>JBBMEF010000025.1:9634847-9673403 GCA_037832685.1 Sicyos baderoa
ACCGGCAACGCGTGTGTCATCGATGATCATCGATGACCGGCTCGGTGCTGGTCATCGTTGTACATCTATGATCGGCTGCCACGCGCCAGTCATAAATGTAAAACGATGACTCTGTCTTTTATGATTGGCGCTTGCCGGTCATAAATGTAAAAT
The DNA here is from genome assembly GCA_037832685.1 of Sicyos baderoa. NCBI lineage: Eukaryota > Viridiplantae > Streptophyta > Magnoliopsida > Cucurbitales > Cucurbitaceae > Sicyos > Sicyos baderoa. Next base: position 9,635,001 of record JBBMEF010000025.1, read on the forward strand.
AATGACCGACTACGCCAGTCATAAGTCCCACGATTTTTACTAGTGTATACAAGTAATATTTGTTGAATATAACAGGTTCTGAATTTTTTGGGAATACCATTTTTGTGCCGTTATGCTGCACATTGTTGATCACTTGTTAGGAGTTTTTCTAGGTATTATTTAAAAAATAGAAATAAATATATTATTCATGGCGAGCAAATTATGCCATTAATAAGTATCAATGGCGGGCTAAAGATACCATCAAAAAGTATCAATGGCGGAAAAATCGTGCCATCAAAGAGTATCAATGGCGGGCGTTTCCGCGCACCATCGATTCTTTTCGATGGCAGTGGTATTAATGGCGGTTTTTTGTCCGCCATGGATACCTTTTTATGGCGAAATATGCCCGCCATTGATACCCGATTTTCTCCTAGTGCACGTTCCCAAGTTGTTTCCTCAAATTTTTAGCTCCTCCACATAATTTTAACAAGGTCGAGCAACTCGGATGACCCAACCCAAATCATATATAAGGAATGAGTGGGGTTATAATTTTTTTGGGTTGGATATGATTTTATAATTTTTTTTAGGTTAGTTGGTTCATGAGTTGACCAATTTTTAGCTCATTCAATCCAAATCAACCCGAATATGTATATATGTATACATATATATATGCGATTAGCTCATATATGTATATGTGCGATCACCTATATGCGATTAGCTCTCTTATATATATATATATGTATGTATGTATGTCTCCAAGGGTGGCGTAGTAGTTGAAGACTTGAGTTTTGAAGGTGTACTTCCCTCAAGTTTCTAGATTCGAGACTCATTTGTGACAGTAAATAATTTTTAGACACCTCACGTAAGCTTAACATATTTTATGGGTTATGAGTTGAGTCTTAGAGAGGAGCATCCTATGCAACCAAGCTATATCAAATTATAAGTATAAAGGTCATTCTCCATAAGGACTAAATTATTTTTCTTATCTTTGTGTTTACTAAAGAGTCTTATGGCATGAAAAATAAAGGGAAATTGGTTTTGGTTCACTAAAATACTAATTAAATAGGCTGAAAACTATGAGTTCTAGATCAGCAAAAAAGATGCACTTAACTTATAGAAATATGGATAATTAAAACAAGTAGTTAGGAAATAACAGTCACACCAACAAACAATACACACTTTCAAAATGTCTACAAACGCCAGGCATGAAAGAACAAGCAAAAAAACATACGAAAATGTAGAAAACAAGGGAGATGTATCGATTTGGAGCTAAAACTTGGGTCAAGGTATTCAAATGCGGTTAACATGCAACATAGACAAAGTTATGATAAGAAGTGAATTTCATACTACACATGATCAAATATTCTTTCTCAAGATACACATTCACAATGGACATAAGCTCAATGCATTAAAAGAGTGATATGTACACTAGTTTTTTTTTTTTTTTGATGTCCGTGACTGTCCGGGCCAGCTTGCGTGCAGAAGCGCACTTCGACTAATGTCACGGGGCATACCGCCTGACCCTACAACATTTGGATGCCAAGGAAATCCGTAGGTATTAATTTGAAATTAATTCCTAGGTAGATGGCTACCATGAGATTTGAACTCATCACCTTATCCAAGACCTTCCATGACCAATTGGACTACCCTATGATGATTAAAGTGATATGTGCACTAGTGGAATGATTATCTCTAACCTACCTCTTTAACATGTAAGAGTTCTTAAACATGAGACGTTCGAACATGCGTAATAAAAAAAAATGAATAGATGACTAACCGAAACTTGCTATTAATATACCTATGAAAGTCACATGTTTTCCCTAACCCAATAGTATAATACATTAAAACATCTTTATTTGAGTAATCTATGATTAGAGTTACATACAAAAATGAAGATACTATTGAAACATTTGCCACCAAGGTAAAATAAAAATAAGCCACTTTTCTTTACATTAAAACAACCTTATTATTATTATTATTTTTATAAATTATATATGCAAATTTCAACACTTTAACGACACAATTTGTAATACAACCAAATGTCATTTAACAAAAATAAAAATAAAAATAAAATAATGATTCCGTTAATTGGTGATATAACAGTTCCTTTCTCCTCTCCTTAACCCACCCTCATTTCTTCTTCTTCTTCTTCTTCTCTCTCTAGCGAGCAGCAAAATCTCTTCGGCATCAACAAGAAACCCTTACAATCGTTTTCTCTTTGTTTGAATCTTCTATTTGATTCTAGTCCAATCGAATCCAATCGAATCCAATTCGATGCAATTCATCTTCTCCTAGTCTTGATCAGATTTGCTTCTGCACGGCGTTTTTTCGATCCGCCGGCGATCTGTATTTTTGTTCTGATTACGTATTGTGATTGTGATTCTTAGCTACTATCCATTTTTGACTCGGTTTTTAGCTGTGGATCAGAGATTGGCTTTGGTTGTGAGGCAATGGAAGAATCGAGAAATGTTACTATGAGTGGTTGAAAGATGCCTGGGTTAACGCGAGGAAATGACCATTTAAATGGTGGGTCATCGGCTCCATACTTGCTCTCGGCCAATGGGTTTTGGTCCCAGCATCGCGGTGATGTTAGCTACAATCAGCTCCAGAAGGTATTCGTTTCTTTCGTTTGATTATTATTTTGTTTTGGAATAATTGCCCCTTAGATTATATCACTCTCCTCAAGGGTTCGAGATTCACTTGTGACTATAATTTGTTGGCACCTCCCGTATCTCTGTTCCTTCGATGTCTCCTGGTGCCTTTTAGGGACGGGTGTGGTTATCCCGGTATAGTGGAGCTAAGCTTCGATTTCCCGGTTTAAAAAAAGAGAGAAGAAAACTCGATTTTGTTACTTTTCTGCTTTGTATTTTTTGCCCAAATTATACCATAAAACTCTGGATTTAATAACTACCAAAGAATGTCATTTCATAGAGTTACTGAATTTTAGATGTGTCAAGTATTTTAGTTGCTCTCTATGAACAGAAAATCTCCCTTTGTAGGGAAGCTAAGTATTGCATTCTTTAATTATGAGCTTGACACGTTCATGAGATAAATATGTTCTAATTCCAGCATTACTTGGAACTAATGTGTGGAACTACCATCAACTGATAAAGTTGTGTTTACTCTCGTGTAGTTTTGGAGTGAGCTGCTGCCCCAAGCTAGGCAGAAACTCCTGAGGATTGACAAGCAAATCCTTTTCGAGCAAGCTCGTAAGAATATGTACTGCTCTAGATGTAACGGTTTGCTGCTTGAGGGATTTTTGCAGATTGTCATATATGGGAAGTCTTTACATCAAGAAAAAACATGTGTTGATCATTCCTGCAATAGATTGGGGGTTTCGAAAAATCAAACATCTGATGGGTCATTGTCAGTGAATGGGTTTCAAGATGAAATTCAAGACCCATCTGTCCATCCTTGGGGTGGTTTGACCACAACGCGTGAGGGGTTGCTGACACTTTTGGACTGCTATTTGTATTCAAATTCTTTCCTGGGTCTCCAAAATGTAAGTATTTATTTTTAGTTTTCTTAGTCATTAATGACTATATTAAATCATCCTTTTAAAGGTTAAGGTTTTCCTTGGAGCAGGTATTTGATAGTGCACGTGCTAGGGAGCGAGAACGTGAGTTGCTTTATCCTGATGCTTGTGGTGGGGGAGGTCGAGGCTGGATTAGTCAAGGAACAGCAGGTTATGGCAGGGGGCATGGAACAAGGGAAACATGTGCCCTGCACACTGCTAGGCTTTCTTGTGATACATTGGTTGATTTCTGGTCAGCACTAGGAGAAGAAACTCGACAATCTCTTCTAAGGATGAAAGAAGAAGATTTTATTGAGAGACTAATGTACAGGTATCTAGCAAATGCTCATCCCCTGTTTCATGCATTGCATTTAAGTAAATGGAAGGAAAATGTGATAGTTGATGTTTGATGGAGATTTGGAGATATGAAATATCACGAACACATTTTGTAGTAAAACTAACATAAAGAAATAGAATGCTGACCTCTTAGTAAGGAATAAATTTGATTTTTGTCTGCATCATTTTAGGGGTTTTTTATCTGCATTTCTTTAGTGATTTTTTGTCATTTGATTTTTGTCTGAATCATTTTAGGGGTTTTTTATCTGCATTTCTTTAGTGATTTTTTGTCTGTATTTTGAAGATTTAAGCTAGTCTAGAATTCTTCTATCTATTGAATGCTTAAATTTTTAGTGAGAGAACCTATAGCTTAAGTAAATTCTATGGTTTAGGGGGCTTCAACCTGGTTGTGTATTGTGCTGTCATGGTTTCAAAACTCTTTGGTACCTAAGATATTAAACATATTAAGTTTTCTAACTATCAAGAATTGTAGACTTGGATGCCAACTTGAACATAGTCTAACTAGTTAAGGCATTATACATTTGTCTTAAAGGTCAGATTCTCCAGTCTTCTCTTTTCCCCTACATTGATGAACTTAAAAGAAAATTGTAGAGTTAGAGTTAGATGCCAAGAGAGTAGACTGGAGATTCTTGGACATAAAAGAATAGCATAGCTTCAAATATGCCCTTTTATTGGAGAGATTTTTTTTTTTTTTTTTTTTATATTTGAGCAACGATATTACTTGAGAGCATTTGCTATTAAGTTTGGATTTGGACTAAAAGAATTTGGAGTTTTGTTTCGCAAGAGTATTATAATTTGGAGGTTTGAAGAACCAAGAAAGAATTGTACCAATTAGAGTATTCATCAGCACCAAAACAGTTTTAACTTATGGAAGAGTTTGTCTTTTGACTCCCCTAATGATCTGTGGCATGACATGGTGAACATTAGTGGGGTAATTGCCACAATGCACATCTGCATTACATTAGTAACAACTTCTATATATATATATATTTTTTTTTCTAGCTTAGAAAGAAAAAAAATAATAAATTGTAAAAAAAAAGTAAAGAAAACTTAGAAAAACACCAAATGAGCTAGTTATTAATTGGTTTGATTAGCCAACATACAGCTTTTAACACCAATGACAGACTCCAAAAGAAGTCCCCCCTCCATTAGTTTCTCTCCTAACAGGTTTATCAATTGCAAATCTGACTTGGAGACAATCCCAAAGAATCTTACTTCTTTTAAATTTCCTCTTCTTGGTCCATCCTTTTTAGGAAATGAAGGAAATTCTTCGGCAGACTCATGTTCAGGCATTTTTGTGGTCGGTTTGGATCGAAAGAAACCATTAAACTTTTGAGTCCAAGCAAAAACATTGGTGTAAATTGAATTCTCCTTTTTTCTTCACTATTTGACCAATTAGAGATGTTTATTGTCATGTAACTCTTTTGGTTTGTGGTTCTCTTTCACCCCTTTTTTATTGTAAATTTCATACATTGATGAAATTGTTTCTTATAAAAAAATAGGTTGACTTAGTAGTTAAAGAGGCATGCTATAACCTTTGTTATGTTTGAGTTCATAGCCCATAGGTCAAATCATGGTGGGAGCCTGCTAATATTGTATGAGTTATTTGACATTAATTGTTGTATAATCCATGGTTTTTCAAGGTATGTACAACTTGGGTGAACACTGACGATGTTTTAGTCGTAGATCATTGCATGAGAAAGTCTGAATATTAATAGTTGGAGCACCATGCTATAAGTTACATTACACTTGACATATAGGTAAAGTTCCCAGTCTCCCAGGGAGAAATGTGGAAAATAGCTAGATCTACTGGTTATTAGCTGTTGTATAGTATGATGAGCGCCTTGTCTTAAATTGGATTTTATCTCAGAGAGTGAGGAGGGTAAGTAAGAATCTTATAGAGTTTTATTTTTTATTATATATGTATATATATAAAGAGAACATTCCTATAACTCATTTGCAATTTGCTGATTGTTCGACTGCCTTTATTGAAGTTAAAGCTAACCTCTGTGGTTTCTTGTCGGAGTTTATTCTACCCCTTCTTGAACATGATTGTTTGACTTCCTTTATTGAAGTTACAATTTAATGATGTCAATAAGTTCAATGATGTGAGACCCCTAATTATCCATACATTTACAAGAAGGGATAGAATATGTATTTTTCTTTTTTTGAAACAAGAAACAAAATTTCATTTAGAGAATGAAAAGTAGTAAAAACTTTGAGTACAAACCTCAAAAAGAGGGAGATAATAAAAGATACAAAAAGAAACAAAAGACCAATACAAGGCAAATGAAAACAAAAAGCAACAAGAACAACAAAAGGCCAAGACGAAACAATAAGAAGCCTTAGCAGCCCAACAAATATGAATAATAAAAAACAAACAACCAGAAATCTTCAAGCTTAATCTTAAAAAACTAAACCAGCTACAAGAAGCAACACCAAGAAAAAAAAATGATAGAACCAGGGGCTGAGGAGCAACACAACAAAGCGCTAAAAACTGACAGGAGGAGAGACCAATCTAAGTTCCAACCAAAATAACCAACTAAAGCTTCAAACAGCTGAGCGAACTACTGATCCACGACATATCTTTAATTGAATTCCACACGTGGCAATAATGTTAGCAAACTGCTCTGGAATTTCAAATGCAGCACGCTGCTGATCTTCGATGGGGGGACAAGAGCAGAGGGAGGAGAAGGAGGGATCAAGCCAATGAGAGGATCAAGGTCAGATGAAGGAGTAGCTAGAGGAATGGGGGAAGAAGGGGGGATTAGTCGATAAGAGGGATGAAGAGGGACAACCTCAGGAAGGGATGAAAGGGAAAAAGGATTTCTGGAAAAGGAATAAATTTGCTTGGGAGGCTCACTAAACTGAGAACAAAAGCCTTACAGGTTTGGATCAACACCCTCATCAATCATAACATTATTAAGTCTTGAAAGGTCAATGAGATTGGAGAAGTCTTTCATGAGGAGGTTGGTTTGCAAAGAAAACAGGGGATCCAATACCACAATATCACCAAAGTGCAAGAAAGCATTTTCCCTTGAAGAATGTGAAATCATGATAGTAGAAGACATAAAACCACACAAGTTTCTCTTGACTTTAATACAGACTTGCGAAACATTGATCAAGCTAAGGGTGTTTGAACTAATTTCTTGCAATCCTCCAAAATAGCTCCTAATTGCTTAAAAGGAATTTTGCGCCAAAATTCCAAGGGTAAGTTTGAGATGGAGATCCATCCACCATATCCTATGATAAGTTGGAGACGACTGTGGATATCAGAGTTCCATTTCTCAATAAGGTGATAAATACCATAAGCTGCGCACTTCACCGGAGAAACATGTATTTGGGAGGTGACAAGTGGTTAGAGTGGTGCGGTGGTTTTTGGATGAAGAAACAATTTCATATATCATGAAATGGGGTCCAATAGGACTACAACAAGTTACAAAATACTTTTCCAATTAGAAAGGAGGGAGGAGAAGGAATAATCTTTAAAACAAGGATAACGTTTAACCCATGATACAACCGTATAAACAATATTATCAAAAAAAAGATCACATCATCCGTAAAGGACCCCGAGGAGTCGAGATTCCATTTGACCACATCATCTGTAAGTGAGAGATGAATATTGTCGAGGATAAGCATGAGGCTGCTAAATTCAGCCACTTCGTCGTCTTTTAAATTTCCCCTTAGACCCATGTTCCAAAAACCATTTGATTCTTCCCAAGTCTCGTGTACAGTGGCATCTTTTCTAATAGAACATCACATTTAAAGATGCTTCTCCGATCCAATGGTCCTTCCAGAATTTAGTGTGTAAACCATTCCCCACTTTATAACTTAAATGGTTGAAAATCAGGTGGCTATGTTGAGTAATGGCTTTCCAAGCCATTACTATTACAATTGAAGGAATTGTTTCTGGATTTAGTGAGTAATGGCTTTCCAAGCCAATGGTCCTTCCAGAATTTAGTGTGTAAATCATCCATATATTTTCAGCAAACTATTACTATTACAATTGAAGGAATTGTTTCTCCCATATTTAGCAATAATCACCCGCTTCCATAATGCCTCATTCTCCCTAGAATATCTCCAAAGCCACTTTGCAAGAAGAGCCGAGTTTTTGAGCTTAATACCGTAGATTCCAAGGCCCCCATCATCCATAGATTTAGTGATCTTCTCCCATTTAACAAGATTTGGTCCCTTTGTTTCATTTTAACCTTTCCAGAGGAACTTTCTAATGATTCTTTCAAGAATGTCGATGATCTTGTTAGGCATTTGGTATAAAGACATGTAATACGTAGGCAGATTTGCAAGAGTGGCTTGTATAAGGGTTAATCGACCACCTTTGGAAATACGAGAGTGATTCCACGAGCTAATCTTTTTTTCAAATTTTTCAATCATGGGCATCCAGAAACTCGAGGTTCTTGGTTTACCGTTGAGAGGTAGACCCAAATAGGATGTAGGCCATGATGCAACCTTGAAACCATATCTATTAGCAAAAGCAAGAGTCGTCTCGTCATCTATATTTATGCCCATAATCTCAGACTTTTGAACATTAATATTGAGGCCCGAAGCCAATTCAAATAGGAGAACAATTCCCAACATATTATCCAAAGCTTGAACATTGAATTCAGATAGTAGGAGGGTGTCATCAGCAAATTGAAGATGGTGTATCTGTAGAGGATCCACTCCCACCGAGAAGCCTTTAATACAATTTCTATCAGCAGCCCTGTTCAGTAGGCGACTAAGGCAATCCATAATAATGATAAATAAAAAGGGGGAGAGAGGATCACCCTGTCGAAGGCCACGAGATGCGGTGCGGTGGTTTTATGAGAGAGAAGGAGTAGGGATATAAATAAGTGTTGAGAGGAAGGAAGAGGTAGGTATGCTTATCATCTGAAGGTTGTGGAACCTTGAGGGTGAGGTCATCAATCTGTTTTGGTGATTAAAAATAGATTTGTGGCCTATATGCACATTAGTATACATGGAGAAGTGAGTTGGAGTCGTTTAAAAATCTAGATTTAGGTTCAAATTTGTCAGAATCTGCCAAAAATTTGGCCAGCTGTTAATTTGGAATTGAGTAAGCATTTTTCATTGATCAAGGCAAGTGTTCTACAATTTCGAAAAGTCTCTCTGTTGTCCTCTAGTCTTAGATTTTATGAGGATACTATCCTGGAATACTAGAGGACTGGATTGGGAGATGGAGCCAAGAGATTAGTCGGAGATTTTTTTTGCAGATAATTTGTCCTGATGTGGTAATGATACAAGAAACAAAGTCAACATAAATGGATAGAAATTGCACCTAACCTATTGAAGACAATTAAAAGAACCAAAGATTATCTCGTTTTCAGAACTTAATCGCATTGCTTGCTTCGGATTGAAGATTTTGGTCTCTCAATTCCACTGAGACATTATTATCACATATCTTTTTTGAGTGCGAATTTCTCTCAAGTTCTTGGTTCAAGCTCTTCAATGTCTTCATCATTGACTCAATGTGTGTTATGAGGTCTGGTTCAAACGAAATCAGAGGATCTTCTAAGTCAAATTCATTGATTAGAATACTCACTTTTACATTATGCTTCTCAAATCGTGTGCGCTTTTTCCAAATTTTCGGAGGGATACCCATCATCATCTGGTATTTGTCTTAATTGACACTATTTTCTAGATTTTTGTTCGTCTGTATTTTTTTGAAACAAGAAACAAACTTTGCATCAAGATAATTGGCAACATTTTCTAGATTTTTGTTCGTCTCTGATTGCATTAAGATAATCAAACCTTAAAAAATTGAGCCTAATTTTGAAGGTTGCCTCAAGGTGTAAGCTTCAGAAGTTCTGAAAAAGGGTTCTACATCTACTTAGTATGTTTTGCATATTCTGCTGGAACTTTGTTGAACGATTCAAGCATTATTTAAGATTATTATAGTAATTGAGGAATATAGGGAATGGACCTTATTTATTCTAATTAGGCGAGCAGTAATTGGTGTATCTGTCCTTATTAAGTTCTCTTGTCTGCCTTTTTCTTTTCTAATTGTTATTATTTATGTTTTTGCTTCTTACATTTTAGTTATTGTCTCACAGGTTTGACAGCAAGAGGTTCTGTAGAGACTGCAGAAGAAACGTGATCCGTGAATTCAAGGAACTGAAGGAGCTGAAGCGCATAAAGAGAGAGCCTTGCTGCACTAATTGGTTTTGTGTTGCAGATATGGCATTTCATTATGAGGTGCGTCCTTGCACTTACCTTCAACCTTAAGCTCTTTTCCACCATCATGGATTGTAATTATATCTTTAGAATGAATATGGATCTTGATTATGATGACTATGTAGATTCTAGGTTTCTCAAGAATGTGTGCTTGTTGCAATGGCGTGGATGACTGTATAATTGCTATTGTATCAGGTCTCGGATGACACAATCCAGGCCGATTGGCATCAAACCTTTGCTGATTCTGTGGAGACATATCATTATTTTGAGTGGGCTGTTGGAACAGGTGAAGGAAAATCTGACATTCTGGAATTTGAAAATGTTGGCATGAATGGAAGTGTCAAAATGAATGGCCTAGATCTTGGTGGTTTGAGTTCATGCTTTATCACCCTCAGAGCTTGGAAATTAGATGGACGCTGCACAGAGCTTTCAGTTAAAGCTCATGCATTGAAAGGTCAACAATGTGTTCATCGCAGGCTAACAGTTGGTGATGGATATGTTACAATCACTAGAGGGGAAAATATTAGGAGGTTTTTTGAGCATGCTGAAGAGGCTGAGGAGGAGGAGGTTGTTCTGTTTCTTATAATTTTGTCTCTCTGCAATTTTATGTCTATTTTTTTTTTGTGCACCATATCAAAGATATGCTTATGTTTATGATAGGAACATATCTTGGTATTATTTAATATTGAAATCTCTCTCCAATCTTCTCACAAAGGCCTAACCTTTTACACCATAGTATTTCCTATCCCTTAAAAGACCTAAGCTAGTGCTTATATAGGCAACTAGCCTAACTAACTCTAGTTAAGTAACGAATATCAATAAAAGGGTTTATCAGTTTCATTTCAAAAGAAAAAACTAACGCTTTCTTGTCTCTGCTATGAGAAAAAGTTCAATGTTATATTTCACGAACTTAAAATTCTTAAGGGTGACAAATATTTCGTCTTTATTATTTGGTGCTATATTGGTCCCATCAACTCTTTTTTACTACATTGAAGTTTTTTTTTTTAGATAGGACTATTGTAACCTTTTTCACACATCAATTAAAATTTTAGTTTCCTAGAAAAAAAAACAAATATTTCGTGTTCCGACTCAAACAAAGCTTCCTCTTCTAAATCTTGGCAACTCTAATTGGTTCTCTAAATTTTATGGCTCTCAGGAGGATGATTCGATGGATAGGGATGCAAATGATTTGGATGGAGATTGCTCTCGTCCTCAAAAGCATGCAAAGAGTCCTGAACTTGCTCGGGAATTTCTTTTGGATGCTGCAACTGTCATCTTCAAGGAACAGGCATGTGCTTTCTTGCTAATTTGCGTTTGAATTATTCTTCTGAAGTACAGATCACATGTCAAATCTTTTGTTCTAAGAAAATTTATTAAGCACCAGGGATATAGTTACTAATTAGGCATGTTGGTACAAGTAAAACCAATTAAAAGTTTCGGGTGAAATGTTTTGGGTGAAATGTAAGTTTAGTCTATATGGTTTGAAGAAAGTTAGAGTTTAGTCCTCATGGTTTCAGAAACGGGAGTTTAGTCCCTATGTGTGAAATAGTGTGGACATCCATCTCAAAACCAATTGGTGATGAGAGGAGTAGTCTACCTACCTTATAAACACTAAGAGATATCCTCACCTTATCAATGTGGGATTCTCAACATGCCCCCTCAAGATGGTGCCTCTTTTGGGCTACCAATCTTGAATCGGATCTCAATTTCTTTTTATTGGATCGTATGCCCGTTTGGGCTTAATGGGCTCTGATACCATGTGAATTAGTGTGGACATCCATCTCAAAACCAATTGGTGATTAGAGGAGTTGTCCACCTACCTTATAAACACTAAGAGATATCCTCATCTTATCAATGTGGGATTCTCTACACTATGGTTTTAAAAATTAGAATTAGTCCTTATGGTTTTAAAAAACCTAAAATATAGTCCTTATTGTCATGGAAGCTCACTATTCATGCATAAATGATATGATTTTTTTTATATCAGTCACTTAAAATCTTAGTGTTTAACCTATTTGATATTCCTCTACAAAATGGTTGCTTCACTTGGACTAGTTTGGGCACTTCACGATTCCTTTCTCGATCGGACACATTTTTAATGACAGATGGTTGCATACAAAAGTTTGGAGACCCAACTCTGATTAGATTGCCACAAATTACATATGACCATTTTCCCATTGAATTATCTTTTGGTGCAATAGTTTGGGGCCCTTGCCCTTTTTGTTTTGATAATTATTTGCTCAGAAGCCTACATTTAAGGCTCTGGTGGAGTACTCGTGGAGACAAAACCCTATTAGGTTGGCCACGACACGGTTTGATGATGAAATTAAAAGGCCTAAAAAGAGAGGTTCATAATTGGTTTTGTCTTCAAAGGATTGAATCATCCCAACTTCTAGAGTTCTAGTTTTAATTGCATCTTTGGAAAGCTTGGATTCTATGGAAGATAGTGGCTCTTTATCTATAGTACTGATTGAGTCTTGTTGGTCCATTAGAGAACAGATTAATTGTTTGACTGCTCAAGATCATATCGCCTGGCGCCAACGATGTAAACTGCAGTGGCTCCGTGAGGGGGTTGAAAACATAAGGTTCTTCCACAAGGTTGTAACCGCTCGAAAGTGAAGAAGTATGATATCTGAAATCTTATCAAGAGATGGTAATAGTCTAACTGAGTTAATTGATTTTTACACTTCCTTGTTCACGAAAAGCACCACTTCTTGTTTTCTACCAGAAACACTTGATTCGTGTCCCATTTCTACAGGCACGGTCTAGTGTTTCTTTTTACCGAAGCTGAAGTCTTTAGTGTTGTTTGCTCACTAGGCTCTAATAAAATCTCGGGCCTGACGATTTCACAACAAATTTTTTAAAACATTTATGGGATTCATTGAAACAAGATTTGTTGAGTATGCTTGTTGATTTTTACAACACTAGTATTATCAATGTTTCATTAAATGAAACCTATGTTTGTCTTATAACTAAGAAATTAGAGGCTAAGTCTGCGACAGACTATAGACCCATTAGTCTCATCTCCTGCGCATAAAAAATCATTGCTCGAGTTCTTTCCAATCACTTGAAAGGTGTGCTTCCATACACCATTGCTGAGAATCAACTCGCTTTCATTGAAGGCAAACAAATCCTTGATGCCTCTCTCATGACCAATGAAATTATTGATGAATGGACACTTTTAAGGAAGTTAGGGGTGGTCATCGAAAAGGCATTTGACACTGTTAATTGAGACTTTTTAGATGCAATTTTGTTCGCAAAGGGTTTCGACTTGGTTTAGAGGAAATGGATTAAAGGTTGTATCTCAAGTGCGAAATGTAGAAATTCAAGCAAGCTGCTATAACTTATTCTCCTATTTTCTCTCTATTATAACTATTTCCCCTAGATGCTCAATGTAGTATGTTATCTATATTTAGTCTATACTATTAATAGTATAGTTAGTTAAATGCTCTATGTATAAATGTACCTTAAACTCATTATGAATAAAATCAACCCAAAAGCTTAAGCTGGTAGGTTGGGGTAAACTTAATTATTAACCAACACAAACTACTCCATTATTATTAATGGCAAGCCTATTAGAAAAATTATCCTGACATGGGGTATTCACAATGTTTTAAAAGGCGCGCCTAGGCTCAGGTCCCACCTCTAGCGCCTCGCCTAATAAGGCGCGCGCCTTATTACGCCTTACGTGAAACCCCTCGTATGAGATCCTCGTATTAGGCCATTCAAATCGCGTGAAGATTGATAACTGAATACTATGTATGTTTTGTATATTAATCTTGGTTAAAACTTCATTTATGTCCATGAAAAGTGTTTTTAATTGTGTATACACACACATATATAAATTTTGTGATCTTTTATATAGTGCGCCTTGAGTAAAAAAGCCCTCGCCTTTTGGTGCGCCTTGCGCCTCAGGCTCCAGAGGGTCATTGCGCCTTAGTGCGCCTTACGCTTTTTAAAATACTAGGTATTCGTCAAGGTGACCCACTTTCACCCTTTCTCTTCATTCTGGTTTCTGATTGCCTTAGTTGGCTTATGTCTCATAGTTCAAGCATTGGTAAAATAGAAGCTCATCCTATTGGCTACTCTGATTTCGGCTTAATCATCTTCAGTTTGCTGATGATATTTTGCTCTAATCTACTATTGATAAATGTGCATTGAAAGGTTTATTTCAGGTGGTTAAGATTTTTGAACACGCATCAAACTCAAGATTAACTTGTCTATAAGTGAAATAATTGGAATTCATGTTGGACAGTGGCCTACAACTTACATGGGTCTTCCTTTGGGTGGCAATAAACAAGTTCTCTCTTTCTGGAACCCCATATTTGAATGTATGGAAACGAAACTTCATAATTGGAAATATGCGTTTATCTCTAAACGTGGTCGACATAGTCTTGTGCAGGCAACACATGCCTATTTATTATTTTTCTTTATTTGGGGTTCCATCTAATATTGCAAATCTCTTTGAAAAGATCATCCGAGATTTTTTCTGGGAAGATTCAAAAGGTGATGGTGGTCTGCACAATATAAACTGAGCTACTACTCCACTCCCAAAATTTATGGGTGGTCTTGGCATATGTAATTTGAAACTTCAAAATAAAGCTCTCCTTGCTAAATGGATTTGACATTATATTCAGGAACCCACAACCTTATGGAGAAAGATTATTGATGCCAAATATCATACCTCGTTCTTTTGGTTGGCCAAAGAGGATTAAAATAGTGGCTTATAAGGCTCCTTGAAGATATATTACTTCTACAATTGTGATTATGCAGGAAAGGATAACACGTCGAGTGGGGAATGATTCATCCACTTGTTTCTAGACAAAATCCTTGTTGCCTTGTGGAGTGTTAAGCATTTTCTTCCCTCAGTTGTTCTGCCTCACGAGTCTCCGTGACCTTACTGTATATGAGGTAAGGAATCATGATTCTGGTGTCTAAACTTGAGATTCCAACAAAATCTTAATGACCTGGAGACTTTAGAATGGGCGGCTCTCTTTAGCCATTTAGACTGTTTTAGATTTCAAGACTCTCCCAAGTCTTGGATTTGGCCACCAGACTCCCTAATTACTTCTCGATTTGTTCTCTTGTATCAAGCTTGCTTGGAAATGGTGATGGGGTGATACTTGCCTTTATAAGGCTATTTGGAAAGACAAGGAAAATTGGAGAAAATTAGGGAGAGAAAAATAGGAGGAGAAATTCTCAAAAAAAATTAAACTAATTCAATATTGTAGTTTACATGTTGAGGTTTACTACGAGGTCAATTTGTTTCTTGGGAATCTGTTCCCAACATCTTAGGATTCTTAAAGATCAATAGAGGCAAGAGTTGACTTTTTAGCCTTAATTGTAATCTTGGGAAGCTTTTGCGGTGGGAGGATTGGGTTGGTTGCAAGGTGGGTTCATTTTCTTCTTCCTATCTAGGCTTTCCTCTAGGCCATTCGGCTCGTGCTATCTTCTTTTGGGAGCCCATGGGTTGTGAAATTCGCAATCGCTTATCCTCTGGGAAGAAATGTTCGTTTCGAAAAGTAGGAGATTAATGCTCATTTAGTCTGCCCTTAGTGACATTCCCACTTATTTTCTTTCCCTTTTTAGAATGCCGATTTCGATTGGTAGAAGTTTGGAGAAACTGATGAGGGATTTTCTTTGAGAAGGGATTGATGAAGGGAAAGGTGTTCATCTCGTCAAATTGGAGGTGTCTAGTAATTTGCTCCATGGGGGTCTGGGTGGAATCTGAGAGCCTGCAACAAAACTTTGTTAGGTAAATGGTTATGAAGTTTCTTCCCATAGCCAACTTTCATGTGGCACAAAATCATTGCAAGTAGGTATTGATTATCTTCCTTTTGACTGCAAGGTTAGTGAAAATAATAGTTTGCTAGAAACCCTTGGAAAGACATCATTGGGGACCTCCCTCTTTTCTTTAGCTTTCTTTTAACATTGTGGTGAATGGGAGGATGGTTTCCCTCTTATCTCTAGTTGAATTCTATTAGAATATATAAATATAACTATGTATTTAAGTGTATCATTTAATTTGTCCTTTTCGGTAATTGTACATTCTTTAGTTAGGGTTTCCTTGTATCCCTATATATGTGTGTTAGTTCAATGAATAAGATGAGACAATATTTTCTCTCATTTAAGCTTACAAAATCTCCAATACCCTGACTTGTTAATGGTAATAAAAGTTGTTTGAGGAAGCATAGGTGGCTGATTGAGCAATCATTTGTGTAGATTTTCCTTCCTTTTCTATTTTCACATATGAACCGAATGCTTCGTCCATTGAAGTTTGGGAGTAGGATACAATTAGTTATGTTAATAGTTTTGGGTTAATAAGCTAAAATAATTTGTTAATTAGTGTTTAAGACTTCATTAGTTATTTTAGTTTTATTGTAATGCTATAGATAGAATCATTTGAATTGTAATGTGAACATTTAGTTGGTATTCAATAAAGGGTTCTTACAGAGGAGGTTTTCTAAATCTCAATCTACTGCATCACTTTTGCTTGGCTAGATAGCCCATTTCACTTTTTGTATATACTCAATTCTTAGTGAATGTCTGAGTGATGTTCAACATAAATATATTTATATCAGGTCATATTCTTTATTTTGATTTTTCAGTTGAAAATATAATATTCTTGACTTGGCGTACAAACTATGCACAAGTAAAGTGGAATTTATTTTACGATTCCCTCAATGATTGATACTTCTCTTATTTCAAATAAATTTCTTTTTGCTTATTTTACTCACCCATCTGCTTATTAAAAACTGATTGAATGCTCAAAGTTCTTTCTTTCAACTCACTGTCCAAGGGAGTTTTCTAACGCTATCTTTTACTAAGATTGCATTAAGAAGTTTGATACCAGTATTAATCTAGGTCAATTTCAGTGGCTTTTATTCTTATACTTTGTGGTCCTTTTCAGGTTGAAAAAGCCTTCAGAGAAGGAACAGCGCGCCAAAATGCTCATAGCATCTTTGTTTGTCTTGCACTAAAATTACTGGAAGAACGAGTTCACATAGCATGCAAAGAAATCATTACTCTAGAAAAGCAGGTTTCATTGGGAGGCTAAATCACTACTCACAAGTTCATTTACAAGAACTAAGATCTCTATTAAGTGTAACTCTTGCTAATTTTGCTGCAGATGAAACTTCTTGAAGAAGAAGAGAAGGAAAAGCGTGAAGAAAAAGAACGCAAAGAGCGGAGAAGGACAAAAGAAAGAGAAAAGAAGATCCGAAGAAAAGAAAGATTAAAAGGGAAGGAGAAGGATAACGATAAGACAAGTTCTG
The DNA here is from genome assembly GCA_037832685.1 of Sicyos baderoa. Classification (NCBI taxonomy): domain Eukaryota; kingdom Viridiplantae; phylum Streptophyta; class Magnoliopsida; order Cucurbitales; family Cucurbitaceae; genus Sicyos; species Sicyos baderoa. Next base: position 9,652,314 of record JBBMEF010000025.1, read on the forward strand.
AATCTGCTGAAGTATGTTCTCATTCTGATGTCTTGGAGGACTTGTTCCCATGTGTTGTTTTGGAGCCAAATTCCAGTTCTGTTGGTGAAGCATGTGATGCCAGCATTCCTGAATCTTCTGATACTCTTGATGAGCAATTTCTAAATGAGTCTATTATTTCAGAAGTGCAAAGTTCGTATGACGATAGCTTTGACGGGAAGCCTAGTGATGGGAATGATGGAAATGAGTCTTTCATGGTTGATCAATCGAAATTTTCTCGCTGGAGATTAAAATTTCAAAAGGAAGTTCAAGATCATTCTTTCAAGTGGTCTGAAAGGCGCCGAATATCAGTGGGGTCAGAAAATGGGGCTGTGGCTAACAGATCTGAGCAAAGATGTTATGGTGATAGTTTGGAGAGTCATTCGAGGAGTATGAATGGATCAAACAGGAAATTAAGAACAAATTCATTAAAGGCTAGTCGACATGTCTCTAAGTTTAATGAAAACTTGCACTCTTCCAACAACCGGGTATCTTACGACTACCGTTCCTGCGTCTGTAACCAAAATAATGAATTTAACAAAAAGGCAGAGCCATTTGTTTCTTCGGTTAGAGTTAACCGAGATATCAAATCTGCGAGCACGTCAGAATCCTCATTTGATATGTCCAAGCAAAGTTATCGTTCTAACAAATACAGTAATGGAGATCATTCTCGTGATAGCGGAAGACTGAAAAGCAAAGCTGCTTTATTAAACTATTCTCCTAGTAAAGATTTCGTTTATTCAAAGAAAGTATGGGAGCCCATGGAATCACAGAAGAAATATCCTCGAAGTAACTCAGACTCAAATGTCGCAATGAAGTCTTCAACTTGTAAGTTTGGTGTGGAACCTGATTATGACCTTGTGAAGTTGAGGCATGATGTCTGTGGTGGCAAAGTTAGTGTATCTATGGGTACAGTTGATCAAGAGGAGAGTAATTCGACTGAATCGACGTCTTGTATTGAGTCAGATGAAGTCTGTCAAAATGGACTTCCTATTGAATCGAAGGATCATAAAAACATGGATGCATGCGAGGAGGTAACGCAATGTCCTGTAAATTCAACAATAAACACGACAATAGCATCCAGTGGTACAAATAACCGAGTAGGAACTGGCTCTGTAAATTCTGACAACTGCTCCTCATGCCTGAGTGAAGGAGACAGTAATACTATCTGCTCGAACCATGGAAATCCGGAATCGTCATCCACATCAGACTCGGAAGATGCTAGCCATCAATCAGAAGGAAAAGAATCTTCAGAATCCATTCAGAATGGCTTCTCTGAACATCATGAGATAAAGATGGATAATGTAATTGGAGGTGATACCTTGGGGATCAAGAACCATTCCGGTCTTTCTCAAGATATCGAGGAATGTAAAGTTCAAGGAAATGCACCGAATACGGTACTCCAGAACTTTGAAGCGGGATTCTCAGCTGTTAGTTTGGATTCTCCATGTCAAGTAACACTTCCTCCAATTCAGAATCAAAATATTCACTTTCCAGTGTTTCAGGTTCCTGGTTATTACCATCAAAACTCGGTTTCGTGGCCTGCAGCAGCTCATGCTAATGGAATAATGCCTTTCTCCTATTCGAATCACTGTCTATATGCCAATCCTCTTGGGTATGGTTTAAATGGAAACCCACGCTACTGCATGCAATATAGCCATTTGCATCCTCTAGCTGCTCCTGTCTTCAATCCGAGCCCGGTTCCTATTTATCAGCAAACTGCCAAAGCCAGCAATGGTTTATACACCGAAGATCGAAGTCAGGTTCAAAAATCAGGTTCAATAGCGGAAAGCTCCGATGTAGCGAATCCTGACGCCGTCATTACTGCTGGACTCCCATATGCAATCAGTTCACCACCAAGTGGAGGTCATAAGCAAAATGAAACTTCTTCCAAATTGCAAAAGGATAGCTCAGGCTTTTCATTGTTCCATTTTGGAGGGCCTGTTGCACTTTCAACAGGTGGTAAATTAAATCCCATGGCTTCGAAGGTAGACGAAATCATTGGGGACCTTTCGAGAAATAAAGAAGCGGGTGTCGTCGACAATGGTCACACTTTCAAGAAGGAAACTGCCATTGAAGAATACAACTTGTTTGCAGCAAACAATGGCCTGAGGTTCTCATTCTTCTGAATGATGAACAAGGAGATACGACGACGGGGCTGTTTTCGAATTACTAACTAGTCCCCATCTTCATGTTAATTTTTTTAATGGATTTTTCACAGTACTTGCTACATAATAAGTTTTCTTGAAATCTCAATTTTACTTTTATGTTTTTATGTCGTTCTTTGCTCTCAAAATTGTCTCATTATTTTTCCAGATGTAGAGAAAAAAACAAAAAAAAAAAAACAAAAAAGAAGAGAGTGTGTTATGGTGTTTGGAAGTTTTGGAAATGAGGTAAGTATTACTATTCTTATCGACGAAGAATATGTTTATATTAAAATTTTGCTGCCCTTATTTGCTTGGATTGGAATGGAATTGTTCATCCTCATCATTTTCTTGTAGTTTTGAGGAATTATCTTAGGGACACTCATTTCGTTGCCTGTTTGGCTTTTCTTGTATTCAAGTTGTTAAAAGTGGAAATTCCATTTCCATTTTTTGAAAAACTGAACTCCATTCAATACCTCAAAGGGGACAAAGTATGTCTTAGAAAGTTTGGTTAAGGCATCCCGGTTCCTCCCTTTTTCTTTTTTTTTTTTATAATCGAAAAGTCCGAGCTTCGCTCCACTATACCTGGGGTAACTACGCCCGTCTCTAAACCAGGCATCGGGAGACATCGAAGGAATGGAGACATGGGAAGTATCTACAAATTAAAATCACATGTGAGTTTCTAACCTAAGATCTTGAGAGGAGCACACCTTCAAAGCCCAAACTTTCAAACACTTGTGTCATCCTTTAGGGACCCTAACCATGTTCCAACTTTGTCGTTGCGGTTTACTATAAATCAACCGATGGTGGTTTTCAGCGACCCGATACTGTTTTTAGCCTCCCTCTTTCTTATCACTCTTTCATTTTCCTGAAAAAGCAACGTGTACCCTTTAGCCTCAATATTTCTGGCGAAACACATATTGTATAGTTTCCGACTACCAATTACCCACACTCGTATAGATGGAGGCAATGACGACACACCGCCGCTGTCTGTCTTCCCATAGAAGGTTTGTTCGCTAGAGTCGACTATTGATGTTGAAGATGCAAACCCACATTGTACCGAAGACGTTGAAAATTTGATGGTCAAAATACAATTTTTGCTCAGTTATTTGATGGGTTCAAATTCCATGGTGACCACTATTTAGGAATTAATTTTAAATTAATACCTACGAGTTTTCTTATACCCTGTCACATTAGTCGAGGTCGCTTGTGCAAGCAAACTGGCACGAACAGTCACTGACATAAAAAAAAAAAAAGCAAATTATTTGATGGAATATCTGGAATAAATGGCAGAAGATATGAAGATGCCAATAGCAACAGGGATTGAGATTCGGATAGTATTCGTCCAGGTCACAGACACGTGTCAAAAACCCATTGCATGTTCGAAAATCAGAATCAATAGCTAATGATCTGAAAAATCCAAAAAAACATTAGGAAAAAAAAAAAAAAAGCAGAGAAGAAAGGTGAAGAAGAAGAAGAAGAAGCTGTTAGAGAATGGGAGGAATTGGGGCTTGCTGTTCAACTCTTCCTCCTACAAGGTCAACTTTCTTTAACTAATCCAAATTGGATTTTCCATTTTCTTTTCTATTTCTTTTTATTTGCTTTTACCAAATTCAGGCTAGTTTTAGGGGAAGATAATGGTGTTGGGAAAAGCGATGAGTAGAAAGACAATTGAGAACACAAGAATTTACCCATAAAAACTCTAAAATCCGAGAAATAATTATTCACAAGGAAAGAATTTTCAGTATGAAAAATTGCTATAATCACACAAAATTCAACTACTTAACTCGTTCCTTCACATTTTTGATGTGGGATAATATTTTTTAATATTTTGCCAAAAACCCAACAAATGGAAGTGTTCACTCTTCTAATTTGGGGCTGTTTAGTCAGACTCAGAGGGGCACCATTTCATAAAAAAAAAGCACTTATTATATATAAGCAATTTTCAAGAGAGATAATTAGTTAAACACTTTGTCTCATCATACTTCTAAGTGCTTTTTATTTCTTTGTTGTGCATAGAGTTGTTATGCATGTAAGAAACTTGGTAAGTTTTCATAACATTAAATTAGAATGTGAGTTATTATAGATCTACATGCGTGAGTTATAGATCTAGATTGTTCAAGCAAAGACATCAAACATCAATAAAAGTGAAGTAAGCTTGAGAGAAAAAGTGTGAATCAAGTTTGTAGCTTTTCAAGAAAAGTTCTCTAATACAAGTGAATTATTTTGTCAAATATTCCTTGTTTGTTTCTTTATTTTGTGAGTGTTTATAACACGCTTCCAACGTACAGAAACCTCCTTGCATTTTTGTTGTAAGGATATAATCTAAGCCTTAACTGTTGTGAATTGTTCGTATGAAATAAAGGGATTAAGTATGTGTTTCCTCCAGCAACCTAAGGACATCCTCCTTTAATTTAAGGACACTTCCTCATAGAAGAACCTATCTAAGAAGGAGACAAGTTCTTCAGACAAAAGTTGGAATCAGAGCTGAAATCGATTTTGTCAATGTCGAAGAAGCCAAAAAACTAGTTGCAGATGACGGATATGCAATCGTCGATGTTCGGGATAAAACACAGTTCGTTCGAGCTCACATTAAATCGTGTTACCATGTCCCACTTTTCATTGCAAACGAAGACAACGACCTCGGTGAAACCTTCTGCTTCTCTTTATTTTGATATTACAAAGTCATGTTTCTTGGTTAATCATTTCTCTATTGTTCAAAGTGTTTCTTTTTGTTTTTTGCAAATGGGATTCTTAGTTAAATCTTGTGATGGGCAGGTACTATTATAAAAAGGACAGTGCACAATAATTTTTCTGGTCTTTTCTTTGGATTGCCATTTACAAAACCCAACCCTGAGTTTGTGCAGTCTGTTAAAGCCCAGTTTCCACCTCAAAGCAAGCTACTACTTGTTTGTCAAGAAGGATTAAGGTATGTTTTGTGTCATTATATAACCTTTGTAATGTTCAGTTATGGTATATGGGTTAATTGGAAATGATCATTGTGACTTTTCTAATTGCCAAGTTTCATTCTCTTAAGAATGTGTGTTTTTTCTAATCCAAATATTAACTACTCCACTCATAACCAATTAATTTTGAGATGAAACCTAGTATTAACTAATAAAATACACATTTCCATGTTGGGAATCATCCATCCACGTGTCCTTTCGAGACGGTGTTTCTTTTGGTTTACCATTCTTTAATCGGATTTCAAATTCTTTAGACCGAAAACCCGTTTGGGTTTGTGGAGGTTGATACCATATTAGATTATGTGTGTTTTCATTTCATGAATATTTGGTTATGAGTGGTGTAGCTCATATCTTATAAGGTATTTTTACTTTTCGAATGTGAGATCCTCAAACCTGGTTTATCTACTTAGCTCTCGTACTTTCAAGTGACCAAATTCAGTGCTAGCGATTTAAATAGGTCTTGAATTTATTAGTTTGAAGTTACTTTTATAGAATTTGGTAAAATAATAATGATAATAATTTTCATGAATATTTTATAATGGTTAAAAAAGGACTAATTTTCATATTGAACTAACAGTAGGGATTGAAGTTAAAATTTATTTAAACATATAAGGACTGAATGTGCACATTTGGAAGTATAGAGATTCAAATAGAATAAGTCTTGTACATGGTTCGAAATACTATTTCAACTAAAGAAATAAAAGAAAAAGAAAACTTCGAATAGTAATGACAGATAACTAAAACCCGTGAAGTTATCTGAGTATAGAGTGGTCAAAGAAGGTCTTGGAGTACTTAATTAGGTAATGTATTCAATCCATGGTGACCATCTAACCTACCTATGAATTAATTATCTACGAGTTTCCTTGACATGCAAATGTTGTAGTGTCAGACGTTATGTCCCGTGACATGAGTCGAGGTGTGCGCAGACAGTCGTGTTTGGTTTGTGAATGTCATTATATTTACAATGAGTTTGGTTTGTTTTGATTGGTAAAATAGGTCCGCTGCTGCTGCTGAGAAGTTAGAGAAATCTGGTTTTGAAAACATAGCATGTATAACATCAGGACTCCAATCAGTAAAACCAGGTCATAATTAATTTCAATCCTTGCTTGGTTCAAATGATTATATATATATATAATTTATCATGAGCCGCATATACTACCTCTTATATTATATTTATAGTATAATTTCTAAAATAATTCATTTATAGCAGATTAATTCCTACCACTTATTAGTGATACAAAACTCAATTTGAAATTCTAATCACTAATAGAAAATTAATAGAAAATTTAAGCAGTGATAGAATGAATTTAGATTTTCTGCTACAAATGAATTAGTTTTGATTTTACGCCATAAATAGAAATATTTCACATTTTTTTGCTAAACATGCAAAATCCCCATATATATATATATATATATCCAAGTTTAGAATGCACAATTCATGGTTTTTTTTTGTTTTTTTATTGTATGCTATGATCATAGACTCATTTGACTCGATTGGTTCAACCGAGTTGCAAAATGCTGGCAAAGCTGGTTTGGTGACCATCCAAGGCAAAATTTCAGCCGTACTTGGAACTGTTCTTATCTGTAAGTACTTTTCTCCAATCCTACACCATTTTATCATTTTTTTTTTTTTTTTTTTGCAGATAAAGACTAAATTTATGTTTTATTCTATAATAATGTTCTTTAGTAACTCGAGATCGTTAGTATTGCCAGTTAAGTTATACTCATTTTGACTAAAATTATTTTAGTTCGGTTGATGTTTAATAAATTGTTTTTGTAAAAATTAACAAATTTCTTTTTTGGATAAGAAACCATTTTATTGATGCATGAAATTATAATATAGGGTTAAGTACATTACTAGGGATCAAATAAGCGATCTCCAATAATTAAGTAATGTTTCAAAACTATAAGAATTAAATAGAAGATTAAGTTTACACCAAAATATGACATAGAAAATAATGGTGTCAAAAATACAATCAAAAGAGGAACTAGTATCTTGAAAAATCCACCTGTTTCTTCCCAGCCAAATGTTCCAACAAAAAACCCTAATAAAATGCTCCGATAAAAATTTCCTCTTCTTCTTGAAAGGATGCCCGATCATGACAGGTGACAAAAAAAATAAACAAATTTCAACTTAACCAAATGATATTTTAACTTTTTTTTTTTGTTTTTTTTTGAGTTTTTAGTTGTGTTATGGGAATTGCTTCATATATGTCTTTGATGTGCTTATTTTCTTATTTATATATAATTTTATAATTTGGAGTTATTGTATTCTAAGTGCACATTAAAATTCTACATTTTTTTAAAAAATAAATATTATAAATTATGTATTAGTTATGTAATATGTATACTGACAGTGGTTTGAACGAATTTGGTAGGTGCATATTTGTTTATAACATTTTTTCCAGACCAGGCTGAGAAACTGCTTCAACTGGCACAAAAAAGGTAAGAAAGCATTTCTAAAAATCCTCTGCTTGGATTTTTTTTTTTTTTTTTTTTTTTTTTTTTTTTTTTATTTTTTTTATTTTAGGTATTACAATTAATCGCACTTGTAAGTGCTTATATTTCAATACAGACCATTTAGAAATGTCACACCTGAGCGTTGCTTAATTGGTTTGACATCAATGTCTCTATGGATTATAGATTTGAATCCACTCTCGTAATCTTTAGTGTTATTTTTTTTTTTCAAAATAAAAGGTCAAATTTTGAAAACTTTTTCTTTATTTTTTTTTTTTTCTTTTTTTGAAAAATAATGCAAACTTCATTAACTAACCAAATAGAACCTTACAACCATTAATCAGTAATAAATCAAACTGAAACTAGACCCTTGCTATTGAATACAGAAATTTCAAATGTAAGGGCAAACTAGACATCGTCAACTCAATCTTGATTACAATTGATGAACTTTAGAGATACGTGATGTTGAAGTTCATCACTAGCCCAATTGAGTTTAGCCCACTTAGAATAGAAGTCCATTATTTAGAAGTTTTTTGGTAAAATAAAAAATGTAGAAGTCTTTAGAGTTTGAGATTTATGTAGACATGTAAAGAATATTCTAGAATGTGCAAAATATCCAAATATTCTTAGGATAACTCTAGAAAAATGTGGGGAAAATATATAGATAGTCTTAGGAACATTCTAGACAAATGTGTATTGTCTAGCCTACACTATAAATACTATCCTACCACACCATATTTTGTATCCTAAGAAAAATGTTGTAGTGTCCTACAAGGTGTCTTCAAAGAGTCCTATTGTGAGTTTATAGCGTAAGTTCTAACACTTGTCTTGTAATCTCTTTCTTTAGTGGTCTTAATAAATAGTATTGGTGTTTCCCACAAAGTGTCGTGTTCAACAATCTGGTATCAGAGCCAAGTTGTGATAGGTTGTCGGATCTCTTGAAATTCTTAGTATGCTCTGTGGTTGCAGCTCTGACTGATCTTCCACAACAGAAACGATTTCTTGAGATTGTTAGTGTGTGAGTTTCTTCGTGTCGTGAGAAGTCTGTGACTCTGCAAGTTTTGTGTGAAAAACTAGCTTGTTTGGTATTACTGAGGTACTGCCAACACGATGGGTGATCTCCAAGTCGTCAGAGGAATCAAGAAACTCAATAACAACAACTACAACACGTGGGAAACATGCACGATGTCCTACTTACAAGGACAATATCTTTGTGAGGTCGTTGGCGGGAGTGAAACTACGCCACCAGAGGAGGATGCTAATGGCGCGTTGCAGAAATGGAAAATCAAAGCAGGCAAAGCAATGTTTGCCTTGAAGACCACTGTCGAAGAAGAGATGTTGGACAACAAAACACCGAAAGAAGCATGGGACACGTTTGTGATGCTCTTCTCAAAGAAGAATGATACGAGGCTACAACTTCTCGAGAATGAGTTATTATCAATCTCACAACACAATATGACGATCGCTCAGTACTTCCACAAGGTCAAGTCGATCTGTCGGGAGATTACTGAACTAGATTCGAAGTCTGTCATTGGAGAAGTTTGGATGAAGAGGATCATCATCCACGGTTTGAGGTTGGAATATAGAAGCTTCTTTATTGTTGTACAAGGATGGCCCACTCAACCATCACTTGTAGAGTTTGAACATTTGCTAGTCAGTCAATAAGCCATGGCTATGCAAATGAGAGGCATCACACTAAAGAGTGAAAAATAAGCACTCTACATAAGCAAAAGCCGAAGCAAATTTAAGCAAACATCAAAGGGTGGAAATGATGATAAAGGAAAAAGTCGTCAAGAAACCACACAACCTTGGAGAGCTCATAAGAACGAAAATAAGAGTTCTCAAGGAAAGAGGTTCGAAGGCAATTGCTACAATTGCGGAAAAAAGGGCCACATGTCGAAGGACTGTTGGTCGAAGAAAAAGCATGTAGAAAGCAATGCAACAACTTCCAAAAATGAGATGGAAGATGAATGGGATGCTGAAATACTACATGCCCTTGAAGAAGACGAGCAAGCACTCATGGCAATGGTGGGAGAGCATGACGATTATGAGAATGACTTGATCATTGATTCAGGATGCTCAAACTACATGACAGGCGATCAAAATAAACTCCAGGAAAATGACTACAAGGAGAGTCATGTAACCAACAATACATAGTTGTCGATTGCTAAGATCGGCAACACAACAATCGTGCCTGAAGATGTGAAGGTCTATGAAGATGTTAAAATATTGGAAAATCCAATAAGTGGAAGATGCTACACCTTAATAGATGTAATGTTTGAAGAAACATCTTTGTGGTGGCCCTCAGAGAAGAAAGTCTTACCAGACTCGAACAACACTGAAGATATCTACAATAGGAGACGGGAGAGCAAACTTTACACATATGGTCAAGTGATGATGCGCCTGAAGATCCAAGCGACATTGATGTTGGTGATCAAGACGTAAATCAATCAAGCGAATCCGAGGAAACGCCACCAATCCAAAAGCAAAATTCGAAGTGTGCCAATGCAAATATTATAGAAGATTGTGTTAAAGAGTTGGAGACATATGAAGAAGCATCAGAATACTGAGCTTGACAAAAGAAGATGAAGGAAGAACTGACAAGTTTGAAGCAAAGTCAAACTTGGGAACATGTGTCAAGACGAAGAGATGTCAAGCCCAATTCTTATAAGAGGGTTCACAAAATAAAGCAACGTTGGGAAGGATCAAACGAAAGATATAAGTCTCGCCTAGTAGCTCGAGGTTTCTTTCAACATGGAATGACGAATGGTGGCTAGTGCTGAGGGAGAGTGTTGAAGTTCATCACTAGCCCAATTAAGTTTAGCTCACTTAGAGTAGAAGTCCATTATCTAGAAGTTTCTTGGTAAAATGTAGAAGTTTTTAGAGTTTGAGATTTATGTAGACATGTAAAGAATATTCTAGAATGTGCAAAATATCTAGATATTCTTAGGATAACTCTAGAAAAATGTGGGGGGAAATATATAGATAGTTTTAGGAACATTCTAGACAAATGTGTATTGTCTAGCCTACACTATAAATACTCCCCTACCCCACCATATTTTGTATCCAAGAAAAAGCAAGTGTTGTAGTGTCCTATAAGGTGTCTTCAAAGAGTTATTGTGAGTTTGTAGTGTAAGTTCTACCACTTGATCTTGTAATCTCTCTCTTTAGTGGTCTTAATAAATAGTATTGGTGTTTCCCACAAAGTGTCGTGTTCAATATGTGACTCCATGAAAGCCATATTGACCACTAAAGTACGTGACTCCATGAAAGTAGAAAAGTCATATTGACCGCTAAGGAACGTGACTCCATGAAAGTAGAAAGGGGAGTGGATCCCATAAGAAATAATCTACCCATACCCGGTTCCACCAACCTTAGTGCTGATAGCAGATCCGTTCATCAACTAGTTCCCATAAGAGATGGACCAACAAGAAGACATCAAATCTAACAATCACCTTACTTTAACATAAGCAAAAAAGTAAAGGATAAAAAGAAAGATAGAAACTCCACATTCTCGACCAACAAAAGCCCCAAACCACAAATAGTACCATTGTAATAAAGATAGAACTATCAGAACCGATCGAAAAATAAATCGAGAGGCCACCCGGTTCGACTAAGCCTCCTGGTCATTTGACTGATCAAACAGATTCAACCGACTAGGTTGATTGGACCGCAAACCAAACCGGTTCGGTTGCATCGAAGGTTTGGCTTGCGGTCCAGTCTATAGAGACCTTCAAAGAAACCCAAACATCTATTATGATGGGCAAAACATGTTACCAATGTGAAAAGAAATTGTACAGGTCTTTCATGAATTGTACAACGATCTAAAAGTTTCTTGCATGTGAAAAGAAATTGTACAAGTCTTTCATGAACTGTAGAATCTAAATTTACTTCATTTTGATATCTATAACTAAAACTATGCTCATTTTACTATTAAGCCATTTTTTTTCTTTACCCATTTTTAATTTAGAAAACCAACAAAAAATTAACTTCTTTTATTTGCTAATTTTTTTATTAGGATTGCATAACACAATAAACCAAACAACATTTATTATTTTGAACGAAGAATCAACAAAAAAGAAAACAAAAACTTAAGTTCATCTAAAAATAAATTGAGTAACACTTACCAACTTATTGGTGTATACTTTAAAGATAATTATTAATGCATATGAGATGATCCTCATATATGTTGGTAAATATGTTCAAGGTACACACCCGTAAGTTGGTAAGTATGACTTAAATAAATTAGATAATATTGTTCGCTCGTTATCATCGCGAAAGGTGGAATGAGGTTGAAATGGTATTGAGGGACTGAAGTTCGAACATGGAGGATCCCGTGTCGTAGGCTTTGAAAGTAGAGCTACTAACTACGGGGTATAGATCATTTTCCGCTTCCTCTACCTCTGTCTCCGCCTCGAGTTCTTGATTCCTGACCCCATCGACATGCTTCTTTTTCAGCCTTTCTAGTTCCGCCACCACTTCTCTCATCTTAGGCCTCTCTCCCCCCTTCAATTTCAAGCATTTCCTTGCTAGCTCCGCCACTTCTATCACGTGCTCCCTCTTCCCCTCCATCAGCACCCGCCTATCTAGTATCCGAAACAGTCTATTCTCTCGCAATGACGCTACAAAATATGATGATAAGTTCCTCTCTGATTCTATTCTTTGGAATGACACTGCCATCTCCCCCGTCAATAGCTCCAGCAGCACCACTCCGAAGCTATACACATCACTCTTTTCGGTTAGCTTGCTCGTTTGGAAATACTCTGGGTCTAAGTATCCAAACGTCCCTTGAACCAGCGTTGTTATCTGCGCTTGGTCCATTGGGATAAACCTCGATGCTCCGAAGTCTGCAACTTTTGCCATGCCTTTCTTGTCTAGCAATATATTCGCCGACTTCACGTCTCTGTGAATGATGGGTGTCGACGCTGCAGAGTGCAGGTAAGAAAGAGCCGATGTGGCTTCCGTCGCTATTCTCAAACGAGCTTCCCACGACATTAAATGGTTGTCACCCAAGCTTCTTTTTTCGTGGATATGGCTGTGTAAAGTCCCATTCGACACGAATTCGTAGACGAGTAGAGGAACCTCTGTTTCGAGGCAGCATCCCATGAGCTTCACCACATTTCGGTGATTGATTTGAGTTAGAATCATGACTTCATTGATGAATTGTTCTATTTGGTTGTCATCCGCCATCTTCGACTTCTTAATGGCGACTACACTTCCGTCGGGTAGAATTCCTTTATAGACCGTCCCGTTTCCGCCTACGCCCAGGATTCTAGTGTCGGCATACTTACCGGTCGCTTTCTCGAGCTCCTCCGCCGTGAAGATTTTCGTGGAGTCGACTCCGCCTTCGTGCTGCCTTAATAGCAAGCCCCCATTCTTGTGGAATAATTTTTCTCTCAGCTTAACAATCTTCCTCTTCTTAATGGTGAAGTAAACCCAAGTGGCAGTGATGATGAAAAACAGGATACCAGAGCCAAGACCTGAGAGGATTGTCATTGAGTTAATGTGCATAAAGAAAAAGAAAAAACTACCAAATGGGTCCGTGTCGCAATAATTTTATTGTTTGGTTGTAAACCAGTTCAACACCAGCGTCATAGATTTGATCCCGAAAATTAGTATTTGTCCCCCTTCCCCCCGATATATACTAAATAAAAAAAGAAAATAATAATAAAATGGGGATTTGAAAGATGAGTCACCGAGAATCAGCTGAATAAATGGAAACTGTTTAGTATTAAGGATGCAGCCCTTGCCGTTCTTCCTACCATCCCCCACAGACTCGTTAGGACATGAACAATTATAACTTCGTGGAGTATTCACGCAGATCCCGTCACAAGGGTTGTTCGGGCCCTCGCACTCGTCAATGTCTGCAATAATATTTACTCATTTGAATTTAATGGATTATGACACGATAATAAATAATAGATCAAGTGCAGCATAATATCGAAAAATCGAAAAATAAAATCGAACCAGGATCGGTTTTTTAGTACAAAGTTGGACTTATTGGTTTATAATTTAAAAAAACCAAAAATGTTGAATCAGTTCCGGTTTTCATTTTAAAAAACCAATAAAAACCAATCCAAACTAAAAAATATATATTGTCAATAAATTATATAAATTCATCTTCCTTCCATTGTTTAGAAGATTTTCTAAAGTTTTGAAGATCTATAGTGAATGAATTTTTTATCCTTTAAATGTCAATATATTTTTCGTTTAACTTTCTCAAACTTTACTTTTTCATATTACTTGTCATTATTTATCTTAAACTAATTTTACAAAATAAAATTGGATATAAATGACCGAATTCTTTTGACATATTAAAAAAAAAATTGAACATTGGATCGAATCTAAAATCGAACCGAACCAATTGAAACCCGAGTCATAATGGTTCTATACTTTATTAGACATTGGATCAAATCCATTATTTTGAAACTTAATATATATTTTACTCTATATAAATAAATTTTAGGAGATAACCTCCCACTCTTTTGTTGGACAATATAGAATCTTCAACAAGATGGGTTACTTTTAGCTTACCAATCTTGGATTGAATCTTCAACATTGTAGGTAGGGCACCAATTTAGTTATGTTAAAGAGAGGATTATGATAAACGATGGGTTATGATAAGCGGTGGATTATTATGAACGGTGTTTGAGGGGCAAGTTACTATAACATGAGTTATAATAAACGGTGTTTGAGGGGCTGGTTATTGTAACAAAAATAATATATGTAATGTTTAGATAAACGGGCACGCAGGTTTATGTTACCATCAAGTATAATAAACGGTGGGGAAACATGAGTTTGGTTATTATAACCAACCCAGCCGTTTACATAAACGGGTCCGCACACCTAATGTTTTAGAGAAAGCAATTACAAATACCTTGGCACCCAGGAGTGAGATACGGGTTCCCTTCGAAACCTACGGAGCAACGACCCAGTCCAGAACCACCGGCAAGCTTCGAATGGTAGCGATGAAGTCGGAGATGTCAGCTGAGAGATCAGAGGCGTGGAAAGTGTAGCGGTCGGGGTCAACGAGGAAGGCATAGCTGCAAAGGTTGTACTGCCAGGTTGAGTTGTGGTCTCTAATGCTGGTAACAGTGTTGTCAAAGCGTTTGAGGCCTTTGGGGATGGTGGTCTGGCAGCAGCCGTTTCCAGTGCATGAGCCGTTGATGACGGTTTCCTTACTGGAACAGAAGGAGAGGCATCCCGTGGTGACGTTCACCTCTTTAGACCCAACTATCAAGCCCAAGGCGTCGCAGCCGATGACGGTGAACTTGTTAGCCGTGGAGAAGTACATAGGAAGGGAGCCCAAGTATATCCAGGAGTCAAAATGCTCAGTTGGAGCCCCAGCTTGGGTGTAGCAATCGAAGGAGACAACGTTGGATGTGCGGAGATTGGTTGAAGAAATTTCCTGAACTTGAATGTTGCTCGTGCCGAGAAAGGGTAACGGAGGAGTGTAGGAAGAATTGCAAGTAATGTCGAAGCCGGTGCTCATGTAACAACCAGAGCCGATGCCGAAAGGATACCGAATGGGGACATTTCCGCACATGGATGGGCAGCCGGGCTTGCTGTGAGTAGCCGCAGAAGCTGCTAAAAGAATATTGAGCATGAATGAGAGAGTAAGAAGATATTGCAGCATTTTGGATTATTGTGTAGGAAAGGAAAGCAAGTATGTTTAATTATGTGAGTTGTGATCATAAAATCATTCATTTTTATATGCACTTGAGTTGTGAGTTGGTGAGGATTTACATTTTTTGTTTGGAGAAAATGACACCAGAGTTGAAAGGAAGAAGGATAATATAAAATAGTAATAATAATTAAAAACAGAAAACGAGATCATGACCTCAAAGTCACAAAAATTTATTTTATAAATAAAAATATTAAAAAGTGAATAATTTTTTATACACTCAATAATAGTACCATATCATCAAAATGTAGAGATTCTTACACATTCATGTAATACACATGAGAGTTTAGAAAAAAATTTAACCAATCACAAATTAACCGAAAACTCACACAATGATCAAAAGAAGGATCGTATTAAACTCCGTAGTGAAATGGGTGAATGCAGAAGTTACCAGCATGAAAGGAAAGGATACAAAAATACAATTGATTAAAGAGGAATATTTAAGTCATCCTAAGACATGACTTAAATATTAATATTCGCTTAGGTGGTTCAGCTCAGGGGTATTCAATTAATCATTATTATAAACGTCAGGCGTAAAAATGTTATTTACACGCATTGAAACCTAAAAGTACCCTAGAAAGAGGTTTTAGCCTCATGTTAGTTGTTTTTTAGAACCGGGGGCATCTTCTAAGAGGTTATTTTGACACACGATCTACCCACCTAATAGGTTCATGACACGTCCTAGCTAGATCGCACCCACCGGGGCGTCGAGTGTGCTAGATCAAGGTGTGGAGACGCCCGTGTGACGAAGTTGTAGATTGCACAGTGAGCGGAATTACCTAAGCACGAGCACGAGATTATGGTGGAAGTCTATCTCTGACTTGTACTATCTACTAGGTGTGCGATACACGTGGATCTCGGTCGTACAATGGTGAGGGCCAGCATAGCATGAGCACGAGATGGTGTATCTTGTTAGGATCTCACAAATATCCCACGTTGGAAAGTGAAAGAGTCCAACATCAATATAAAAGAGATATGAGTTACTCCCCTCATTGCCAATTGGTTTTGAGGTGGAACCCCATATTCTCTAACATTCCATTGGTATGCTCAGACCTTGATTGTTAGTTGGAGAGTAGGCCTTCTACTAACATAGCGAGTAGTTGTATGCAACATGTGTAGAGATTTATCGGGCTTAGGACGAGAGTACCCTTCAATCTCATAGTGTTTGTATGCTTTCTTTGGGTAGATTTGAAAGAGTGTTCCCCATGGGGTTGATGATGTAGCTCCTACAAGTTGAGCTAAGGGTCTAGGACCAAATTGATGCGATTTTCTTTAGGATTGAGCTTTAGAGGACTAAGTCCCTAGTAATGGGTGGATTGTTGGACCCTTAGAGGGTTTCTTTGTGATGATGTGTTAATTAGGAGATGAGCTCCGGATCCCGAATGTGTTTAATTGTTTTATCAGGTTTTGATTTAGTTTGCAATTAAACATGTTTTAACTATTGTCTATGAATTTCATAAACAAAGATGCACATGATGAGTTTCTTGTTTCACAATATTGAATATTTACGAGTTTTTATGATCATGCATGAGTAAAGATCTATGTTTAAGCTTGTTTTGAGTCGAATCTTTATAATATTGATCCACAATCAACAATCTGAATATGGACTTGTACCAGGGAAAATATGAAATAGGTAAATATATATAAATTAATATACGTATCCAAAGTTAGAACTCCCTACAACCATCATGGAAGGGTCGTGGAATGCATAAGGTGAAAGATTCAAATTGCATGGTGACACCTATCTAAGAATTAATTTCAAATTAATCCTATAACTCTTTTAATTGTTTGGCTTTTTGTGAGCAATTTTTGAATTAATGGTTTCTAAAAAAAAATAAAACAAGAAACTCTTCTTTGTTGGCGTTGTGATATATCTACATTAATAATTCTTCTTTATCTCCCTTTCCTAACATGTTTGTTTTATAGGGTTCTTCAAGGACTTTTTTGTTTTTTAAGATATAAAATCTTTGATCTTGATTGCGTTGACTCATTGATCGTCCCACTTATTTATTTTTTCTTTTTCGTTTGTGGTTGCTTAAAGCTTCTTCACAATCTTTTAACAATTATTTTAAAACTTCGACCGGTGTTTAGCTACCGGTGAGATGAGATGAGATGAAATGAGATGAGATGAGATGAGATGATAAAATGATAAAAGAAAAAAAATACTTCAATTGGGGTGCGGTAAGATGAGATGAATGTTAGAAAAACGTTGTTTGGAATACAAAGAGATGAGATGACATGACATGACAGAAGCCGATGTTAGAGTATCTGATGTAATTTTTTTTTTTTTTTTAACTAGCCTTTTCTTGTTGAATAATAAAATTATCCACAAATTTGGAATTATTTACATAAGTATGAAAATATAACCATTATCTTAAAGAAATTGTAAGTAATATAAAATTAATATCATCATTGAGCATATTAATGTATCAAAAGAAACTTTATTTCATTGACATTTTGAACGACCTAATAATTATGAGGTTAAAATTTCGAATCTTTTATGTCTAAATATTGTTGAATTAAAAAAAAAAATAAACTCTACATCACAAAAATGAAGTTGGACAAGGTTAAAAACAATACCAAGATTCTATTTATTAAAAAATAATGAACTAAAATATATAAAAAATCATTTGGTTAAACTAATGATTATAGTTAAATCTTGATAAACTTTTTAAGGTTTAGTTTATTAAAATATAAACCATTTTTTTATACTTTGTATAAATTCACATTTATATTTATCAAAATTCGAAGAATTTTTGTCAATAATTAAATACCAATTAATTAAGAGGATTTTTCATTTATAACAAAAATTTGACTAAAAATTGCATCTATGGCACAAAATTGAAAATAATTATACATATCCAAAATTATGAGTGATTGAACTCAATCACTAACTAGTGTTGAACTCAATCAGTTGAGCTCAATCACTTAACAAACTGATTGAGTTCAATCACTAGTTATTGAATATTGAGTTTGATTGAGTTCAATCACTTGGAATTTTGGTATAAACAATTTTTTGATAAAAATATGTTATAATTCTAATAGAGGGCCCTAGAATCGATATACATAACAAATTTCCTTAAAATTACATATTTAGAAATTCAAAATTTTCCATTACAATATTGTTTTATTCTTCCGACAAAAATGAGACAAAAGTAATTGAATTTTTATTTTTTATAAAGTTTTTCTGTATCTTGTTATATTGTTTCTTATGTAATTATCTAAAAGAAACATTCATGGTATAACAATTATTTTACGTTGTACTACAAAAAAAAAAAAATTAAAAAAAATAAAAAAAAAATAAAAAAATAAATTATTTTGTAATCTCATGATTACTAGGTCAAGATATCGGTAGAACTATATTATTTTTGTCACAACTATTTTATGTTAATCTAAATATAACTTAAAAAAAGAAATCAAATATTTCAATATTCTCACTCAATAACATATTATGAACTTAAAAAAGAAAAGAAAAAGAAATTTGAACACTTCAAATCTTCCTAATTAAGATATAATTAGAAGTTTTCTATGACAATAACAAGTCTGCGGTCTATAAAATAATTGCATAATTAGTACATATTTAATTTTTTTTTTTTTTTTTTGAGAAGCTACATATTTAATTACTAAAGATAATGTTTCAACATTAAAAAAAATGTTTTAAACCATTTATCATATCTTACTCTTGTCGATGAAGCAAGTAACTTCTTAAATAGACTATGTTTATTATGAAAAGCCATCTTATGAATATTCAAACTGATGTAGCGTATAGAAAACTGCGATATAATTCAATGATTTTTTAAATAATTAATTAGGATATAATTAATTTAGGGGATTTTTGATATATAACAAAAAAAAAAAAAGTTAAAAATTGTATCTATAGCACAAAATTGAAAATTATTACACATATACCAAAATTTTGAGTGATTGAACTCAATCAAACTCAATCAATAACTAGTGATTGAACTCAATCAGTTGAACTCAATCACTTAACAAACTGAATGGGTTTAATCACTAGTTATTTATTGAGTTCGATTGAGTTAAATCCCTCAGAGTTTTGGTATAAACGAATTTTTGATAAAAATGTGCTGTAATTTTAATAGAGGGCCCTAAAATTGATATACATAACAAATTTTCATTAATTTAACATGTATATATATAATATATTAAAAAAATAAAGTAAAAAATAAATAAATTTAATATTTTTTTTTTAAAAAAAAAACATATCTAACAAATGTAGCATATATAAAGTATGTAAAAATGCACAAAAAAGAGATATAAAAAATAAAAGTGAAAACCTCACAAGTTGGTTAACAAACTTGGATAGGGCAACAATATAATAACTTCATTAACATATGCATATGTATCAAAAGATGAGGAATTTGATCTCCTACATGTTAAACTAAAAAAACAAACTTTCTGAGAGAAGAAGATAAATTGTATTATTTTAGTTTGACAAAAGAGAGGCCATTACAGAGACATATATAATTAACCTCATCTAGAGAAGAGGGCAAAATTATAACATAAGCAAAAAGGTTGTAACGTACAACCATAACTTATTGTCTCTTAATTATGACCTAATTATCAACATTAATAAGCCTACTCACTTGCATCCCCCGCAAGTGAAAGGCTAGAGTTGAGCTTGGTGTGCAAATTCTGGATAGGGAGAGGCTTCGTGAGAATATCCACTCTTGCTCATACGATCATCAGGGCAACTGTAACGGCCTGGGAAATCGAACCGTTACTTAGGAGGTTATGAAGAATGTTTATTTGAAGAGAAGGGATACTGAGATTTCGTTTTCGCTGAGCTTCGCTCAAGCGAAATCCCTTGACGAAGTCCTTCGTTTTCGCCGAGCTTCGCTCTAGCGAACTCGTGCTCCAAAACGGCTCCTCAGCTGTTACGTTTTTTAAACGGCTCTCTTCAGCCGTTACATTTTTCAAACGACTCTTCTTCATTACGACCGTTACGTTTCGTCATCTTCTTTCCCAATCGTTCTAGTCGACCTCCAAACGTTTGTCCTTCATCGAAATTCTCTCTCAACCAAAGCCCAAGCTTTCCCTTGTGTTCTTCCTTTTCGATCAGACTCCTCGAACGTGTTCTTCAGCTTTTCAGTGATCGTCGTTGCAAGGTAAATCATTTTCCTTGTTGTTCTGGTTCATTGATTCTTCGATGGGTTTGATTTAAGTATCGTTGGGGTTATGATGGTGATTTCTGTTGTGTTCTTCAGCTTGTTCTTCACGTTCATCAGCAGCCCAGATTCGCTTAGCGTTCGCCAGCTTTTGCCACAGCGAACACCAGATAGCTAGGTAAGGTATTGTTCTGTTGTCATCAGTTGAGTTTCTTCGAATAGCTAAGGGTTGTTTCTGACTGGTTAAGCTTTCTGTCTTTTGTTGCTTGTTCGCTGTTGACGAACCGAAGGAGCGCGTCCGTCTGCAATTTGGTTACCGAGGTCACTCCAGCGAGTTGTTCGTCTTCTGGTTGGTGTGCTCGGATTCAGGGAGGTTCGTCTGTGTGGGTTCGCGAGCCAACGAACATGAGTTTTGCCGATAGCTTTCGCTTCAGCGAGTTCTGCGTCTGAAGTTGTTGTGGTAAGCCTCGCTTCGTCAATCTGATTTCAGAGGTTTAGTTTGTTAGTTATTAACCGAAGTTTTGTTCTGTTGCTTGGTCAGTGTCAGAATCAGTGTAGTTGTGGGTTCGTTTCGCTGTTGTTCGCTACAACGAAATCAGGGCAGAAGCAGCTTTTGGGTTTCAGCTGCGTGGTTCGTCTCGAGAGTCGGCCAAGGTAAGGATTTCCTTATCGTAGGGTTTGTGGACAGAACGTTA
>JBBMEF010000025.1:9673503-9711767 GCA_037832685.1 Sicyos baderoa
ATTTATTTACAATAATTAGTTATCTAATTGAAATTAATGTATATTTTTTTATGAAAAATTAACTATTTGAAAATATTTATTAAAAAAAGTTAAAAAGTAAGATTAGAAAGAGAAATAATTAAAATAAAACGGTGAATTTTTCACCGCGGGGAACCCGATCCCCGCTAATTCCCCGCGGTGAATCCCCGTCCCCATCCCCACGAATAAAAATGGTGAATTTCGCGGGGATGGAGAATGATTTTGGTGGCGGGGATGGGGACAGGGAGGGTATTCCCCGGCCCCGCCCCGCCCCGTGGACATCTCTAATTGTAAGCTTTTCAGTCATTAACTACCTAACTATCTGGTGAATTATGTTAAACCACCAATCAACACTAACTATATCATATTTGATGAGCTTCTTCTCACTCTCATGTTGATTGAACTAGACTATATTTCTGATGTTGTTTACCTATCCAAAGAAATATTAAATTATGATATTGAATTCTCGGTGTAGAATCCTCCTATTTGGTGCTATAATACTTACTACTTGGACATTGAACTATTGATTCTTTTGATGTAGCTTGCCAGTATTTCCATTTTCTTACTCATTGGAGTATGCATAATTATCTGAATGGCTCTTTGATATTTTCTTCCGTATACATTTGATCTCTATTTCTTGTAGGCAACTCTTGGCCTTGCACTGGATATCCTTCTATCAGAGGAGAATGGATCAGTTGACCTTCAGCAAGGAGTCGGTCGCCTTATAAATGCTATTGTTGCTGTTCTTGGTCCTGAACTGGCTCCAGGAAGCATTTTCTTTTCACGTTGCAAGGTATCTACCTGTCATTCAACTTCCTTGACAAAGTTTAGTTGGTTACATTTTTTCTTATTTATAGCTGGAAAAGAACACTACTAAAAATTTCCGGACTTTTTATGCCTAAGTGTTAACACCACCAAACTAAAAAGGAGATGGATAGAATCATATTCATTTTCTTTATACATGCAGTATCAATCTGGCATGAGGGTTGTCTCCCAAATTTCTTGTTTGAATTTAGGCCATTCAGAGAAAACCTACGTGACTTCACATTTCTTGGGGACCTTGGAGTTCCAATGTTCCTTCTTTTTTTTTTGAAATTGAAACAATTTCATTGAAGTGATGAAATAGGGAAAAATCCCGAGGCCACAAGGGCATTACAAGAAAATCCTCCAATTAGCTAAAAAGTATGAGAGGTTATAAGAAGTAAATTTCGGCAAATCTTTACACCAAAAGAAAACTGTTGAGAGAGTCGATTCCAAATTTTTTTTTTTGAAATAAGGTAACCACGCCCGTCCGTAGGCCAGACACCGTAGACTTCAAAGGAGTATGTCACAGGTGAGTTTCGAACTTGGGAGAGTCAATTCCAAAATATGGTCAGAGGACTTGCTTTGATCTCTAAAAATCCTAGGATTACAAAAAAGCCCGACAAAAGGATAACCAAATCAATTCTTTCGTTCCACGAAAGGGATGCCCAACAAGGATAGTATAGAGGAAGGATTTAATGTCATTTGGGAAGACAAGGGACCATCCAAAAGCCATCAAAATCTGTGACCATGAACCAAAAGCAAATGGATAGAAAGCAAACAAATGTGATTGACATTCACCAGCCGCTTTGCACATCACACAATAACCAAGAGAGAGTGACATAAACGGCATGCGTCGTTGAAGTTTGTCGACCGTGTTCACCGCACCCCTACAAAGCTCCAAATAAAAATCTTAATCTTCTTTGGATAGAGACCCTTCCAAATGGCCAAATAAAGATCTTTATCAATCAACGAACTCACTCCAGTTAAATGAGTAACCAACGAACTAACCGTAAAAGACTTTTTGGGATCTAAACTCCACCTCCATGAATCTGGAGCATTAGTTAATCGATGACCGTCCAAATGTTGAGATAAACCTGCCCATTCTAATGATTCCATATCGTTAAGATTATGGCAAAGTCTTAAATTCCAAGCACAACAGTCAGGATTCCATCGAATATAAATAGATCTGTGTGAGAAGTAAGGCGATAGAGTCTTGGAAAAATATCAACAATTCTGCCACACGACAACCAACGATCTGTCCAAAAGCGAGTATGCATACCATTTCCAACGAAGTGTGAAACATGTGGTCGCATAGTCTCCAATGTCGAACAAATAAACCGCCAAGGGGCTTTATACAAAGATAATCGGATGGGTAAAGGCCAACCAACTGTACTCGATGAATCATAGTACTTGGCATCGATAAGCCGCCTCCACATAGCACTCGGTTCACAAAGATAACGCCAAATCCACTTAGCAAGAAGGCCAATATTACGTTGCTTCAAATTACCAATGCCAAGACCTCCCATAAATTTTGGCAACTGCGTAATCCCTCAATTAACATTATAAATATGATACGATCCGACTTAGGAATTAGTTTATTATATTATTTAATTATAAAGGGCGTTTGTGTCTTTTCATAGGTTAGGGCAACACTAGGGATTTTCCCCTATAAATAGAGTAGAGTAGATCATTGTTAGGATATCCAGGAACTTGAGGCTTATGTTCTAGTTTTTGGGAATTTATCATTATTTATTTATAATAGTTTACTTTTGATATGATCTAGATCCTGGACCATATCATGTTGGTCATGATATTACTAAAAAACTTTTGGAAAGACATCTTTGAGGAGTTCTTTTTTCTAGTTTCTTTCTAACATTGTTGGCGATGATAGGGATATGTTTTTCTGGGAAGATAGGTGGATGGGGGATAGACCCTCTGCTATCTATTTCCTCGCTTTTTCATATATCCAGCATGAAAAATTGTAATGTTGCAGATGTCCTTGCCATCTAAACTTGTCTTCGCTTCTTTGTGGGGATGAAAATCTAAAAAAATCTTAAGTTTTTCACTTGGGCAAGTTCTCTTTGGTAGGACAGCATAACATTCTCAATCCTTCTTGTTTGTCAATCCTTGATCTTGCAACTTGGTTTTGGAAGATATGGCACTAAAAGTTGTCGTCGGCTAGCTAATAGGCCGAGCCAGATTTCTATTATAGATGTGGAGCTGCTCGACCTTTGGTTGTCCTATTCTGTTCAATCTGTATAACGAGGATGATCAAAATTTCAATTCATTTAACTACTCTTACTAAACCCTCGATGAAAGGCATTAGCTATCACTGCTTCAAAAATTCCATGGCTCTCCTACTCCCAAACCTACCAGCAATCTCAAGTTCGGAGTAAACCATCTCCAAATATGGGGTTTAAGGACTTTTTATGCTACTTGGAATACCTTCACATTTCTTTCAGCTCCAGTCACAATGATTGTGCTCGCTGCACTTCACTTCGCTTAATGTGTTTTTTTTCCTTGATTTCTTTTTTTTTTTGGACAAACAATATTTCTCTTTATGTTGAAAGGGGTTCTTTCATTTCGCCGAAACTAGGGTCAGGTCAAATTGCTTAAATTAGAAAGTCAGATGGACAGTTCCCTCCTTTGTGGAGTTGTGTTGCATTTTATGCAGAAAGGCGGACGAAGACTTTGATAATCTTCTTTGACATTGCAAGTTGGCCGACGTGTTGGGAACAAGTTCTTCTCAAAATTTGAGTTTGTTTTAGCCAGGAGGAATCTTTTTAGAGAGATACGATGGTGGAGCTGCTTTCTTCCCCTTCCATTCGCAAGAAAGAGGCTTTTTTGTGGCAAGCTGATGTTTGTGTCATTTTTTGGGGACTTTTGGGGAAAGAAATAATAGAATTTTCAGAGGAGTGGAAATATCTTGTGCTGGCGTGTGGATTTTTCAAAAAACCAATATCCTCAGGGCATCAAGACTAAATCTGCAAAGTTCAAAGCATTTTCATGGTGCTCTTTATCCAAGCTCTTTGAAACTGTTCTATTCAAGACATTGCTGTCAACTGGGAGCTTTTATTTAGCTCAATTCTGCTTTTTCTATGGTTTATTGTCCTGTTGCTTTTCTTTGTTTCATGGTTTTTATATTTCAATGTCTTGTTTCTTTGCTTTTTTGTTATTCCCTTTTGGTTTTTGTAATCTTGAGTTTAGTCTCTTTTCATATTCTCAATGATAAGTTTGTTGCTTTGTCAAAAAAAAAGTCACAACAAAGTCGATTGTTTGAAGCACTGAAGTTCTAGAACAAATTCTTGAAACAAAATTTGGTGAGTTTTAGTTGCTGGAATTTACAAGTCAACAACCAATGTTGGTGAAACCTTGAATATTGGTGGTGATTGCACGGTGACTAGGTTCTTCAACGGTGGTGATGACAGCGTGATTTCGGCGATCGGTGAGGTATACAATCTCGCAGTTGAGAAATGGCTCTTATGTATCAGGATTGATCCTCTATGATTTTCGTCTGAGAGAGAAGCCATTGATGATTGCTCTGGCAAGACTCTAGTGGAGGAAGACTACTCTTTATGAGTAAAGAGTTTAGGATTTTGTTTGGTTTGGCTCTGTTACCGTATTAAAAGATGGAATTCTAATTCTTATTTTATAACGAATCCAACATTGGGTTTAAATAGATTACAAGAGATAACCTAATCATAAAAATAAAATATAATATTTAACCTAATTGTAAAAGGAAAAAATAATTAAAAAGATAAAAATACTAATATAAAAAAATCCACAAATACAAATAAACATAATTACATAGAACAATGTTAACTAAAGAAAAACTGCCCAGTTGATGAAAATGTCTGGAATGGAATAGCCAGCAAACAAATCTGAGAGAGAACACTAGGAGGAGGCCTTTAATTTCGCTGATTCAGATCTGGAGGATAGCCATGGGGGAGGTAAGAGCCTTGGAATATGCATTAGTTCCCTTGCGCTAATGAAAAGGCCCAACTGAGATTGAAGATCTCAAAGAGCTTGAGCCAACAAGAGGTCGAGTAGGAATAGGAAAACAGCACATGGTCGGAAAATTCAACAGCAGTCATGTGTGTCAGTCCTCGGAAACTGCAGATTGAACAGCTAAAAAAATTGACTACACACCTGAATTGCTAGCTCGCAGCGCCCCAATGGGGTCAAAATCCTCTACTGCTCTTCTGCAGAAGATGAAGCACATCGGACCCGTAAAGGAAGTTACCTTCCTCATAACTCTATCTAAGATGTTAATCTTTCCATAAATATCTTGCTAGATAAAAAACTTAACCTTATTCATAATTTTCACCTTCCACAAAGAAACGAACATTGGATTCCTTAAAGAAGAATGAGAATTGACCAGACATTTAAAAAATGAATGACTAGAAAAACCCTCCATTGGGTTATGAACCCAACATCGAATTCTCTACAATCTGAATCACAATGAAAGTCCCCCACAAGAAGTCAAGAACAATAAGGGCAACCACATACAATGCCTCTCTATCAGACAAAGGTCGCTGAAAATTCAAAGAAAGAGGCTCAAAGTAATTAATAAATCTGCCACCGAACGAAATTTCATAATGATAATAATAATAAAAACGACATTTCATAAATGATCAAATGAAATAAATGAGGAAACAACGAGGGGAAAGTATCTCTCTCATCCCCACTGAATATGAAACAAAACTCAAAAAAGGAAGTGCATTCATCCAATGATTCTTAGAATAGGAAACAAAATTGATCCAATGATTCTTCTCTTATTTGAGTGATTTTTTTTTTAGTTTTTTCTCGTTGTGTTTGCCAATCGGTTTATTAAAATCTGATTGACAACTCGAAAGTTCTTCCTTTTATTTTTAGTTCTTAATCCATCTGAATTCTCTAATGATTTTTACTAAGTTCGCATTAGAAAATTTGATACAGTTATTAATCTAAGTTTTGCCTTGGAATTGCGTATTGTTTTTATTCTCATACTTTGTGGTCTTTTTCAGGTTGAAAAAGCCTTTAGAGAAGGAACAGCACGCCAAAATGCTCATAGCATCTTTGTTTGTCTTGCACTAAAATTATTGGAAGAGCGAGTTCACATAGAATGCAAAGAAATCATTACTCTAGAAAAGCAGGTTTCATTCGAGGCTATATCATTACAAGTTCATTTACAAGAATTAAGGTCTCTCTTAACTGCTAACCTCAAACTTTATTGCAGACGAAACTTCTTGAAGAAGAAGAGAAGGAAAAACGTGAAGAAAAAGAACGCAAAGAGCGTAAAAGGACAAAAGAAAGAGAGAAGAAGCTCCGTAGAAAAGAAAGATTAAGAGGAAAGGAAAAGGATAATGATATGATAAGTTCTGAATCAGTTAAAGTATGTGCTCTTTCTGATGTCTTGGACGACTTGTCCTCGTGTGTTTTCGAGCCAAGTACCATTTCTGTCGGCGAAACATGCAATGCCAATATTCCTGAATCCTCTGATACTCTGGATGAGAAATTTTTAAACGAATCTAGTATTTCAGAAATGCAAAGTTCATATGACGATAGCTTCGACGGGAAACCTACTGATGGGAATGATGGAAATGATTCTTTCATGGTTGATCAATCAAAATTTTCTCGCTGGAGATTAAAATTCCCAAAGGAAGTTCAAGAACATTCTTTCAAGTGGTCTGAGAGGCGCCAATATTCAGTTTCGGAAAATGGGGCAGTGGCTAATAGATCTGAGCAACGACATTATGGTGATAATTTGGAGAGTCCTTCGAGGAGTATGAATGGATCAAATAGAAAATTAAAAACAAATTCATTGAAGGCCTATGGTAGACATGTCTCTAAGTTTAATGAAAAGTTGAACTCCTCCAACAACCGGGCATCTTACGACTATCGTTCATGTGTTTGCAACCAAAATATGGAATTTAACAAAAAGGCAGAGCCATTTGTTTCTTCAGTTCGAGTTAACCGAGATGTCAAATATGTCAGCACGTCAGAATCTTCATTTGATACGTCCAAGCAAAGTTATCGTTCTAACAAGTACAGTTATGCAGACCATTCTCGTGATAGCGGAAGACTGAAAAACAAAGTTGCTTTATTAAACAACTCTCCTGGTAAAGATTTTGTTTATTCAAAAAAAGTTTGGGAACCCATGGACTCACAGAAGAAATATCCTAGAAGTAACTCAGACTCAAATGTCGCAGTGAAGTCTTCCAGTGATAATGACCTTGTGAAGTCGAGGCAGGATGATGTCTGCAGTAGTGAAGTTAGTATAACTTCGGGTACAGTTGATAAAGAGGAGAGTAACTCGACTGAATCGACCTCTGGTATTGAATCAGATGAAGCCTTGCAAAATGGACTTCCTATTGAATCGAAGGATCATAAAAATGAAGAAGAAGATGCATGTGAGGAGGTAACACAGTGTTCGGTAAATTCAACGATAGACACGACATTGGCATCCAGTGGGACTAATAACAGCCAAGTAGGCACTAGCTCATTAAATTCTGATAACTGCTCATCATGCCTGAGTGAAGGAGACAGTAATACAATCTGCTCGAACCATGGAAATTTGGAATCGTCGTCCACATCAGACTCGGAAGAAGCTAGCCATCAATCAGAAGGAAAAGAATCTTCAGCATCCATTCAGAATGGCTTCTCTGTGCATCATGGGATAGCAATGGATAAAGTAATTGGAGGTGATGCCATGGGGATCAGGAACCATTCTGGTGTTCCTCAAGATATCGAGGAATGTAAAGTTCGAGGAAATGCACCGACCAGAGCTCCCCAAAACTTCGAACCTGGATTTTCTGCTGTTAGTTTGGATTCCCCATGTCATGTTACACTTCCCTCCATCCAGAATCAAAATATTCACTTTCCAGTGATTCATGTGCCTCCGTCAATTGGTTATTACCATCAAAACTCAGTTTCATGGCCTGCAGCAGCTCATGCTAATGGAATAATGCCTTTCTCCTATTCGAATCACTGTCTATATGCCAATCCTCTTGGGTATGGTTTAAATGGAAACCCGCGTTTCTGCATGCAATATAGCCATTTGCATCATCTTGCTACTCCCGTCTTCAACCCGAGCCCCGTTCCGATTTTTCAGCCAGCTGCCAAAGCCAGCAATGGTATATACCCAGAAGACCGCAGTCAGATCTTCAAATCAGGTGCAATAGAAGAAAGCACGGATGTAGCTTCTCCCTACGTCGTTACTCCTGGACTCCCATATGCGTTCAGTTCACCGCCAAGTGGAGATCGTAAGCAAAGCGATACTTCGAAACTGCAAAAGGATAGCTCAAGTTTTTCATTATTCCACTTTGGAGGGCCTGTTGCACTTTCAACAGGAGGCAAGTTAAATCCCATTCCTTCCAAGGAAGACGATATCGTTGGGGATTTTTCGAGAAATAACGAAGCGGATGTCGTTGACAATGGTCACGCTTTCAATAAGAAGGAAACTGCCATTGAAGAATACAACTTGTTTGCAGCAAGCAATGGCATGAGGTTCTCATTCTTCTGAATGTGAACAAAGAAGATACTGAGGGGGCTGTTTTTCGAATTACTGGCCCCTATATCTTCATATTATTTTTTAATGGAATTTTACAGTATTTGCTACATAATAAGTTTTTCTTGAAATCTCAATTTTACTTATAAGTTTTTTTATGTAGTTGATTGCTCTCAAAATTTCTCATTGTTTTCCCAGATGTAGTGAACACAAAAAAGAAAAAATGAAGAAAAAAAATGAAAGATTGTTTTGGTGTTTGGAAGTTCTTGAAAATGAGGCCACTATTTTTTTTTATCCTCGAAGAATATGTTTATATGGAAATTTATCTTTCCATATTTGCTTGGAACTTTCATTCATCTTCAAGGTTTTCTTTAGTTTTGTGCAATTATGGTTGTGTTTGATAACTATTTTTTATTTTTTATTTTTGAATTTAAGTGTACAACAACTATCTTATCATATTTTTTTAATATTATCTACATATCTATATTTTACTTTTAGTTTTAGAAACTAAATTAAAGTTTGAAGGAAAAATAAAGTAGTTTTTAAAAACTTGTTTTTGTTTTTGAAATTTGGTTAGTATTCACACATATTTTATTAAGAAAAGATGGATCCATTATAAGAAAGATATAATATATTATAGAAAATTTGAGTAAAAATAAGTTTAAATTTCAAAGATTATCGAATTTAAAAAACATGATGGATACATTGTATTTTTTTACTTGAAATTTGTGCACTAGTCATTTTTACCCTCATTTTTGTTGGTCTTTTGGCTTATTATTATTATTATTATTATTATTATTATTATTATTATTATTATTATTATTATTTACAATATTTGAGGAGCAAAATTAAGCAAGGGTTGAAGTACACATTTTGTACGATGGGGAAAAAATTGTCTAAAAGTAGACAATCAATATTTATATGATGGATAGAAAAATTGGCAAAATAAAAACAATTGATTAAAATAATAGCAGGGTAAAAATTAATGTGTGCACCTAAGCAAGGGAAAATTTCAATTTTATTAACAAATAGATGGATAAATTAGTTAAATATGTTTGATATGTACAATGACACTAGACTTACATGTGGGTTTATAGATTCAGAAACAGGCAAAGATTTCTACATTTGGTCAAAAGTTGACTGAGTTAAATGGAGAAAATTTGATAAAGACTTACCAGGAAAATTTTAAATTGAAAAACTTGTGAGGAATGGATGAATCCCAGATTTAAATGTATATAAATACATTTGAATTCCAGTAAGCTTGTCAAAACTCATGAATTTAAAGGCGCGTTCGGCCGCCAAGAATAAAGGGAGAGAACGGAAATGAAATGATTTTTCGTATTTGAGCAACCAGAAATCATTCTCTCTATTATTGCGTTCTTTCAAAATTACTTTTTTTATTTTCCTCTTAATTATTTTTTATTCTTTCTACAACTATTTTATATACATTACATCACTATTTTTCACTCTTATTATTATTAATTATTTATTTTTTTCATAATCATTATCTATTTACTCAAGGCACAAATAATAATTTAGTTTCTTGTTTTCTCTCTAATTCTTATTCCCTATAATCATTTTCATTTCCCTTTTGTTAGAATTTATGGAAGAAATTGATCTCGTGGAAACGTACGGAGTTATAAATTATTATTTTTTAATATTATTTATTGTTATATTTTAATTTAATCTCAATATAACTACTAAAATGTATTATATTGAATGATTTCGATAAGCTTAAGTTAACTTTAATTGAAATTAATTTCAAAATAAAATTGTAACTTTAATACAAAAAGATTTCTAAAATACATAGAAAATAGTTAAATGAGATAATTGTTTTTTAGAGAAAACTTAAACCATATTGAACATAGTTCAACTAGTATCTTGACACTTTAGAGTTTAATTTTCCCTACTTCATAATTTATCAATAAATTTTTTAGTTTTCAAGTGTTTAATTTTCCCTACTTCATAATTTATCAATAAATTTTTTAGTTTTATTGAAAGCACATCATTAAAATTGAACTTCATTTTTAGTTCAATAAGAATGGAGGTGGAAGGATTCAAGATTTCTTAATCATGAAATACTCTTATATTGATTGAATTATTGGTTTGTTAGCACTAAAATTGAACCTTTGAAACACTAATAAAACAAAATCAATGTCAACATAAACATATTTTAACCGGTAGATTTATGATTAAGATGTTGTGTTAGAATCTCTCACCCTTACAACAATTTTTTCTTTTTCTTTTTTTTAAGTTCGTAGGACACATTTTTAGTTATTAACACAATATTATAGATGAAAGAGAATTCAAACATATAATCTCTAAATTAAACTTTTATTAGCTAAAAGAAAGAAAAGAACTATATCTATGAAAATGATATTTGAATCTAAAATATTTCAAAATCTAAATACTCAAATGAAGATATACACACCCATTAAATTATAAATTTTAGATGATTGAATAAGTTAATTCTCAAATTTCATCCAAACTCAATTTTTATAGTCTTTACCCTGTTGAAATTTATAAGTTGGGCACGGAGCCCTTAGGAGTTTTAATAAAGTCTCCGGCCAGGACCGTTTTTAATTAAATGAAGAATTTATAGTTTAAACCTTGGAATCTGGATATACTTAAATGTTTTAAATTATCATTTATTTCCGCTTTGAATGCACGCATGTAGTAAAGACTAGGTTTAGGACCTTTAAACTGGTTGGGTCTTTACACACCAATAGGGGTCACACCTTATTCCCTCGTATATGGGGTAGAAGCTATACTCTAATTAGAGAAAGAAATTCCTTCTCTACGAATGGCAGTGCAAGAAGGACTGACTACTGAAGATAATGCAAAATTACGTCTCCAGGAGTTAGAAGCACTTGATGAACAAAGGTTAGATGCTCAACAGACACTTGAATGCTATCAAGCACGAATGACCAAAGCTTTCAACAAAAATCTCAAGTCTAGATCATTCCAAGTTGGTGATTTAGTTCTAGTTGTTCGAAGATCGATCATCACAACACGCCACACAGAAAACAAGTTTACTCCAAAATGGGAGGGACCATTCATGGTGAAAAAAGTCTATTCAAATGGAGCATATAAGATTGTTGATAAAGATGAATTAAATATTGGTTCAATTAATGAAAAATTTCTAAAGAAGTATTATGCATAAACTTGTAACACTTTTTATCGTAAGAGTATAAACTACATGATGCTCCTGGCCCGCATGAGCTTAAAATGTAAACGACCCGCCAAAAAAAAAAATATAAATCTTATGAACTACGTTATGACTTGATCCTTTTATTTTAAAGGTACGTAGGGAGCTTAAAGTAATTTAAGTTCAGTCCAATTAAAAAAAATAATAATAAAACACCTCTGAAATTTCATTATAAAAATAATTGCTTTACAAGATTTAAGTAATCTAAAGAAAAATGCATCTACATCATAGAAAAAAAAAAAGAAAAAAAAACATCTACATCAAGAAAAAAAATGAGGGTTACAAAAAAATTTCATCCCTTCCACTTGAAGTTCTTTAGCACATCTCTTGCAGCCTCTAAATCTTGGCGAACATCATCCATCGTCTTAGAGTCTTCATCAGTTTAAACAGGGGCAGATTCAATATCTTTTATTTCAGAAACCTGGAGTTCTTGATGGTTTAAAGCCTCATCTTGTTCACAAAGTAAAGTTGAAAGCGTTTCATGTTCGGCCTTCAATTTCTGCTTTTTTTCCTCCAGTTCCTTCATTGTTGAAGACGTTTGAGCGAGCTTGATATCCCTCTCTTTCATTGACCGACCTTGTGCAGCCTTTGCCAACTCTAAGTCATTAGTCTTTTCTTTTAAATGTTGGTATTTGCTTGCTGAAGTAAGTTGATGAGATTGTGTGTTTTTCAACTGATTATATGATTCAACTCTGGAGAAATAGTCATTGACAACGGTTCTGAGAGAGTCCAAATTTTCGATACCAAATAGTGAAAGAGAATCAATAATTGTATGTGTTCCTACACGAACACGGTCTATAATGCTCAAAAGCAGTATTTGCAACTTTGTCTCGCCTAAGTTCCCATATGGCTATAGCTGCATTTTGTTTGTGGCTAGAAATTTGTGCCTCGAGATAAAATTCAGAAACATCAGGCTCAAAGTCTTCAAAATCTTCATCCAAATGAGGCTGCGCAAAAATATTTGTATATGAGGTACAAAAAAAAAAAAAAAAAAGACAAATTTAAAGAAATACAACAAAAGAAAACCCTCAACAATAATTATCAAAAGAACTTTTGATTCAATGTGGCTATGTGATAAACTTGATTCTGATGTATACAAAAAAAAAAATCAATGATTTAAATGAATCATCAAGTTCCAACAAAAAAAAAAAATCACAAGCGTATGAAGCTACATAGATCAATTTTTACTGTGCAAATACCTTACTACCAGATGTATGCACAGACTGCAAAATAAAATAAAAAGGGGTTAGATTTCCACGTCTCAATTACAAAAAAAAAGAGGAAGGGAATCCAGTGATGAACCTCCATAAAACAAGATTGTAAATTTGGTTTCGATGGTGGTGATGCGCAACACTTCAATTTCTAACAAGAAAAAAATGTTAATATCATCGTTCTGAATGAGCATCAACAATAAAATAAATTGCGGCAGGAAGTAAAAATATATATGTATATAACCTAAATGGATTTTGTGTTCGTCAAAGACTCAAAAAAAAAAAAAAAAAATTAATTCCTATTTATAGAAGAAAGATCAAATCAAGATCAAATTGTATATTCATCAAAAAAAAATTGGGCGAAACATTCGACTTGTTTTGATTTATTTTTGATATTATATCAAATTTAAATATTTAAATCAATCTAAATTTACTGTTATATTTTGCAACAAATCTGTTTTATACGGGATGTTGCACAGAGAATTTTATGGTTTGCAACATTCATAATAACGTGGAATATTTTAAATCGATAGTTTGAAATTTCATGCTCAGTTTCACACTTTTCGTTTGTAATTTAAATTCAAAATAGTCCGATGATAATAAAATTGGGATGATTTTGTATTTAATTCAACTTGAAACTAAAAGTTTGGACATAATCCAAATTCTAGTGTTACCAAAATTCAAATCAATCCGTCATAATCTAACTATTGGGGCAAAGATAGATTTGGCATACTCCAAATTTTATTCTTGGTCAAAGCTAACAACGGTTTCAAATAATTATGGTCATCAATTCAAAGGCATATGCAAAGCTAAATATTTGTCAATTTCCAATTCAAGTATGGATAAATCACAAATTTGCAAAATTTGAGGTTTGACTGATGTTGAAATGTCTTGTCATATCAAATTCAACAAGTGGTGGTCCCAATCAAGAAATGATCCAAGATAAATGGTTCACTCCAAATTCAAGCAAAATGATGACTAAGTCAAATATTGACCAAAATCCAGTGGCAGTCAAATGTTGGAACCCAAGTTCAAGCTTGAAATTAAGTAGATCATAGCTCTATTTTAATTTCAAATCAACATTTTTTGTGTGTCAAATAAATAGAATCAAAATTTTGACCAAATTTTAAATTTTGATTCGTTGACATAATATATGTGTTTAAGTGATTTCAAGGTTATAAGACAAAGTTATACCTTGTTTGAATTAACACATCAAGAAGTTGACACTAGAAACAAATGAATGCTAGGTCAACTCACTAATAACTTTTTCGAGATTCATCCACACATATTTGTGCAAAAATCTCAAAAAGGGGCATTTGTTGGAATAGAAATTTCAACGAATCGAAACTCGCCACGTCATTATTTAAAACTAATGACAAAGCAAATATTTTTATTTAGGTATCAATTATAAAATGATATAGTATCCCTAAGTTGAATTGTGCCAATTCAAAATGTGCCACGTGTCAGTGTTATGGTCGTTTGATTGCACCGATAGAATGATTAAAACTATAGATGATCGAGCTCGGTCAAATGACGATTTGGGCCCGAAGCCCAATTTCTTTATGGAATCAAATTGGGCTCAAAACGCCCCGGTCCATGAAGAAATTTGAATCCAAAATCACATATTGATCCAAACCTAGCCCATGAAGACATTTGGGCCCAAGCCCATTTGAAGCCCATCGAAAACCTTATAAATAGAGGTTTCCATATTCATTTGAAAGAGATTTTTTGAGCCAAGCTTGGAAGAACTTTGGAGCCAAACTTTGGAGAATTTGGAGAACTTGTTGAATCTTCCTGACAACTCTTTGAAGATTGAAGCTACTAAGAACTTCTTGAAGACGATTGAAGCTACTAAGAACTTCTTGAAGACGGAAACCATACAACGTTTCTTGAAGGCTTAAAGCTTCCATAGATTCTCAAGATCGAAGTTGCTGAAACCATCTCAAATTCAAAGTTACTAGAGTTGTAATCCACTATATTTCATACAAAATCAATACAAATCTCAAGTTCATCAAACAAATTACATTTCTCCCAAAATCTCGTCGAAAAGAAATATAATATTTGAAAACAAAAAACACTTATCAAATATGATTTTTGATTTTTAATTTCTAAAAATACAAAATTAAAATCAGTTATAAACTAATTTTTATTTTTTAAAACAAAAAACCAAAAGCAAAAAATGAAAAACAAAAAGAAAATGGTTATGAAAACAGTAGATTAGTAAGGGGTTTGGGGTGTTTGTTGACTTTATTGTTGTTATGGGTAACCTCCCTGAGTTGCTACATTTGCAACGATTCATCCATAAAACAAAATCATTAATCACTTCAATTCCTTTTTGTTCCAATTCCAAAAGCCCAGTTCCGGTTCTTGTGGGATGGAGGTTCTTTTCATTTTCCCATCTCTTTTTTTTTTTTTTTTTTTTAATTCTGTTTCTATTTTTGTTCTTCATTTCGTATCGATTTTACACTTTTGAGTCACCCCCAGAATTTATTTTTTCAATTCGATCGTGCTCGGAATCGTCAACTGGAGATATTTTTTAATGGGGTCTATTTTATTTATCAGATTTTGTGCAATTCTTGTTTTCTAATTGGAGAAATGGTTTTGCCAATTTGGGAAAATGTTTTTGGAATTTGAGAGAAATAGAGTTGTTTTGATCTGCATATGATTCTCTTAATTGACGCCTCTTTGTTTTACTAATCTGGTATGGATGGACTCAAATGGGCATAGTTTTTTTTTTTCGTTTGATAACCGAGAATCGGAGCTTTTCCCCCGGGTTTTACACTTAAACTCACTCTTGGGTTTTCAACTTGGGACTTTCAAGAGAACATACCTTGGAGGCTCCAAGCCTCTACCGACGAGGCCGCCATAGTTTTATTTAAGAGCATTTGATGCAAACTGCAATATTTTGTTTGTCTTTTACTTTTTGTTTTTTGATATCTATGACTGTCCGAACCTGCTTTCCCGCACGACTAATGTCACGGGACTTACCGCTTGACTCTACAACATTTGGATGCCAAGGAAGCCCGTAGGAATTTAATTCTTAGGTAGGTGGCCGCTACCATGGATTGAACCTATCACCTTATGCACCCTAAGACCCTCTTTAACCAATTGAACCACACCATGATGGTTGCAACATTTTGTATGTCTACGTTATGTTAGTTTTCCTTTTCCATAAAAGATTATGCCATCATACATTTTTCCATTCATGTTTTGTTACTGATCTTTTTTTCCCAAAACTAAACGGTTTAATTAACTTACTCTACGATGTTTTGTTTTGTGTTCATGATTGCATTTGTACTTTCCAAACTTTGATTTTAATGGGTATATTGTATTTTTTTTTCCCTTGTTTATTGTTTTGATAAACTTTGGGTTGGAAGTCTGAGCTTATTGCTTAGATTGTACAAAATAATGGTTTGTCTAAACTCGTTGATTGTATATTAGTGTTTGCTTTGTAGATCTATGATTTATAAACTTTATATGTGGTATAAAATATGGGTTTCAAACTCTGAATTTTAGTTTCCAAGATTAGTGAACTTCTATCTTAGTATAAGAAAATCCAAGAATCAAACATAGGCTCGACATGTTCACTCGGAATTATAACAAAACTAATGTGAGCTAGACTAGACTCCCCTTACGAAAGAATGGTAAACCGTAAACGGTCTGCAGCATTATTCGATAGGACTTGTACTTAATGTCATCATTTGCCAGTTTGGACTTAAAATAATGAGGGAGTTGCTAAGTCTTATGCGTTATTAAGTGTCGTTGATCGTACATAGTTTTCATCATCACTCGACTTTTGGTCAAATTATGTGAGCAAATCTCCAGACAACACGAAACGTAATACCTAATATGTTAATTGACATGTTCTTTTTTGTTTGGTTTAACCAGATTGAACCTGTAGATGGGTGATGGTTGGCATATGGTGATGAGTTTCCATTAATATCTCAAAGAATTCTATCAAAAAAAAAATTAAATAAACCATGGCTCCTGGGAGCAGTACCTGCAAGGAAGTTGTTGATTCTCATCCTTCAGTTTTAAGTCATGACATAACTATGTCTAAAACAGAGAATAATTCTACATCTTCAAAAGTGCTACTTGGTTTGGGTGGTAAACTTGGAGTTTATTCAACCAATGGTGTCCAAGAATTGCTTGAGTGCCCTGTCTGCACAAATCTGATGTACCCTCCAATTTACCAGGTATGTACTCTATAGTCTATACCATGTTTTTTCTCACTATAATATAGGCTATTCTTGGAAGTGTGTTTGGCTTGGAAAAAAGTACCTTAGGCTTGTTTAAAAGTGATTTTGAAATGGTTAAAATTACTTTTGTCATGTCCAAAATTAATTCAAAACACATCCAAACATGCCTTATTCTATGGGTAAAAGCACTTTTCACATGAAATTATTGTGTTTGGGATTAATGTAAATACACTTTGGAATAATTCAAAAGTACCTTAAAAGGCTGTGTGAGAAAGCAATTGTTGGGTGTTTTTTTAGCCTTGGTGCTTAATTTTTTTTTTTTTTTGAGCACATATTGGGGGTAGGGGAACCAACAAACCCTACATAGAGAGCCAAATACCGATTTCTGGGCTCGAACTCGTGACCTTGGTGCTTAAATAGGATGCGTTTTTAAGAGTCGAACTAATTTGTTACTTAAATTCTTGTAAAGAAGTATTTTTTCTACCACACTTTTTTTATCAGCACTGTCCGACACACCTTTAAACCGAGTTTGTAAGCGTAAGCAATGCTGTTTTGAATCGCCTAAAATTTCCCAAGGCTTGTGCAAACATGGAGAAATACTTCTGCAAAATATCCTTCGTTTGTAAGGCGTTTTCCATATTATCCTCCGTGTGCTTTAGAGTCATTTCTATGATTGAGGTCAATTGATGAAAGCTGCTGTCAATTTGTTTTAGGTTGAATCTTTATTTCATTCATCAACAAAATTCGTTTTCTTTCCGAAAAAAATCTTTAAGATTTCTTAAAAGTTAAAACATCCTGGAATTTATTGTTGATTTAATCTTCATTAGGGGGTTGATTTGGACTCTTGTGACTTGTACTATGGCAAACATCTCTTTGTTCTTGAATTTTTTATGACTTGGAGAATGTGATACACTTTCTGATTTTGCTTTGTTTTGGACTTGCTTGACTGGCTTCTGAACTTTAGTGCCCAAATGGCCACACATTGTGTTCGAACTGCAAGATGAGAGTTAGCAACTCTTGCCCGGCCTGTCGTCACGAACTTGGAAATATAAGGTGCTTGGCATTGGAGAAGGTAGCCGAGTCGCTGGAAATCCCCTGCAGATACCAGAATTTGGGTTGTCAAGATATTTTTCCTTACTACAGTAAGCTGAAGCATGAGCAACTCTGTCGATTCCGTCCTTACAACTGCCCTTATGCTGGATCAGAGTGCTCAGTTACAGGCGACATCCCGTCTCTTGTTACACATCTCAAAGATGACCACAAGGTTGACATGCATGACGGGTGTACCTTCAATCATCGCTATGTGAAATCAAATCCACACGAAGTCGAAAATGCCACGTGGATGCTGACGGTAGATTCTCGATTATCAGTATAATATATATATGCCCACACGTACTCACCAATCACCATGTTGACTTTATATATTCTATAAATCATCACACTTAATGGTCAACAACACGACTATTGGAAATAATTAAGCGGCTTAGAGGGAATGAGTTCAAAACATACAACTTGGATTTAATGTGTATACTAGGTGGTCATCTCAAAAGAATAGCTAAAGTGTATGCAAGCTGGTCTCGAATGCACACAAATATTTATTTTTTGATAAATTGACAATCTGAACTATGATAATTGTTTATTTATTTATAAGAAACAAACCTTTTACGATCTGATTAACATGGGTTTCTTCCTGTCTTTGAACGTTGGAATGTTTAAATACCTTCCATTGGCAGGTTTTCAACTGCTTTGGAAGACAATTCTGTTTGCATTTCGAGGCGTTCCAGCTAGGAATGGCACCTGTTTACATGGCCTTTTTACGATTCATGGGTGATGATAATGAAGCTAAGAAGTTCAGCTACAGTTTGGAAGTGGGCGGCAACGGGCGTAAACTGATATGGCAAGGAATTCCAAGGGGCATCCGTGACAGTCACCGAAAAGTTCGTGACAGTCAAGACGGTCTCATCATTCAAAGAAACCTGGCACTGTATTTTTCAGGAGGGGAAATGCAAGAGCTGAAGCTGAGGATCACGGGTCGAATATGGAAAGAAGAATGAGATCGAGGGGCGACGCTCCATGGTGCTAAGGTGAATGGATTATTGTACAGTTAAAACAAGTTTGTTAGTTAGGCCAACAGCAGGGGTTTACTCAATTGTGAAGAAGCTTTTAGAGAAACTTCCAAGCTAATATATATATATAAAAAAAATGTAAGTTACCAAATGAATCAAAGAAGGATTTGTTGCCTCATGATTTACTTATTCAAAGCCAAGTTTCTTCATGTCTTTCTTTTGTTGGTATTATTGATATTAGTTTTGCATTACAATTTGTTTGTTTGGCAGGTCTTTT
This sequence comes from Sicyos baderoa, assembly GCA_037832685.1. Classification (NCBI taxonomy): domain Eukaryota; kingdom Viridiplantae; phylum Streptophyta; class Magnoliopsida; order Cucurbitales; family Cucurbitaceae; genus Sicyos; species Sicyos baderoa. Next base: position 9,692,776 of record JBBMEF010000025.1, read on the forward strand.
TTATGGCTATCCATGGTGATGGAGTTTTGGTAAATTGCAATCTTGTATGAGCTGTTTTCTTTTTAATCAAGTGGGAATAAGGAGAGCAAGGATGTTTGGAGAGCAAGGATGTGGTTTAAAAGGGTTTGGAGTTGTAGAAATATGAATTAAAATGAAGAAGGCATTTTTGTAAGTAAAGGTACCTATGGTTTTGAGAAAAGCATCCTCTCTCTCTTTTCATTACCCTTTTGCCCCATTTTCTTCAAGGAAGGACCATGTCTTTTCATTACTCCCAATATTTTATATATATATATAAAGGATTTTCATTTATAGTAGTAATAAATCTACGAATAACTACTTTTTGAAAGAAATTTGTGCATGAAAGACGAAAAATCAATATGTTTGTTAACTTCAAATAGTGTAACGAATAGTTTTCAATCAGTGTCACAAACAGTTTTCAATCCAGTGTGTTTGGACCATCGAAAATAAGTGGGAATAAGGAAAATGGGGATGATTCTTCTTGTTTGGACTATTGGGAATCATTTCTTCCATAATCACGTTCTTCAAAAATTACTTTTTTCATCTTTTTCCTAATTACTTTTCATTCTCTTTCCAATAAGATTTTATATGTTACATCACTATTTTATTTTCTCTCATAATCATTTCCTTCACTCCAAACACAAATAATCCTTCTTCCAAAAATATGAGATCAAATATCGATTTTCGAGTTCGAACTCTAAACTTGAAATGAATTAATACCAAACAAGATAATTAACTGCACCACAAACCCTCAAATAACACACATTTAATGTAGAAGATAGTATACGACCCCTTATAATCCTCCTCTCCGAATTTATACTCAAAAAAAAAAAAAAAAAAAAAAATAATTAATATAGAATTAGAAAGTAATCCATTCGAAATAGGAATGTTTTGAAACAAACAGAAATCCCCGCCCACAAACAAAATTTAAAAAGAAAAAAAAAAAAAAAAACCCATTTTTATACACATCTTGGATTTGATGTTTCTTTCATCATCTTCTTCATCTTCTTCTTCTTCATCTCTCACTCTGAAAAACCCACTTCTTCATTTCCCCCTCCAAAAATGGAAGAAGACGATCCCACCAAAGTCCTCGATCTCCTCAAAGACCTCGTTCATCGCCTCCTTTCCCACAACCCCACCTCCGATTCAGCCTCCGATTTCCCCAAATCCCTCCGCTACGCAATCCGCATCCTCACCAGCCGGATGACGCCCTCCGTCGCCCCCGACCCCGCCGCCATTGCCGAGTCCATCAAGCGCCGCCTCGCCACTCAAGGTAAGTCCTCCCAGGCGCTCTCCTTCGCTGATCTCTACGCTAAATTCGCTTCCAAAACCGGCCCTGGCAGCGTCAATAACAAATGGGCTGTTCTTTATTTGCTCAAAATCCTCGCCGAGGATCGCAAATGTATGCAATCTTCCCTTCTTTTGCCTAATTTGCCTAATTTGCCTTCCACTGACCTCAAGGATTCTAGGGTTTTGCCCGAAAAGGGGGTTTTGTTGGTTGCGAAAGATCCCGAGAATCTTCGCGATCTTGCGTTTAGGGAGTTTGTTGATTTGTTGAAGGATGAGAGTGAAGTGAGTGAGGAGGTTTTGGTGAGGGATGTGCTTTATGCTTGTCAAGGGGTTGATGGGAAGTTTGTGAAATTTGATGACAATGCTGATGGGTATGTTTTGTCTAGTTTGGTTAAGGCGAATAGGGCGAATAGGACGATGGTTCGGAAGCTCTGCGAAATGGGGTGGCTGTTTAGGAAGGTTAAAGGCTACATCTCGGAGTGTATGGAGCGATTTCCTGCTGAAGATGTTGGAACGGTTGGACATGCTTTTTGTGCTGCATTGCAGGATGAGCTTTCGGAGTACTATAAACTGTTAGCAGTTCTCGAAGCACAGTCGATGAATCCGATACCTATGGTTTCAGAGACAGCAAGTTCGGGAAACTATCTGTCGTTAAGGAGATTGGCTGTCTGGTTTGCTGAGCCTATGACGAAAATGAGGTTGATGGCTGTATTGGTTGATAAGTGTCGGGTCTTGAAGGGTGGGGCAATGGCCGGGGCTATACATTTACATGCTCAGCATGGTGATCCCTTGGTGCTTGAATTCATGAGGCGTTTGTTGCGGCGTGTGTGCTCTCCGCTCTTTGAGATGGTAAGGAGTTGGGTTTTAGAAGGGGAGCTTGAAGACATTTTTGCTGAGTTTTTTGTTGTTGGGCAGCAAGTGAAAGCTGAATCTCTTTGGAGGGAAGGTTATAGGCTTCATGCTGGCATGCTTCCGTCTTTTATTTCGCAATCGCTAGCTCAACGTATATTAAGGACTGGGAAATCAATCAATTTCCTTCGTGTTTGTTGTGATGATATGGGATGGGCCGATGCTGCAACCGAAGCAGCAGTAGCCGCTGGGACTACGACCAAAAGGGGAGGTCTTGGATATGGTGAAACGGATGCCCTTGAATCTTTGGTTGATGGAGCAGCAAAAAGAATCGACAAACACTTGTTGGATGTAATGCACAAGCGATATAAATTCAAAGACCATTGTCTAGCAATTAAGCGCTATTTACTACTAGGACAAGGTGATTTTGTACAATATTTGATGGATATTGTTGGTTCTGAGCTTTCTGAGCCTGCTAATGCCATTAGCTCTTTTAAATTATCTGGTCTCCTCGAAACTGCAATTCGCTCTTCTAATGCTCAGTATGATGATCCAGACATCTTGGATAGATTAAAGGTTAAGATGATGCCTCATGGAACTGGAGATAGGGGTTGGGATGTATTTTCATTGGAATACGAGGCAAGAGTTCCGCTCGATACTGTATTTACAGAGTCTGTCATGTCGAAATATTTAAGGATCTTTAATTTCCTGTGGAAGCTTAGACGTGTTGAGCATGCACTTATATGTACTTGGAAGACAATGAAACCAAACTGCATCACTTCGTGTTCATCGACTAAGCTGCACCAAGGCGTCAAGCAGCAACTACTCTCGACATTGAGGCGATGCCAGGTCCTTTGGGTCGAGATGAATCACTTTGTTACGAACTTGCAATACTACATAATGTTTGAAGTCTTGGAGATATCATGGTCTGATTTTTCAAATGAAATGGAAGCAGCAATGGATCTGGATGATTTGCTTGCCGCTCATGAAAAGTATCTTCATTCAATACTTGAGAAATCTCTTCTTGGAGAACAATCTCAAACACTTTGCAAGTCACTTTTTGTCTTATTTGATCTAATATTGCGATTTCGAAGTCATGCAGACAGGTTATATGAGGGGATACATGAATTACAATGCAGGTAATTTTATACTTTTATTTATTTGAACTATTATGGTTGGCCTAGTGATAAAGGGGTCTTGGGAAACCAAAAAGATGTGTGTTCAATCTATAATGGCCGTCTCCTTGGAAATTAATTTCCTATAAATTTTGTCTCTAAGGAGTGGCGCGGTGGACAAAGGATTGGGTTTTGAAGGTGTGCTCTCCTCAAGGTCCTAAGTTCGAGATTCACCTGTGACATTAATTTGTAGACACTTCTCATGTCTCAATTCCTTCGATGTCTCTTGATGCCTAACCAAGGGACAAACGTTACCTTGGGTATAGTGGAGTGAAGCTCCGATTTCCCAGTGTCAAAAAATAAAATAAAATCTTATGAATTTCCTTGCCAGCAAATGTTGTAGGATGAGGCAGTCTGTCACATAAGAATAATTGAGGTATGCGTAAGCTGGTCTAGACACTCACGAACACAAAAATAATAATTTGTTTTTTAATCTATTTGGTTTAATGCTTTTCTATGTTCTATTCCTTTTCTTCTTGGCTTAGTATGCGTCTTTGTTTTTCTGTAGAACAATAGAATCATCTTTACCCTCGAGAGACAAGAGTAAGAAGAATCGCTCTTTAGACGCATCATCATGGATAGCTGATGGCAAGAAGGCTCTAACACAACGTGCTGGCGAATTTCTTCGAAATGTTGAACAAGATCTAGCTGCATTAGCTAAAGAGTATTCTACATTGCTTGAAGGATTCATTTCTCAGCTGCCTTTGCAACAGCATGTCGATTTGAAGTTTCTCCTATTCCGCCTCGACTTCACCGAGTTTTACAGCCAGTTACGACCGCATATGTAGGATGTCAGATGTATACCTCATGTGTTCTTTCATTGTTAGTCACAATTGGGGGAGTGCCAAACAAGTCTCTTATGACAGCCACTAGGCACAGGGATCAACCATTGAAAATTTCATTGCCTGGCCATGTAATTTTAGGTATGAAGTTAGCTGTTCATTTGTTTATAGTTGATGCATAGATTGTTGTGACATTTGTGTGCCATTCTGAGCTCTTATAAAGTACTTCCAGGATTTTGACCATTGTTTGAGAGAGAACTCCCTTCTTGCCTTCGTATTACCTTAATTCCGAAAGAAGTATTTTAACTTGCCCAAATTGAGTCATTTAATATCGAATGAATCATCACTGGTAATCATAATATCATCAACATATACAATCGTGTTAATATCATCAACATATACAACCAAAGATGGTCAACTTCATACGTTTGTACATAGCTTTTAGCATCAATACGATGTTTTAACCGAGCTATCGATACATTAAGATTGACTTTAACTACAAAACTCATTTACAATCGATAAGTTTTTTTTTCTAGCAGAAAGAGAAACTAAATTCCAAGTACAATTTATCATCTAAGAGACTCATTTCCTCTACCAATTGTTGCACACCAAACCAAGATGAGACAAAGCTTCATCAATAGTTTTAAGAATAGATAATAGACTTTAGGGAGGCAATGAAAGAACATGTCCAAGATGACAAATGATTATATGAAACAAAGGAGAAAACGAGATGAGTGCATTGATGTTAACTAAACTTCAATAATGTTCCCCTTCTTCCATTTTCAATCTCTAAAACCCTCCCAACTCTATAGTCTTGGAAAAAAAAATTCCCCTCTCTTCTTGTGGCGTCGTGACCCATAGGCGTCGAAGGAAGAACAGTGAGTCCACTACTATAGCACATACATCTTTAGGGGTTTTGTCGCGTTTCAAGTCTAGACATCAATTTTAGGAGAAAGTTTATATGGAGCAACCACCTAGTTCGTTGCACAGTGGGAGAGTGACAGAATTTGTCATCTTTGGAAGTCGTATGGAATACAATAGAATCCACGAGCATGATTTGATAAATTTAGACAAGCTCTTGAGTAGCTTGGAACGAAGAAAAGTACGTATAATCATTATGTGGTATTAGCTTCTTTGTTGTGTACATCAATGACATTATCATCATTGAAAATGACACTTCAGTTATATCGTCTTTGAAAACGTTACTTCATAGTCAGTTTCAAATTAAGGATCTGGAAAAACTCAAGTATTTTTTTTGCATTGAAGTGATGAGAAACAAGAAGGGTATCTTTTTGTCCATGATTTTTTGTTGGAGACGGAAAACTGGGAGTGAAGCCATATCGTACTACAATGATGCCTAATTTGTAACTCACTAAATAAGGAGTCATTTAAAGATTCTGAGAGATACAAAAATATTGATTGGAAAGTTGAATAACCAAGAGCGATGATAGCATATTCAATAAGTGTGGTGAGTAAATATATATATATCATCACCTACAATGGATCATTGGGTTGCAGTAGAAAAAAATTATAAACTACTTGAAAGTTGCACTTGGACAAGTGATGTTGTACTAATATCATTCTCACATAAAGGTTGAATGTTTTTCAGATGTAGATGGGCCAAGATCTAAAGAAGATAAAAGATCAACTTTTGGATAATGTGTTTTTGTAGGAGGCAATCAAGTGTCATGAAAGAGTAAAAAAAATGTGGTGTCATGTTCAATAGCACAATATATATGTGTGAAATTGGGTGGATACATCAATTTTTTACTTAAATAGGTTTTAGTATTATTATGCCTACTAAATTGTGGTGTGATAATCAAGTTGCCCTTAATATTGTCTTTAACCTAGTGTTCCATGAACATATTAAACATATTGAAGTGAATTGTAATTTTGTTCGGGAAAGATAGTGAGGATTGATTTCTACAGAATATGTGAACCGGAGAACAATTAAGAGATATGTTCACCAAAGTGTTGAATGAAGCACGAACAATCATCTTTGCAATAAGTTAAGCATGATTGATCTATTTGCTTCGATTTGAGGGAGAGTATTATAATATATAAATTGTATTTAACTGTATTATTTTGTTTTGTTCTTTTTGTTAATTGTATATTCTCTAATTAGAATTTCCTTGTATTCCTATATATATGTTAGTCTAATGAATATGAAACGAGGACTCTTTTTCTCAATAATGTTTACAAAGGTAATGTCTGTAAGTCACCTTCAAAGTTGTGGTTTTAGAATTTTAGTGGTTCATCAGGTGTGAGTTACTTATTATGTACTGATTTACCATTGATTATGTAGGTGATGAATATTATGAACCTGGTGATGCAAACAAAATGTCGAAATGAAAAAACACTATTAACTACCAAATGGGTCAGTGGCGCAATAGTTTCATTGTTTGGTTGTAAACCAATTCAACACTAGCGTCACAAGTTCGATCCCAAAAATTGTTATTTGTTGCCTGACATGTACTAAAGAAAAGAAAACACTATTAACTGTTTTTTAATTCAATAGACATCGTTGTTGTTATCAAAATCGAATGAACGTTCTTAAGGTATATGCATATCAATATCTACAATGAAATAACGGTCAAACAAGAGTTGAACTTTACTGATATGATGTATGATTCAATATTTAAGAGGTTACATGTTTAAATATCAAATTCTACTCTATTGAACATCATATACAATTTAATATATTGAAAAGGCATTCTTGAAAAAAATATCAATAAACGTTTGAGAGGCAATCTTATATTAAAAAATCCAACAAGAAATAAGTGATTGATATATAAAATTTAGTTCGATAGTTTAAAAAATGAGGATAGTGTGTGAGGGTGACAAATTGGTGAATTTTTTTTAAAAAAATACATAAATCTAAGAGGTTTTAAATGAAAAAGAGCTTTAAACAAGTAAATATCTTATAAAGCCCTATATTTTGAAATCAGGGTGAAAAGATGAAACAGAAAGATGGTAAGGATTTCATCATTGTGTGGCTTATCCCAGGTTTTTTTATGTAATTTTTATTTGGTCTCATATTTCAAAATCAAACACTTTTACTTTTTGACATTTCAATGATGCTCGATTTAATCTTTAAGATAACAAAATTATTAGCTACATAACGAACTTTATATTAAACTGCAGTCATAAATAAAGTCCACAGATCATTACAGTAATTATTGCAAACTTGATCCAAATATAACTATGGAGGTAGATTGATCTACTCTTGTGGTGCGGTTCCATAATCCTTTCTTTTCCTTTCCAACCTCTCTAACCTTATACAGTACACACAACCGGTCGACACGACCGAGTTAACACCATCCTACTACTTGGAGTATTATAACACAAGAGGACCTAGTATCTCTGAAGGCTAGGGCTTACCTTATATCGAGATCGAGCTAGCTTAGTATCGTGAAGACTGATGGTTGTGAGCAATTCTGGTCTCCCATTTGCACTGTGCCGCAACCAAGCAATTCGAGAGATGCTATGTTAGCATCGATCAACCGTGCCAAGAAACATGATCCGCCGTTAATTTATTCAAACGAGTTGATGAACCTCGGCTTGCAAATAAATCGACAGGCAAACATCTCAGCTTTGTAAAATGTGCACGGACAAAGTTTGGGCAAAGCGTACGAGTTCTTTCAGAAGGCTGATACCTCTGCAAACATAAACCCCAGAAAACAAAATTTAGCATGAATAGAGAATAAAAGCAAGTCTGATGACCATGTAAGATTTTGTTCATGGTCTTATTGCTAAAGTTTAATTTATATTCATGGAGAACATTGGAGTAAAAGGTGAATAATAAATTCATAACTTATAGATCTTGACAAAATTGGACGGTCAAAAAGGCTACATACAGGATATTAAATTGTTGCAGATAGAAAAAAGAAATCAAGTACTAAGTGACTTTTGCATATATGCATGTTGGTCCTTTTTAAGTCTATTCAACCTCTAAATAAAATTATTTTAATTTTTAATTCAAAAACATTGGGGAGGGGGATTCGAACATATAAGATGTCACTAGAGCTATACAAATTTTTTTTACTTTATCTTGGTGCTTGCTTTAACAAGGAAATTGTGACTTCCCTCATTTTGCTTTTAAGCTAAATCGATTTTCTTTATTCAAATCTCTTAATATTTATTTCCTTATTTTATGACAGTTAGAATAATTAATTATGAAAATATTGCAATCTTTTTTTTTTTTTAATCTTATCTTTTTATCATTAGGCCCATTAGGAATGACATTCCCTCTCACGATAGAGATTCCCACCTGAGAACCTTCGTAGATATTGACAGAAGTGACCTTCAAACTAACTTGGTACTGTCAGTCAATTTCATTTTTTTTGAAACAAGGGTAACCACGCCCGTCCCTAGGCCAGGCATCGGAGACATCGAAGGAGTAATGTCACAGGTGAGTCTCGAACCCAGGACCTTGAGGGGAGCATACCCTCAAAGTCCAAGTCTTCAACCACTGCGCCACCCTTTGGAGACATCAGTCAATGCCATTAGGAGGGAACACAGCGATTGTTTAATTTTAGAATTAATGTATTTCAAAAGGACGGAGACACCCTAAAGAACGGAATCCAAATCTTTTTTAACAAGAAAACAGAAATTTCATGGATATAGATAGAACTCGGTCGTCGGTACAATATCAGCCGCAAGGCTGTGTGTCAAGACGCCTAGAACACCTTCAACACTGATATTAAAGATTCTCAGTAATGTTTGAGCCTCGTAGATTATAATTCTATTCTTAGTTTTTCTTTTAAGTGAAAATAAAACAAGAACCTGTTTTAAACCGTTTTGCACAAGGTTAGAGTAGAACATAACGTCCCATATCCACCATATATCCAGTAAACAAGAAAAGCAGCCATTTACAATCTATATACTATACTGGCAAATTGAGGTACGGATCATAATGGTACTCAAATTAAAGCTTGTATGCAACTAATAGAGTTGTTGAGAATCGAGATCTATTACCTTAGTAGCGTCTTTGTTGTTTCTGCTGTGGAGGATAACCTGGCATTCCCATTCCTGGATCTTTTCTCCTTAACTATTTTGAACCATTAAAGTTTATGAGATCCATCTACAGATGTACAAAACCATTTAAAGTAATCATAAAACTTGATTGTGAATAACTAACCTGTTGTTGCTGATGAGCTTGGGCAGAAACACCACGCTGCATAGGGATGCCACCGGGATTCATACCCATCCCGGCCTGAGATGCAAGGTTATACGGAGCCATGCCCTGAGGCAACCTTGGCATGCCAACTCCTGTCATTGACCGAGAGACAGATCTACCTGCCACCGCATGAACACCGTGCATGTTTACAGCATTTCCAGATGGTACCTGTTGACAATGATAAGACCAAGTTTGACAAGGAGAGAAATGAGTGACATTTCAGATATCGTAACAGGCTTTTGGACAACTTACTTTCTTCTAATTTTATAAGTGAGACACCTAGCACCTAGGGCATGATGTTCATTAAAATAGTGTATAAGGTAGAACTCTTTTTACCTTAAACATCTAGAAATATTCACTCGACAATTTAATCAAGCATTCGGGGGTGAACAAGACAGTCAAAACACTCAGTTTTCTACAACTCGTTGCTACTTGAGATAATGAGTATCTAGACATGAGAGTGATATCAAAATAGGGAGGGTCCAAAATACCTTGAACACTTGGTTTATCTTTGTTACCTTTTTATATTAATATATATTTAGTTCCTAAAAGAATGGAAGGATGATGTCCTGGATGAACCTAAACATCTGCCACATTACATAAGATATAACTTAAAAAGACCATGGAATAAAGAATAAAGAGCCATCTATATTCCCAGAAGAAAGTGTCTCTCCTGTCCCTCACCAGTCACCACACAAGAGATTAAACTAGAAAAGAAAGAGAATTCCTGAATGATGCACTTTCAAGGGTTTTCAGAAATGTCATGACTTTCATTAGGCCACCCACTCAAAAAGAAGAGCTCAATACCCACTCACAATGATCTTGTGCCATAGGGTGAACAAGTGGAGAAGCCAATTTCTTCATTACCAAATAACCATCCTTTGAACCCTGATTGTATTGAAACTCATTACTCTCATCTTTTAGCCTCTTCTTCCCCTCATACCACTACTACTCGGCAACCCTCTCCTCATTCCTTTCCCTAAGACAGTTACAACTCCGAAGTTATAGCTTTAAGCTCCAGAATTTCTATGATCAAAGGAGTGGTCCTCCACCAATATATCCTACAATTCTTGCTCAAAATACTAATCACATACCCCATTGCCAACTTTGATGATGAATCTTCTTTTAGTGTTAGCGGTATTGATTCTGATTTTGATCAGCTTAATGGTAGCAACAATCAGCTTGATGAATCACCATCAAATTTAGATGATTTTTCCATTTTCTCTCCTTTTCCTCAACATTCGGATCAGCCGCTTCTTCCAATTTCCAATGTGCCAGATAATTTTCATTCCATTATTTGAAATTTGTGACATTCAACTGATGACAATCCCTCCTAAATCCAAAATTCTTGCAGCAAAGGGATGATAAAGTTTGATCTAAGGAAGTTGTTTGGTTTGGTCTCTAAGCTCACTCAGCTCTAATTCACATGTTTTCTCAATCTGCCTGGCTTTAGTTTCGGTTCTTTGCTCATTTTTCTTTCAGCAGTTGTTTCCTTCTAGCAACTGATTTTTAGGATTCGTTTTTCACCCCTTTTGTCCCTTTAGTTTTGATTATCTATGTTGTATTTTGGTATTATTATTTCTTTCCCCTTTGCTTCTTCCTCCTTGAGAGTTGAATCCGAAGCTTTGCTTCCTTTCATTCATTTTTTTAGTTTGTTTGTTTCAAAATAAAATAAAAATGGTAGTACTTTTTCTATGCCTCACATTTTTTAAAAACACCAACTAATTTGCAGCTATCTAAATATCATAATAAGAGAAAAGGGAATGAAAACTTCCAAAATAGACAGCCCGCTTTCCTATTGAATGTTATTGGAATACAAATTAAGTTCTAAATTCGAGTGTTTTCAAAAAAAAAAAGTTCTAAATACGAGTTTAGTTTTCTAGAAGGTTTTGGGCTTCTTTTTCAGGGGAGGATCCCCTTTTCAGAAGCCCCCTATCCCTCTCGATGCCTCTTTGGCTTCTGATTCATATATTCTAGAGGCTTTTGTTTCTCTTATAAGAGATTGCGGGTTCCAAATGATTCTGATTCCTCTTTGCAATCGAAGGGGCTCTAGTGCTGCCTTTCTCTTTGTTTTCATAAGGCCTTGGTGTTGCTTCAACTCTTAGCTCATTTGAACCTTATAAGGCAGACTAACTCCATTTCCTTAGGTTCATTGAAGGAGTGTATGTTGTTATGGGCTGTCCCCTGGTTTGTTGAGTTTCACTGGTCCAATCAGCTTTTTTGTGCGTGAAACTTTGGGTTTTGTCGACCTTGGCAGCCTTCGCTTTAATTAAAGAGAAAACGAGTTCAAAGTCATCTTTGGGAGTTTCACCTTGATTTTTATTTCTATCTTAGAGCATTGCTGCATTAGGAATAGCCTCTTTTCACCTATCAATCAAAACTGTGGTTTCTTGGTTGGGCAAAAAAAGGTACACAGATTGAATAATTGCAGGTTGGAAAAAAAAAAAAAAAAGCAGCCTGGAAGTATCCATGAGTTTGTTTGAGAAAAATTCTAGATGACCACTAATTAATATGTGACAACTAGAATTTAGTAGCTTTGAAGAGAAGAAAAAGAACTTTACAAAATACATCTTACCGTTTGTGAGGGTTGAATGTTAGTTGTTCCGTCAAAATCTGTGGTTGTGTCCACTGGGCGAATTGGATAATTAATGACCTTCTCTCCAGGTTGGATTGGTACGAAAGCACTAAAATTGTGATACATAAACCCCAGTTAAAGTGATGAAATCTAAATGCTAAGAGTAAGGACCCGTTTGATAACTATTTAGTTTTTTGTTTTTGAAATTTAAGCCTACAACAACTACTTTACTATATGTTTTTCTTACTTGGATATCTACATCTTACCTTATAATATTCGTAGAAACCAAACCAAAATTTAGAAACAAAAAAAAGTAGCTTCCAAAAATTTGTTTTTATTTTTTAAAGTTGATTAGTATTCGCATTCTTTCTTAAAGAAAGATGGATACAAGTCATAAGCACACACGTAATCCCAATCAACATATTTTTTTTGTAAAATGCTCTCTCCTCTCTCCTCTCTCCTCCTTTCCTCACCGCCGGTAAGTGCTAGTTGACTGGTTTTTCCATGTCTTCTAATCAGATTACATGGACCCAGTCCTCTCGATCTGTACAGATTGATTGGAAAACATTCTCAATTTCATTTGATGAGAACTATAGTGGGAGTCACGCTAGGATAACAGAAAAAACTAGGCACACAACGGAAGCAATCTCCATTACTTGGAAAGCTCTGCAATGGTTGTCGTCGGCTTTTGACTCTCTGAGATCTGAGCCCTGCAACTACAAATTTTATCGGAAACTACTTGGTGACAGCGATACAATTTGGTTACAAAAATTGAATAATAAGAGAGGTTATTATGCTGAATTATCCTTGCTATCTCATCATGGCTGGAGTCGGAAAATTGTGGTTTCTTCAGGCGACAACAAACATGGATGGTTTCTTTTTTTCTCCCTCATCTCCGATTACCCACGAGAATCAACTCGTCCTGCTCTGCTATCGAATCCGAATTTGCTTCCTCAGACGATTCTGGCGGCCTCTGCTTTACCGATTCAGCCTACCCCTATTCAATCGATTCCGGCTGCCCCTGTTCAGATGAATCAGATTTTACCTCTTCCTCCAGCCACAATTTTTAATCCACCTTTGCATGCCGGTCTACCTCCACGAGAATTCGTTTCTGGTTCATCTTCGGCGGCTTGCTCTGTTCTGCCTAATCCTGGTTGGATTGTGGTTCATCGCCATCTACAACATGATAATTGGAATACCATTAAAGATGCCATAAAATTGTTCTATTCATGTCGATGTTCTATCAATCCTCTACAGGCGGACAAAGCTATTATTGACCTCCATGATCTGCATCTCTCAAATCGACTGGCCGTAATAACAGATTGGTTGATTATCGGTTCTTATAAACTGAAATTCTCTCGATTATCTATCGAAATTCTTCAATTGAATCGAAAAACTGCATCTTATGGCGGCTGGATTGAAATCTTCGATCTTCCTTGTACACTTTGGCAAGTGAATGTTTTTCAATTTTATGTGGTGGTTTTAAGGCTATATCTAAAAATACCGAGAGATGGCTCGATCTGGATGTTGCAAAAATCAGAGTTTCGGCAAATCTTTCCGGTTTTCTCCCGGAGTTTATCTGTGTCCCGGATTCCCTCGCTGGAGTTGCGATCACCGTTAGGATCAGGGGATTGTCGACCGGAAAGTTTGCTTCCGATGGAATTAATGTTTCGACATCATCATCGGCGGAAAATCAGGAATTAATTCGACAAAATCCTGGCAGTTACGCTCTGCCGATCTCGCAGTCTTTGCTGCCAATCAACGACCCGCCTAATCATTTATTTGCTCCTGATTTTCAGCAAGACATCTTCAATCCTCCCCTCCAGGTAACCGATCCAATTATCTTTCCCTCTATTTCAGAGAGTTACGCACAACTGCCACTCCCGCCTTTACCAATTCAAATTTCTTTGCCACCACCGTCTAACTCTGAAGGCACCTGTTCTTGCATTGGCAGTTGTCCCTCCATCACAAACCCCTGGTCTGTTACAAACCTCTCCCGCTTCCCCAACTATTCGTTTAGTTGGAATAAAAAAAATAACCAATCACCCTCTTTTTCACCGCCCTCTCTCTCATCTGTTACCTTCACAAACTGTCCATAGAATCTCCAGCTAGTTTCGGCCCATTCTTCTACTTCTACATCTCATCCTCTTCCCTTTTTATCGAATGAATCAGATACTTATCTATCAAGCTCTTCTCCAGCTCATTCCCCCCGTCTATCATTTGATCCTCAACCATCAGACCCCTCGATCTTCGGGGACGATCCTAGTATCATTTACCAGCAGCCTCTGGCCACTCTGCCACCATTGCCTTCTGATATTATGTCACCGCCGGGAACCCATCCTCCCATGCAATTGAGCAACAGCCACCAGTTAACCATACCCATTCTTCACCTCCTTAGCCTCAATCTATCAACCCGTCCTTCCATGACATTGCTAAATTTCTCCAAGAATTTGGTCTGGGTATTATCGCTATTCCATCGCAGCCACTACCCATTCCACAACCGAAAAAACCAACTTCTGCTCATACTCAGTCTACGAAGAAGCCTAGACTTCAGAGGGAATTATTGAAACTTAAATCATCTATTAATTATGATAAAAAAGCTACATCGGATTCTATGGAGGGAGGCCCGGTGAACTCATGAAATTCATCTCCTGGAATGTTAGGGGTTTGTGCTCTTGGACCAAGAGAGCATTGGTAAAACAGTTCCTTCAACAACATAATCCTGGAATTGTTCTCTGCATGAAACTAAACTTAACAGTATTGATGATGCTTTGGTGAAATCAATTTGGAGCTCTTCTTTTATTGGCTGGGTTGTTCTGGATGTCGTGGATCATTGTGGAGGTATTCTTATTATGTGGAGTGAGCCAATTTTTTTGATAACTGAGGTAATTGCTGGTCTTTTTTCATTATCAGTCCATGTTAGTTTGGCGGATGGTTTTTCGTTCTGGCTTTCTTCGGTGTATCAGTATGGACCGTCTGGGTCTGCGTATAGTGACTCTTTTTGGCAGGAATTCGATGACTTAGCTGGTCTGGGTGGTGATCGATGGATAATTGGTGGTGATTTCAATGTTACTCGCTCGTCTTGGGAAAAATCTCACGATCATGTGATTACTAGAAGTATGCGGACCTTTAATGATAAAATTTTGCAGTACAATCTATCTGAATTTCGCTACAGAACGGATGTTTCACGTGGTCTAGTTTTGGCAATGTTCAATATCTGTCTCGATTGGATAGGTTCCTGGTTACTAATGGTTGTTTACATAAATTTGGGGTTGTCAATCTCAGAAAATTGCCTCGGATCACATCTAACCACTTCCCTCTGGAGCTCTCTTTTGGTGACATTGTTTGGGGTCCTTGCCCTTTTCGTCTGGAGAATCACTTGATCTTGAAACCTTCGTTCAAGGCTCTTGTGGTGGATTGGTGGAATTTAAACCCTATGGTTGGTTGGCCCGGTCATGGTTTTATGATGAAATTGAGGAGTTTAAAGTGTGTGATTCAAAATTGGGATAGAGAGAGTAGGCATGAGGCGACGAGCCTTCCATCTTTGCACACTGACCTTGAAAGATTGGATTACTTGGAGGAGACTGTTTCTTTATCGGAACAACAATTAGAATTACGTCGTGTTATCAGAGAGCAAATTGAAAATGAAACAGCTCGTGAGCATATTGCATGGAAACAACGTTGTAAACTTAAGTGGCTTCAGGAAGAGGATGAGAACACCAGATTTTTCCACAGAATTGTGGCGGCTCGAAGAAGAAAATGCCTTATTTCAGAAATCTTGTCGCGTGATGGTACTAGTCTCATCTCTATTGAAGATAATGAAGTTGAATTTCTTGATTATTTCTCTCGATTGTTTACAAAAAACGACTCCCCCCGTTTTTTGCCGGATGGATTGAACTGGAGCCCTATTACAGCACCTATGGCAGCTGGTTTGGAGATTCCTTTTACTGAGGATGAGTTATTTATTGCAGTCAAACAGTTAGGTTCTAATAAAACACCTGGACCTGATGGGTTCACGGCTGAATTTTTTAATTGCTTTTGGGATACGATGAAAGGTGACTTGTTAACCATCGCTTCTGATTTTTATAGCACTGGTATTATTAATGTATCAATGAATGAGACGTATATTTGTCTTATTGCGAAGAAAGTAGACTCTAAGTCGGTATCTGATTATAGGCCAATTAGTTTGGTGCCATGTGTTTATAAGATTATTGCTCGGGTTCTCTCCAATCGTTTGAAAATGGTGCTTCCTTTTACAATTTCTGATCACCAGCTTGCTTTTGTGGAGGGCCGCCAAATTCTTGATACTTCTCTTATGGCCAATGAGATCATTGATGACTGGAAAGCTCACAATAAACCCGGCGTGGTTGTCAAGCTTGATATTGAAAAAGCTTTTGATACTGTTGATTGGGATTTTCTGGATGGTGTATTAGTTGCGAAGGATTTTGGCAATACATGGAGGAAGTGGATTAGAGGCTGCATTCTAGTGTCAACTACTCTGTTATTATTAATGGTCGCCCATGGGGGAAAATAATTCCTACTAGGGGTATTCGACAGGGTGACCCACTTTCGCCGTTTCTTTACATTCTTATTTCGGATTGTCTAAGTCGACTCTTGTTACATAGTGCTGCGATTGGTAAGACTATTGCACATCCGGTTGGTTTATCTCACTTTAGTGTCAATCATCTCCAGTTTGCTGATGACACTCTCCTGTTCACTACGGCCGATATCCCTGGAGAACCTGTTTTGGGTAATTAAACTCTTTGAGCTTGCTTCGGGTCTTAAAGTGAATTTGAGCAAGATCGAATTTATTGGGATACACGTGGAAGTTGGAACCATCCTCTCTGGATTGGATTGCTTCTCATTTTGGTTGTAAACGGGGTAGTTGGCCCTCTTCATACTTGGGTCTTCCTTTGGGGGGAAACCATCGATCGATCTCCTTTTGGAATCCTATTTTTGAATGAATGGAGAAGAAACTACATAATTGGAAATATGCATTTATTTCTAAAGGCGGTCGTCATACTTTGATCCAAGCTACCCTCGCAAGTATGCCAGTTTATTTTTTTTCTTTATTTGAAGTTCCATCGGCTGTGGTTAAACGTTTCGAGAAAATTCTGAGAGACTTTTTTTGGGAAGGTGCTAAAGATTCGGGTGGCATTCATAATGTGAATTGGGAGACTACTCAGCTTCCTAAACTGCTTGGCGGTTTGGGTATCGATAATTTAAAACAGCAGAATTTTGGTCTCCTTGCAAAATTATGGTTCGATGAGTGGTTTGCATTGGCCTGGTAATGTTAGTTCTTTATCATATCGTGCCCCATGGAGATTCATCTGTAAAACTTTGAATACTATGAGATTGAAGATCTCTCATCGGGTTGGTAATGGTTCTTCTGTTCGCTTTTGGCTAGATTCTTGGCTGCCTTGTGGTACGATCAGTGATATGTATCCTAGACTTTTTCGACTAACAACACAAACAGATTTGCTTATTGCTGATGGGTGGACCCTTCATTCGGGTGCTTGGAACTTACACCTGCGTAGGAACCTTAATGATTTAGAGATGATGGAGTGGGCGGAACTCTCTGGATTTTTGGATCGGTTTCGAATACGGGATGTCCCTGATTCATGGTTTTGGAGTTTGGAGTCATCGGGAAAATTTTCAGTTCAATCACTTGTTTCTTATCTACTTGAGGCAGATCAACTGGTTGAGGATCGTGATCTTTGTTCATCCATTTGGAAGGATCATTACCCGAAAAAAATCAAGATTTTTATTTGGGAGCTAAGTAAGCGGGCGGTTAATACTGTGGATAAGCTTTAACGTAGGATGCCACATATTTCTCTTTCACCGGGCCATTGTGTTCTTTGCTATGCTAATAGGGAGTGTCAGTCACATTTGTTCATTCATTGCTCTTATACGATTAGTTTTTGGAACTGTGTATTGCATGCATTTGATTGGTCTCTTGCCCTCCCTTCTGACATCAAGTCTTTCCTCTACACCATTCTTGTAGGTCATCCTTTCAAGGGGGACAAAGGAGTTGTTGTGGTTATCTTTTTGTAGGGCCTTCTTATGGATCCTCTGGAATGAGCGTAATTCGCGTATATTTAAGGATAGCAATAGGTCTAAAGAGCATCTTATGGAATTAACGCTAACATCTATGTATTTTTTGTGCAAAGATATTGCTCCATTCTCTAGTTTTTTGCTTTCATACTTTGTAGCAAACTGGAAATTATTTTTGTAAGCCATTAAGGCCTTAACCCATTTCATTCATCAATGAAATCGTTTCTTCTACAAAAAAAAAAAAAAAAAAAAAAAAAAAGATGGATACATTATAGAAAATTTGAGTAAGAGTAGGCTGAAATTTCAAAAACCAAATGGTTATCAAACGGGACCTAAATATTTCCAACTTAAAAGATAAATATCAAATAAATAAGCAGAAACAAAATCATACTTGCTTCCTGGAAGAGGGTCTAAACGAAAATACCTGAAAAACATAGACAAGAAAAAACTGTCTTCAATTATTGCACTTGAACCACATTTAACTGTCAAATATCATGCCAGACTAACATGGCATACCAATCACGTGAAACCAATTTTCCTACAGAAAAATAGATTTGGAAATATTTTTTCATAAGAAATGTCTATAGCAGAGGCAGCTGAACCACCCTTCCGATAACAAAGTAGCTACTGACAGCTTCTCCTAACGTCACTCTCTCTCGAACCTCTCTTTTCCCCGTAATTGGTCCCTCTACCTCTACAATCCCACACCAGAATGTTGCTCTCTCCTATCTTCTTTCCATCCTCATTTGTCCCTCTATGATTCCACACCTTGCCTGTGGCCAGTGAGTCTTTCTCCAGTCCTTTGCAAAATGGGCATCATTCTGTAAGGACGTGTTGCATCGAAGATACCTAGTTGCCATAAACTACGAAAAAAGGGGGAAGTGTAAAAATTCACGTTGTATTTAGTTGGGATTCATACTCTATTTCTTTGTATTTTTTCATAATTAAATATTACTATTTTTAGGGAGTAAAAATGTATTGTTCATACCCAAATTTTTTTTTTTGAAACAAGGTAACCACGCCCGTCCCTAGGCCAGGTACCGGAGACATCGAAGGAGTAGTTTCACAAG
>JBBMEF010000025.1:9712489-9736744 GCA_037832685.1 Sicyos baderoa
AAGTTTCTGTCTTCTGAGGGCCGAGGGGGGTTAAATAGGGGAGGGTTGCGTCTTTCTGAAAGACGCAACCCTTATTATATTATTTTGCTTATCAAACGGAGCCCAAGTGGTTATTAAACGAGGCCTAAATGAACTCAAGATACACTTTTTAGAAAAATGATGCATGCGATTCAATTTATTGTACAAACATGCAGAAATTACTGGCAACTTCTTTTTTTTTTTTTTGTTTCCTCTTTAGAAATGTACTACGATCCGTCATTAGAAGAGCACAAACAATTTGCTAATGAGAATGGTAAGATTTACAAAGATAAATTGTGGCATGACAAAAAAAGTTAATGCCAAAGGCATTCAAGGATGGCTTTAATTCTAGACCTAAAACTATTTGGTGAAAAGCTCATGAATTCTAATGGTGCAATCAAAATTCAAAATGAAAAAGGAGGGAAGCGAATTCAAGGTTGTCTGATGTTGAGAATCCCACATTGATAAGGTGAGTATATGTCTTAGTGTTTGTTTATGTAGGTGGACTACTCCTCTCATCGCCAATTGGTTTTGAGATGGATGTCCATACTATTTCACATCTTAAACAAAGTACGAGGAAACTGAAAAACTTGAAGAAAAAGCAAGTGAAATCGAAGAAGTCACGCCCCCATTGAGAAGGCGAAAAAGAAGAGTGTCTCGAGCCCTACGGCTAGAAAAAGTGTTGCATTGAAAAGGCAGAGGCCAATGTTATGGCAGGCCGCCATCAAGTTTGGTTAATGCTAAATCTGAAGAACGTTATGCGCTGCTGAAGGAATAGTTTAATGTCGACCAAGCACGACGACACGATGGTCTCGAGAAGAAAAGCACTATTGTCGTACACTATCAGTACCAATATGAGTATTGATATGGGACACATTCTCAAAGGAGAGACAAAAGTTGTGTCAACAAAAGGCAAGGCAAAATGTTCTTCCCGTACTCGATCACCCAACTGTGTATCGATCAAGGAGTTCAGCCATTATCGACTAACTCAATGTTGAACCCTCGAGCTGCTTATCAAACACCGAAAGCGATATTCATCCCACTAGTGCACACGACCCACTATTTGACTGTTGTAAGCTTTGAATGAGAGTTCAAGTTTGTTGTGAATGTGTTTCGAGAGGGAGCATTTGACCTCGTGTAGTGCGGAGTTCATGCCTCACCTATTCCGTACCCATGTGAAATATCAGTTGCATTCCAATGCCTTAACTAATTGAGTTTTGATGCTTTCAAGTTTCAACATAAAATTTATTGTTTGATTAATGTTGCAAGTTTAGAGCATTTGCGCCTATTTCATATTGCGTAGTCTATCATTAAAGCTACTAGCATTTAATTTGTTTTTGCAATTTTGTTTAGAGTAATTCAATCCCTTTAGAAAATGACATGTATCTTATCACTTGACAATAATTGAATGTGTATACTTGCAACATTACATTTGCATGTGTCATTTGTTAAAGAAAGTTTAGGCCCCGTTTGATAACTATTTGGTTTCTTGTTTTTTGTTTTTCAAATTTAAGTCTATTCTCTCTCAAATTTTCTACAATGTGCTACATCCTTCCTACCATTTATCTATCTTTCTTTAAGAAAGTAAGAGAATACTAACCAACTCTTAAAAACAAAAACAAACTTTGGAAAGCTACTTTTTTTGTTTTTAAAAGTTGGTTGGTCTTCCCTTACTTTCTTAAGGAAAGATATTGTATACAATGGTAGAAAGGAAGAAACAAATTGTAGGAAATTTGAAAGAAAATAAGCTTAAATTTGAAAAACCAAAAACAAGAAACTCAATGGTTATCAAACGGGGCCTTAGTAATTAATTGAGCATTGTATTTTGAATGTCACCTTCTTCACATATAGCTAGTTCTTTCTCAACATTGTCAGTACTTTCCTAAAATGATAGTTATGCTTTGGTATTTGAATAAATCAAGGATGTCATCTACAAACATAATGACAAAATAGGTCATACAATTTTTCTTGACTAAATTATAATCTAAATAGGAAATAAATAATTTTCAAAAAAAAAAAAAAAGGAAATAAATAAAGTTTGAATTTTAAAAATCCATATACTAAATAAATAAAGGCAAATTGGCATTTATTATTATTTTTTTTTATAGTACAATTGGGGGAGATGGATTACAATACCGACTCTTCTAGGGTCCGAACTCATGACGCTAGTATTGAACTGGTTTACAACCAAACAATGAAATTACTGCGCCACTGACCCTTTCGGTAAAAAAATATTTTTATTTAATTTAATGATAGTAAATTTTTCGCTAATATTTTAAACTTGGTCTAAGTTTTTAAATAGTGCTCAAGTTATAAAAAGAAATAATTTTAAAATAAAAAACAAATAAAAAGTAAAAATCCCTACAAAAATCTTTAAATTATTCAACCACATCTTTTTTTTCTGAGTTAATTTAGTAATGGTCAACTGCTTCCTCAAACCAACCAATCTTGAGACAGCCACACGTTTAGAAACTCTTCATCAATATTCCAATTAACTGTTTTTACATCTAAAAATAGAATAAATTTCTTCCTATAAAATCTCTCTTCACCATTCTGTTTTACTTACCAACAAAGGAAGAAGAAAAATAAAAACATAACAAAAAGGGGAAGATTTCTTCCTCAGGCCTTTCTCTAAAATCTCTTTTACCCCTCATTTTCCTTGACCATGGAAATGAAGAAGTTGGTTGTTGCTGCCTTCATTGTTGTTTCAGCCTCCCTGAACATGGTTTTGGCCTCCAACGAAGCGCCAGCCCCAGCACCCGGCCCATCAAGCAGCGCCTCCACTACCTTGCCCGTCGTTGGAGCATTGGTTGGTGCATCAGCTACTACTCTCATTGCCTACTGCCTTCAGTAACTAAGTTTAGCAGTATGAGGTTGGGGTTTTTCTTTTTCTTTTTTGGCTCAGCTTTTCGATGTTGGTTTGGTTGTAATAAGTTGATCTCTTTCTACTTTGAATGAAATGAAAAGTATGAAGCTTCAGCAGAGTATGAGTTTCTTTTCCATTAAAGCAATGTTTATGTCAAACTTCAAACAATATGACACACGCACATCCTCAAATAGATAATCAGACAACAGAATGATGAACACATTATACATTTAAAAAAAAAATGATGCAATTAAATTTATTGTACAAATATGCAGAAATTACTGGCAACTTCTTTGTTTTATCTTTCGAAGTGGTGTTAGGATACTATGATCCCCCATTAAATTTCTGCGACGACACGAGGCTGTTTGTCAACCAGATCGCTGTCTCTCTCGAAGATGGAGCATCTTCTCCGAATGGACTCAGCACGCCAGCAAGTTCTTCGAGTTTGTCTTGCTTAAGTAACCGTGCACAAAGCTCAAGTAGGGACTCGAGAGCATCGGCTCTTTGCTGGCTTGGATATTCGGATTCAGTACTTCTCAACTCATCTCCACCTGATGCTGTTAGTGAACTTGGTATTGATAGATCACTTGCTGCTCTATTGTGCAGATGAATGTCTTCACTTGCCAAGATTTGTGTCAAACAACTAATATCATCTGATTTTGGTTGAATTTCATCTTTACAAGAAAGCATATCCTTTGTACTCTTGGACGACATACAATCGGCGTTCGTTCCTTTCTCCGAAGACAAGCAATCGGTTAGTGCACTGTTTTTGTCAGATGACAAGCGTTCTGTCTGGTTAGTTTCTTTCTCAGGTGTCAAACAGTCGCTGCGAGCGACATCTGGATGTCCTATGAAGCTTTCCTGGTCGATGAAGCTTCTTGGATTGACATTCAGTTGATCGACAGAGTTCGGTAAGCTTCTATCATCAAGCGATACAGATTTTTCAGGACTGTCTACAGAAGACACCAATAATTCCATGAAGTTTCCTTCACTAGTTCCCAAGGCCTTCATTCCATTTCCATTAGAAGCCTGTATGCTGCAACTTCTTTTTGGTTCATCCAAGTTTACCGTCTTAATGTCAACCTCAGATAATTTTTGAAAGTTTTCCAAATGAGGATTCAGATTATTTTCTGATGAGACCTTGATGATGGCAAGTGCTTCCGAACTCTGGATGGCGATTCCTCCATTCTGTTCATCTCCATTGCAGATGGATGTTGCAGATGCAGACCTCGTGAGCCCATCAACCCGACTATCAACATCATCAGACGTGGACCCTTCATCAGGAAAGGATGTAGGATCGACCATCTTCGTCTCGAGTATGTCTTCTGAAATAGCGGTTAGTGACATAATTTCGTCGGTTGATGAGTTGCTATTGTGCATGTCAGCAGTTACCCCCACCAGATCAATACTTTCCAGCAGATTGAAAGCTATGCTTGGTTTGGCTCGGCTCTCATGTCCACTATTGTATTTGTAAGAGGGTGATTTTCTTGGCGTTTTATCCTTGGGATTGATAGGTATGGGATATATTGGTAGTATATTAGCCGAAGCATTGCGGCAATGAAGAACATATGGTTGCAAATGAGGATGCCTCAACAATTCAGCAGCCTAATTATAAACCAAGCCATATATCAGAAGGAATTGTTAATGTCTAAATTCGTTATTGAAAGGGTAGAGATCGCATCACTAACCGTCGGTCTGTGTTCGGGATTCTTCCTTAGCATGCTCTTGATGATCTGTTTCCTGCAAGGGGAAACCGAAGAGTCTCAAGTCTAAGAATAGTTCACCATATACTGTTTTTAGCTGAAAATCAATCGAAATGGCAATGCGGTTTGGAAGAAAGGCTTACAATGTAGAGGAATATACAATTGGGAGAGGAGAAATGCATGATCTGTTAATTTTACTGATAAGACCAGCCATGTCCTGTCGAATTATGCATAAATCAACCCGGCATCAAGCAAAAACAATGAAATTCAAGATGCTAAGCTTTAAACTTACCGGAGCCCTAAATGCAGATTGATGTGCAGAAACTTCAAACATACAGCAACCTGGGAAAAGCAAGATTTATTACTATCCAAGCACATGAATATCGACCACATAAATAGGACCGTGCTTCCATAAACGCTTACCTAGTGACCATATATCAGACTTGTAGCCATAAGGTATATCTGCAAGGAGCTCGGGGCACATATAATTAGGAGTGCCAACAACCTACAGAAGATATATATCTCAGCCTCCACAATTGATTACTTTGAACAATACAAATTAAGTTATGAGTTAAACTCTATGATCTTGTGATAGTGTAAGGTATCCAATACCTTACCAGTTCAAAAAATCAACAGAAAAATACTAAACACCAGAAATATAGAAATAACAATAAAACTTCACTATATTCCAGATAATATCTTCAGATCCAAGCTAAGCTCATTACAAACTAATGAAAATACTAGATAAGATAAAAGAAAACGATAAGCTGACCGGTGTATTCGAGAGCACCAGAATCCCTCCTCCAAGTCCTCAGACCTAGCCTCTACCAAAATAAGACTCCCTTCACTCTCCTTTCATTACAATATTTATACCCCAGAGTCTGTCTCTATTCTCCCCATAATAACCTATTAAGACATTACCCACTTTGCCCCTTCTAAAATATTAAATGGAATTGAGGTCTTTACAGAGAGACTACTAAGGTAAGATTTATTAGTTAGTTGTTAGTAGAGCCGAGCAAGGAGCTTATTACTATCAGGGATACATTAATAATATAATTGGAGGATGGGAAAAAAAATGGTTTTTTCCACTTTTAGGTAACTATGTCATCCTAGCTGCCACCCCTTGCATTATGGTCATAGCGCACCCATACCAAAGCCAAACTTTGGGAGATAACAAGGTTTTTAAGAGTTGAATTAAGTTAGATCACCAATCAACAACACTTCCTCTCACTTTGGGACTTAAGAAATTTGAGAAATGCCCTATAAGTATTATTCAATTATAGGTAATAGAGGTTGGACTTAATAGATACGCTTCTATATCAAATGCAAAACGAAGATTTGGTTTTTTTAGTGGTGGAAAAGAAAGGAACTTATTTAAGTGAAGATTTCAGCCAAGAGTTTTGGACAGGAACAAGAGAGATAGAGATGGAGGAAAACGAAGGATAAAACCTCAAGATCTGTTGGTTGATAATAATTAAATTTACCCCAACCCATTAACTTAAGCTTTTGGGTTAACTGGTGGTTTAACATAATTCAACAAGATCATAGTTCAAATTGTGGAAGTTAAACACACTAAGGCCTAGGTGATGACAAGTTCAACAGCCAAAAAGATAAGTTTGTGATTTAAAAGCTTTCTACCACAAAATTATGACAACACAGTGATTGGATCCTTACAGATGAAGCAAGGTCTTCTGTATTCAGTAGTTTTGCAAGTCCAAAGTCCCCTGTACAAGCATTCAAGAAATTAGCACTTTTCTAGAAGAAATGACTACCAAAGGAAATCCCATCCTCTAAAAACTGGAAGCCATCATACCAAGCCGGATGTCATTGCTCTTTGTAAGGAAAATGTTGGAACACTGAAATTGAAGAAATTTTGAAAAAAAAATATAATTAATCACAATCTGTAATGAGAAATTTTTTTTGAAACAAGGATAACCACGCCCGTCCTTAGGTCAGGCACCGGGAGACATCGAAGGAGTAATGTCATAGGTGAGTCTCGAACCTGGGACCTTGAAGAAAGCATACCTTAAAAGCCCAAGTCTTCAACCACTGTGCCACCATTTGGGGACACAATCAGTAATGAGAAATTGATTTGCAAGATCGTTCTGGTTAATGCTTAATAGATACCTTTAGATCTCGATGTAGCACTCTATTGGAGTGTAGATAGTCTACAGCTATTAACAACTGTGCCAACCACTTGCAAAGTTTCTGAGGGAATAAAAATGTCAATCAGACAGATTTGGTAGGAAAAGAATAATCAACACTTTTATCAACTTACTTCCTCAGGAAAGTATGTTCCTCTGGCCTTCTTTATCAATTCCGACCTGCTCGAAAAGATAAGACAAGGAATAACTTAAGCTCATGTTTCACTACAGGAGAGGAACTCATTTTATTGATTAATCTAACTAAACACATCAATGTTAAAAAAATAATATTAATGTTAAGACTTTTTGTCATCAAAGAATTTCAGTTGCTTTGTTTCTTTTTAAATTTATGTCAACTGGGAGGATTCTTCTTAATCACCATTCATTATTAGGCCATCTTGGGTTCATTATTGAATGAAAAATTTGAATAATTTTAATACTAGAGACACGGGAGGTGTCAGATCTAATCCTCCCTAGGCCAAGCACTGGGAGACATTGAAGGAATGGAGACATAAGATGTGTTTACAAATTAAAGTCACGCGTAATCTCGAACACCTGGGACTTTGAGGGGAGTACACCTTCAAAGTTCAAGCCTTCGACCACCATGCCACCTATTTCTTTGGAGAAGGGAAAATGATAGGCATTGTCATAAAGGTTGCAGGTTTTTCTACTAAATAACAGCTTAATCATGGTATATACCAAGAAAATAACAGCATAATGAACCGCACTCCAAAAGGTGTAAAAATAAAATAAACATCACTTACATGTCTCCTCCTTCACAGTAGCCAGTTACAATACATATACGATCACCCTACAAAATAGAATGCCTCATTTAGCCATATAATCCAAAAAGTGGGAAACTACAAAAACATAGATGAAGGAAAATTAGTAAAAGTACAAAAACTTCAAACCTTACCCATTATTCATTTTCTATCAACAAATGTATTCTCCTAAACGAGATAAAAATAAATTAGAAGTATAAGAACAACAATTTACCTTATCCACCCACGACTCTTTGTACTCCACAATATATGGGTTATTTAGTTTTGCAATCAAGTTCATCTGAAATTGAGAAAGTAACTTCAGTTACTGCAACTAACAAGAATATTTGTACATCAACTATCTTATGTTAAAATCAGACAAGGAAATATTCAAGCTCATGCCAAGGATAACAAGGTAGCATTTTTTTTTTGGGTGTTATAACCAGCTACAAGCTCACAAATGTTCATAATGAACACATGTAGTCATATCATGGGGTCATAGATGTTTTTTTTTTTTTTTTTGATATTTGTGACTGTCCAAGGATAACAAGGTACCTCGACTAATGTCACCGGATATACCGTCTGACCCTACAACATTTGCATGCCAAGGAAATTCGTAGGAAATTAATTTCCTAGGTAGGTGGCCATAAGGCCCTTTTTGACCAATTGAGCCACGTCATGATGGTTGGGTGATAGATGTTCTTCATCTTCCATAACTAATTGTACCCTCATTTTTTTACTCAACTTTCCTTTTTTGTGTTTCAGTTTCTACATGATCTGTAGAACACCCCGCATTTCGGTATACTCTTTTAGGTATTATTTTACTATCTTGTTCGCGGGCGTGACGAGTAGCCTAGTGAGGCCTCAAGCCGCGGCCAACTGAGGCAACACGGCTGCCATGTGCACTGCAGCACAGCAGCTTGCACCAACAGAAATGCGGTGTGTCCAACTCTTATTAGCGCACATTAGTAAATCCCTTATTAACTTAATTTCTACTTATCGAGTCAGAAAATATATTTTTGATAAACATACATAGATAACAAAATCTAAAGTAGATATGTTTAAAAATAAATTTGATTATATTTATTATTAATTAAGATAATAACGAAATATAATAATAGAAATAAATTCAACACTTTAATATATGAAAATTTTAAGGGAAGGTAAAGAAACATCTAACTCATGAATATGAGTTGATTTTATTTATATTAAATATCCATTAATTGTGCATAGTCAAATCACTACTTTCCACCCTATCACACTATAACCAATTAATTTCATTAATTATTTTCTAGTTTTTTATCATAGAAACCAATTCTTTTATTGTCTTTCTTCTTCCCCGAGCTTTCTTTTCATCTTCTTCTGCTCATTCTTTTCTTTTTCTTTTTCTAGTTTTGTAACTAATATTTTCAGGCCAGCGACCAAACTCTGTGTTTAGTTTGATTTTTCTTAGACTTTACAAATCGGAACATTCCAATTCAAGAACGAAACGTCCAATTGAAACTCATGAATCGTACAATACTGTTCTGATACGATCCCAAGAGCGTTGAAAGTTTATTCAAGGTGCAACAAGAAGTGATTTATTTAGTATTTGTTATTATTAATATTTATGTTATTGTTATTTGAATTATAATAGTCTTTATATTGTAATAGGGATTTATTACTTAATTAGGTTATTTCCTAGGTTTACTATAAATAGAAAAAGTTAGGTCATTTGTCCGGTATTCAAACAGTTGTAGTCTTTTGTGCTCTGACTCCTTGAGAGGTCCTCTCTGGAGAATTATCGTAGTTTAATAATATTGTGGTAGATTCTATCATTTTGGTATCAGAGTCATTCGCCAATCCGGGAATGACTTCAACTAGAATGGATACTAGGGTTCAAGAATGTGAGGAGGGTTTGACCGACTTGCGGAACAAGTTACAGGAAACGAATGCGAACATGGTTTTGATGGAGGAACGTTTGGGGAAGAAAATCAAAGCGAACGATTTAAAGATGGAAACGATGAATCGGAACTTGGAACTATTGATGGAATGGAATAGGCCGGACAAAGGGAAAGGATTGGCGATCGAGGATCGGGACGGAGCCTCGATAGTGGTAACGGAGACGAACGACGGCGGTAGCCGAGAGGCGGAATCGACGGCGGACGAGGGGGACGTGACGCGCGGCAGGACGGAGGGATCTGGAGGCGGCGGCGTGGGTTCGCGAGTGGAGCCAGGCACGACGCGCGGGGGTCTAGGGCACGCGGACGGGCGCGGAGCGGTCGGGCTGTGTGTGGGCGCGCGAGGTGAGCGTGGGTGGGGCGTGAGCGCCGACGCGCGCGGCTGGGGCTGCTGGGGTGTGGGCGGAGACGGACGTGGCTGGGGCAGGCCTGGCGCAGGGAAGCAAGAGCGCGGGCACGGGAAGACTGGGACGGGGTGGGTTGGTCGGTCTGGGCCAACCGGGTTGGACTAGAGAGAGGGGATTCTTGGGTTACGAGACGGCGGAAATTTAGCGGGGTCGGGGTATGGGCGAGGGGGTGATCCGAGAACTGATGGAAGGGGATATGGGTTACCGGAGGAGAGGAGGGTGCGCATCGGCTATGACAGGCCGTTGGCGCATGACGGTTGGAACGACCGGGGTTGGGTAAACTATAACCGGGACGGGGACTGTGAGGATTGGAGAGAGGGGGAAGATCGATTTGAAAGAGGAGGGTCGAGGCTAAGAGGCCGAGATGGACCGGGGGGAGATAGAAGGTTATGAAAACTGGAGATGTCGGTGTTCAAAGGCCTTACAGACGAGGATCAAGAGGGTGGTTGTGCCGTGTGGAGCGATATTTCTGGGTTAACCGGCTGGTTGGACAGGAACGGGTCGACGCTGCTGCAGTTTGCATGGAAGGAGAGGCCTTGGAGTGGCTCCAATACGAGGATGATCGATTTCTCGATCGCTTCGTGGGAGGAATTCAGGGAGCTCTTATTACACCGATTCCAGCCAACCGCCAACGACAACAGGTACACAAGTTTAATGAGTTTGCAACAGGTAGGCACAGTCAAGGAATATCGTCGGTTGTTTGAAAAGTATGCCAAGGACATGCGGGACATCAGTGACAGTGCTTTAGAAGGAAAATGGGAGAGTGGCTTGAAAGAAGAGATTAGGAGTGAAATGCGAAAACTTCGGCCAGTAGGTATGCATGAAAAAAAACGAATGGCCCAGGTAATCGAAGATGATATTTTGTTTCGAGCTAAAGAGAAGGGTGTAAGCACACCTGCAGCGGGAAAACCGAGCACGGGTACAGGGACTGCGAATAGCAAGGGAACAGGAAGTTCGAATATGAGGGGTTTGGCCTTGGCTCCGAATAGACCGGTTACAGTAAGCGCAGCATCTACAATGCCCTATAAACGTTTGACTGATAGTGAAATACGAGTCCGGAAGGATAAAGGTCTGTGTTTTCGTTGTGATGAAAAATTTAAACCAGGACATCGGTGTAAAAAGAAAGAATTACAAGCTGGTTGAGTTGAATATGCTTGAGATGCAACATCGGTTAATAATTTGCTGACAACTACTCTCCCCGATTTGACTCAGGGTACCCCGAGAACTCCACTCGTTAATTCAAGTTTTTTCACCTGTTTTTGAATCATTGACAGATCTACCGCCGCAACGGAATTGTGACCACTCCATTAATCTGGTGGCGGGAAAGGACTCAGTTAATGTAAGACCGTATCGATACCCACAATATCAGAAGAATGATATTGAGAAGTAGGTTAGTGAGATGTTGTTGGCAGGGGTGATTCGCCCTAGCACGAGCCCGTTTTCGAGTTCTGTGCTGTGGTTCGAAAAAAGGACGGAAGTTGCGTTTTTGTGTGGATTATCGGGCCCTAAACCAAGCCACAGTGTCGGATAAGTATCACATTCCGTTGGTAGATGAGTTGTTAGACGAATTGCACGAAGCAGCAGTATTCTTGAAAATTGATTTAAAGGCAGGATACCACCAGAAAAGGGTAAAGCCTGCAGATGTGCACAAAATGGCTTTTCGAACACATGAAGGTCATTATGAGTTTGTGGTCATGCCGTTTGGACTACGGAATGCTCCTGCGACTTTTCAGTCTGTAATGAATGAGATTCTGCGATCGTTCCTGAGGAAATTTGTGCTGGTATTCTTTGATGACATCCTCATTTACAGTAGGACCATCCGGGATCACGAAGAGCATCTGGCTCAAGTTTTTGAGGTGTTACAGACGAATGCTTTTGTAGCCAACCCCAAGAAATGCTAGTTCGGGTTGAGCCGAATCGAGTATTTAGGATATTTCATATCCGCTGAGGGAGTGTCCGCAGATCCGACAAAGATTGAAGCAATGACAACGTGGCCAAGTCCTAGAAACATTAAGGACTTACGTGGATTCCTCGGTCTGACAGGGTATTACCGACGATTTGTAGCAAACTATGTTTTTATGGCTTTTCCATTGACACAACTCTTAAAGAAAGGAAAATTTGAATAGAGTTCTGTTGCGGAAGATTGTTTTCAAATGTTAAAGTCTGCCATGAGCAGTGTGCCAGTTTTACGTTTGCCGAATTTCAATCAGTCGTTTGTCGTCGAGACTGACGCTTCAAGAATTGGAGTGGGTGCTGTCCTAATGCAGCAAGGACAGCCATTAGCCTACTTTAGCAAAGCCTTACCCATCACTCACCGGGTGAAGCCAGTGTATGAGCGAGAATTTATGGCCATAGTGTTCGTTGTCCAGCGCTGGCGAGCGTATTTGTTGGGTCACCATTTTGTTGTGAGAACGGATCAAAAAAGTTTGAAATTCTTACTGGAGCAACGAGTTGTGGATGGTGAGTACCAACAATGGATTGCTAAGTTGATGTGGTATGATTTCAGTATTGAATATAAGAAAGGCCTAGAAAATCGTGCAACTGATGCTCTTTCATGAATGCCGACTTGTGAATTGGGCATGATGAGTTTGGTTGTCGACATCAACACCGCGGTTTTTACACATCAAGTGAAAGAGGATGAAAAACTTTATACTATCCATGCTACTTTGACTAGGGGTGCAAGTAAAAAACCGACAAACCGAAAAAAACCGACCGAAACCGATTTTCGGTTCGGTTTATAGTCAGTTCGATTCAAAAATCGGGTTATATTTTTGTAAAACGGAAGATATACGGTCGGTTTCAGTTTTGGAGAATTTTTTTTTAAACCGAACCGACCGATAAAATATATATTAAAACAATGCAAGTTAATAGCATCTTCCCTGTGTAGTGTAGTTGGCGCGCATTAGTCACCCTTGTGTCCTAGATCACGAGTTCGAGCTCTACTCGTTGCATATCTTTAAAATTCTGAAATTTATCCGGTTCGGTGGCGGTTTTCGAAAATTCAGACCGAATATAATCGGTTCGGCTCTGGTTCAGCCCAAAATCGAGCCGAACCGAGCCATTTACACCCCTAACTTTGACAGCTGGAAATCCGGGTCCACTAGGGTACTCAGTCATTGGTGATGTGTTACTTTACCAGGGTTGGCTTGTGCTGTCACCGACATCACCGACGATCCCACTTTTGTTACTTGAGTTCCATGGGGGAGCGATCGAGGGGCATTTTGGAGTGCTAAAAACCTATCAACGACTCGCTAAGGAAGTTTATTGGCCAGGGATGAAGGCACGAGTTCGAGCATTTATAGTCGAGTGTTCCGTGTGTGTTTAGGCTAAACATTTATCGTTGTCCCCAGCTGGGCTACTACAGCCATTGTCGATTCCCGAAAGGATTTGGGAGGATATATCGATGGACTTTGTGGAGGGTCTACCTCGTTCAGAAGGGTATGATACTATCCTGGTTATAGTTGATCGTCTATCGAAGTATGCTCATTTTCTTCCCTTGTGACATCCGTTTTCGTCCTTATCAGTATCGAAGGTGTTCATACGGGAGGTGGTCTGTTTGCACGGGATCCCTAAGAGTATTGTTTCAGATCGTGATAAGGTCTTTACTAGTCTGTTGCGGGAGGAATTATTTAAGGCTTCTGGTACTAAGCTATGTCGCAGTACTACTTATCATCCACATACGGATGGACAAACAGAGGTTGTGAACCGTTGTTTAGAGTCTTACCTACGATGTTTTGTGATGCATCAACCTAAGGCGTGGTATCAGTGGTTGTCATGGACCGAGTTCAGTTTTAACACGTCTTACCATTCGTCCACAGGCATGACTCCTTTTGAGATTGTCTATGGCCGAGTTCCACCATCGATTTTGGGCTATGATCATGGAGCTAGTCTTGTTGCGGCGGTAGATTCGTTGATGCTAGACCGCGATCGGGTTTTGGAAACTTTGAAGGCTAACCTTTTGCGTGTACAGCAATCGATGTCTGATCGAGCAAACGCCAAACGCCGAGATGTTGAGTTTATGGTAGATGATTTGGTCTATATTAAGCTCCGACCTTACCGTCAATCTTCATTGGCAAAGTTTAAGCACCCGAAGTTAGTACCACGCTTTATTGGGTCGTATCGTGTCTTAGCACGAGTTGGGTCAGTGGCGTACCGTTTAGAGCTGCGACAGACTGGGCGGATTCACCCGGTTTTCCATGTGTCTGTTCTACGGAAAGCGGTTGGATCTTTAGTTTTGGTTATGTCCACACCGTCCTTGGTGGGAGAGGATTTGCGCATCGCAATTTGTCCTAAGACTGTTTTGGGAGTGCGTGAAGATGTGCAAATGGGCGGTTCACGCCAAGTTTTGATACAGTGGGATGGATCGTCACCTGACGATGCTACTTGGGAGTCAGCGAGTGAACTAGCATTGCGATTTCCAGAATTTCACCTTAAGGACAAGGTGGCTCTTTGGGGGGGGAAGTATTGATACAATCCTGAAAGCGTTGAAAGTTTATTCGAGGCGCAACAATAAGTGATTTATTTAGTATTTGTTATTATTATTATTTATGTTATTTTTATTTGAATTATAATAGTTTTTATATTGTACTAGGGATTTATTACTTAATTAGGTTATTTCCTAGGTTTACTATAAATAGGAAAAGTTAGGTCATTTGTCAGGTATTCAAACAGTTGTAGTCTTTTGTGCTCTGACTCCTTGAGAGATCCTCTCTGGAGAATTATCGTAGTTTAATAATATTGTGGTAGATTCTATCATGTTCATATACAATTCAAAACTTACGTTTGAATCGTTTGCACTCCATTTTCGTTTTGAATCGTACGATACGAAACGTGAAACAAACGTTTTTGACAACCATGAGCATGCTTAGACCTGAGTTGTTGTCCGGGAGTAATCATTCTACTGACAGTCTGACACAGTGAGCAGCTAGCTGCATGCGGTATGTGTAGAGGCGTACCGATCTTGGCGAAGAGCTCCCACTGACTTTGTCACACTTGCATATCTTTCTATTGCGCATGTGTATTTTGGGAACTGGGTTCTCATTGAGATGTGCTTCTGAGGTGAGCTTAGGAGGTTGGGTCCCTATGATGTGATTGCTTTTGAGTTGAGCCTAGAGGGTTAAGCCTTCAAATTGTTATGAGCTAGGAACTAGGTTCCATGATTGTGTACTATGTTGTACTGTGATCTGCTGAGTAAAATGTAGGTATTGCATGTTCAGCTTGCACTTTGCTTTTGTGACATATATACGTTGTACTTATACTTTTATTGAGGAGTTCTTACTGAGTATTCCTATTCCTTGGTTTAACATTTCGGGTATCGGGTTGTACCAAGATGGTTGAACAGAAGGTGGTTGATAATGGACCATGGACATCCTGCTTGTTATTTTCTCTAGTCTTTTTATTCTGCATGAACCATTTATTATGTTATTTGTCAATTGTTGGGATCCCATGAGCTGGTTTGTTTTTATGTTTTTAGTTTCTTGTTAACTGTAACTGTTGCTGAGGTGGCAATTATTGAAATAAAATATGCATACTCTGTGTTTTTAGTACATATCGGGGGAAGAGGGATAAATACCAATTTTCGAGATCGAACTTGTGACGTTGATGTTGAACTGGTTTATAACCAAACAATGAAACCATTGCGCTACAGACCCATTTAGTATATACATAGTCTGATTTAGACTCTCAGAGAGTCTAAAACATTGTTCTAGAATATGAGGCAGGCAATAAACAGTCCCACTACTGATTAACAATTCACATATAGTTGGTGAATAATGAAGGCAGAACAGAGTCCCTTCTATCATCTATAGGAAAAACTTAGGAACAAAGACCCACAATTTGAGAACTTTATTTGTTGTTCCTTGTAAACCATTATGGAGTAGCTCAATTGGTCAAATGGGGTCTTGGGATGCATAAGGTGATGGGTTTAAATCATATGGTGGTTACCTACCTAGGAATTAATTTTCTACGAATTTCCTTGGCATCCAAATTTTGTAGGGTAAGGTGGTATGCCCCGTGACATTAGTCGAGGTGCCCGCAAGCTGGCCCGGACAGTCACGGATATCAAAAAAAAAAAAAAAAAATAAGCGTTCCTTGTAAACTAACCTCCTGGTGGGCAGTGCGCTTGAACTTCTCCGTTTGCTTAGCCAAGCGAATTTTCTTGAGTACATACCTAATATATAAAGAAGGTAAACATTTAGAGAAGAACTGATATAGGCCAAACATTTTTCACTTCCCCTAGAAAAAAAATTAAAATCTCTAGGTCCCTTTTCTGTTATGAAGAATCAAAGAGAACAATAGAAAATTAACCTTGATCTTCCAATTTCATAGTCAACTGAACACTGACATATTTTTCAGAATAATTACTTTCAAATATGAACATCGGGAATTTAAGTGGCAGAACTTAGAAACAGTTGATGAAAGAACACGGTTGAGATATGCCTTGCCCGGTCAGTGAGCAGGGTCTCGAATTAATGAGAGTGTCTATATACAAACTCGAATTAAACCCTAACCGACTATGATGTTCATTCTGTATTTTCGCTCTCCTTAATAAAATCGGCACCCTCTCTGGCCGTGGACTAGCTTAGCACAACGTTAGTGAGCTACGTAAATTCTGTGAGTTTTTCTTCTCTTTACGTTTTCTTTATTCTTCGATTGTTTGTTGATCTCCGTTTTCATAACAAATACAAATTGAAAAGTAGTTCTTACTTCTTCTTTTCAGTCTTGTGGTAAACAAGAAAAGTGGATCCAAATGCCCCCCTTCCAATCTGCTCAATAACTTCATAATCTTCCATCCTGGTCATCATATCCTCTTTTTCACCCTCCATGTGGACCTTCAAAGGCCAGGAACCCAGTGGAGAAGACCTAAATTCCAAAATCAACTGAAAATGAAACCATTTTGCAGAACAAAACTCTCACATGCTGTAAACTTGTAACAAAAGTGAGAATCCTACACCAACTTGGGAAAGTTTGGAACAAAAAAACTTCCCCATAAACTATAAACTCTAACCCCTTTCAATTCTGTGTAGAACTTCCAGAATCTAGAGAGGACATGCTGAAACACAATAAATGAGAAGAGCAACAGAAAAGCAAGGATATGCACAAAATGGCATAACTAAAACAAACAAAACAAGCATCAACCATAAACAAAAGCTTGGTTATCTGGTTTGGTGTTAATCCATTTCCACTCCACGGTCACGGCTTTGATCTCTGGAATCGGTATTTGTAATCCCCCTCCCCCAACTTGTACTCAAAAAAACAAACAAAACAAGCATCAACCTTACACCAAAGCTTATGGAACCCCCAAAAAGGGTAAAGTGGGAAGTTAGGAAGATGAAAAAGAAATGGAACCCCAAAAGCTTTGCTTCCATTTACAGAATCATAAGAACTTAAAATTGAGAAAATGGGTATGTTTGAGAACCAAGCAGTTGAGATGTCAACACAAATAGAATCTCACCTTATATGAAGAAATTGGCAATGGCCTCAAATTCCCACTTCAAGAATGATATTTTTCAGCTGTTTTTGACACTTTTTTTGCCCTTTTCTGCTGCAGCTTAGTAACAGATAGATGCTTAGGTCGTAATGTTTTGGAGAAGAAGAAGAAGAAAACCCGTTTTTCGTTTTTCGTTTTTCGTTTTTCTCTCTCCTGTTTCTGACAAACGAAATTGATGATTTTTTCTTAAATAGTTGTTTATCTAACACTTCCTTTCGGTTTTTAGTTGAATTCATTCCTTTAGTCCCATTGGGTAGAAAAAAAAGTGTTAATTTTTTTTCAAAAATAAAATTAAGTGCTTTCATTTTCAAGGATTCTTTTTGGGCACATTTATAGATGCAATGATAATAATATGTTTATTTTTTAAGTAATAATGTTATTATTTTTATTTTTTTATTTGTTTTAACAACATTTCATTAAAAATCAACATGGCCAGTCTCCAATCCATTAAGGCTTCATTTTGTTCATCGTATTGGAATGAGTTGGATTGGAATTGGATTCCAACCCCCCCCCCCACAACAATACAACTAACCAAACAATGGTTTGGATGGTAATTTCATCTCATTCCAAACCTCTCCAAATCCAAAGTTGAATGATGGTTTTTCAAATTCGTGGCTCCACTATTTTTTCACATTTCTTATTCTCTCTCCTTCTTTTTCACACATAATTATTATTTATTTTTATTATCGTTCAATAATAATAACATAAATTTGATTAATATGAAAGCGACAACATTTTATAAGAATTTTAATTAAAATATAATATTTTTAAATTTCGACTATTATATAATTTTTAATTATTATTAAACTAATTATATTATTATTATTATTATAAGTATTAATAGATATAAATTATATAATTATTATAGAAGAACACTATTTTTACATTTTTTAATTATTAATATAACACTTATGATTTCAAATTTTTATTA
Organism: Sicyos baderoa; assembly: GCA_037832685.1. Taxonomy (NCBI): domain Eukaryota; kingdom Viridiplantae; phylum Streptophyta; class Magnoliopsida; order Cucurbitales; family Cucurbitaceae; genus Sicyos; species Sicyos baderoa. The sequence continues at coordinate 9,730,749 of JBBMEF010000025.1, forward strand.
AGTACAATGTCTTAATTTAATGAAAAAATTATTGCATTGCATAAAAATTGATTGAAAATAAAATAAAAAATATTTAAGATTTATATATAGCAAATCAAATACAATATACATGTAAATAAGAGTATGTGATATAACCATATTTTATTGAAATTATTTTATCCTTGTAATATCATTTAATTTTTCTTAAAATTCTATAAATATAATATTTTTTTAATTCATAAATGTAATATTATTTCTATTAATATTATATTATTTAACTTTATAATAGTTTTCTCAAAAAAATAAATAATAATACTAGTATACCTAATACTAATATTATGTTGTTTTAAAATAGTATACATAATTATTATTATAACTCGATTTTATGTTCATTAGTATTTTAAAATGAAGGTTTAAGTTTTCTATTTTGATATTATTTATTATTAATTTTATGTACTTATATCTATTATTATCAATAAAATTTATTTAATATAAAATGAAATGAATTCATTTTATTTTTTTAATTATCCTAAATTATCTAAAAAATAAATAATGTTGAAAAATGATTAAGATTTGAACAATAAACATAAATATAATAATTCTTTTTTATTATAAAAATTGTCCTATTAACATTATTTTTAATAGTTTATCTTGATTCCATTCTGGAGTACGAATACGGTAAACCAAACAATATTTTTTATTCCAAAGTTAGAATCCAGCAATCCAAACACAATGTAATCACGTATTATGGAGACTCCGATTACGGTACTAGATTCCGGGGAATCCTGATTTTAGGACTCCTAACTAAACTCGAAGAGCAATTATAGGAGCTCTTAAAAGCATTACCAATCAAACAAACAAACGGACTTAGCAACTGAGATTTTCAAGAAGACCAGTTGAATCAATCCAAGAACCTTCATCAAACACTAAAATAGTTAACTTTGGAGTGACTTCGAAAGATAATCTAGAAATCGTATCCATGATCGAGGAATGTGTCACCCCCAAAGTCAAATGATCCAAAATCCTCTATAAATAGAGAGGACATATCCTCCGGTGGAACTTTAAGGTCCAATTAATCGAGACTCTTTTATCAACATTTTTTTTTTTTTCGTGACTGTTTGGGTCAGTTTGCATACACAAGCGCACATCGACTAATGTTACGGGGCATACCGCTTGACTCTACAACATTTGAATGTCAAGGAAACTCATAGGCATTAATTTGAAATTAATTCCTAGGTAGATGACCAGGTAGGTGGCCACCATGAAATTTAAACTCATTATCTTATGCACATCAAGATGCTCTATGACTAATTGGGCTATCCTATGATAGAATTCACTTATATTTGGTCTGTGAAAAGAACTATAGGCATTAGATTTGCCCGATGCAAAATGTGTTTTAGCAAAATTATAATTTGTAAGAATTAGTGTGCTAATGTGTAAATATTAAGTTTGATAACCTCAAATTTTTTGTAAATCATAATCCAAATTAGGTGGTTGTTAGTTGATTAATTATAATTCAAATCATAAAAATTAAATTATAGTTTTTAAATTTAATTAAAAAAAAAGTAAATTATAAGTTTAGTCCTTATAGTTTAAAAAAAGTTAGAGTTTAGTTCCTATGATTTCAAAAACTAGAATTTAGTTTATATGATTTGATAAAATCTAAAAAATAGATTTTATACTTTCTAATCGTTATCAAAATTAAGTATATGAAAGTTAGTTATTCACGTGTCAATGATAGCGGTGTGAATTAAGGGACTGATTGGACAAAAAAAAAATCAACATATGAATAACTAATTCTCACATACATATTCATGATGATTACAAACAATAAAGACTAATTATTAGATGGAAATTTGTTGTGTATACCAACTTTAGGACTCCCTATTAGAATTATAACATATTTTTATCAAAAATTCGTTTATACCAAAATTTTGAGTGATTGAACTCAATCAATAACTAGTGATTGAACTCAATCACTCAACTATTTTCAATTTTTTGGTATATGTGCAATTATTTTCAGTTTTGTTCTATAGATGTAATTTTTTTGCCAAATTTTGTTATACATGAAAAATCTCCTTATTATATTTTATCAAACCAGAAGAATTAAATTATAATTTTTAAATTCATAGAGAACAATTTCTAACATTTTTCAAACCATAATGACTAAATTCTAATTTTTGAAATCATAAAAACTAAACACTAACTTTAGGGCACGTTTGGCCCATAGATAAGAGAGGAGTTGGGAAGGGATGTAGGCCAATTTTATGTTTGTCCACGGACTTCCATAAGTCCACCCAACTCCACGCGTGGGTCTCACATTTTTTTAAAAATATTAAAATATTAAAAAACTACTCGATATCTATTATTTTATTTATATAAAAACTTCAACAATTCTCTTTCCATCCCATCAAACATTACTTTATTATTAAAAAAAACTATTAAATATCAATTTTTTTTTATTTAAATAAAAACTTCAACCATTCTCTTTCCATCACATTAAACATAACTATTATTTCCTCCAAACATAAATGTATTCTCTTTTATCTTCTCTTCTCATTTCAACCCAACTCATCTATTCAAAGCCAAACATGACGTAAGGGACTAAATTTATAATTTACCTCATATATGTATATAAATAAATAATTAATGAGTAATATTTTTCAAAGAAATATGGTTTGGGTGGGAAGACATCAAATCAAATGAAAAGAAAGGAATTGTTTGGAAAGATAATAATAGAAGTAGGTATGATATGATTATATGCATTAAAACCCAACCCTACAGTTTCTTTGGTGGAAGAAAGGCCAAATTGTTATTGCTTTTATTTAGAAAAAAATATATAAATTAATAAAAAGATTCCTAAAAAGGATAAAATTATGAACACGCCTTTCATTCGTGCAAGCCATTAGTATAAAATTGTCGGCATAAGTTTTTTTTTTTTTTTTTTTGAAAATTTGTCGGCATAATTTTTAATTAAAGAGAAATGGTAGGGCCTATGAAAAAAAAAAGTTAAATTTTGCTTTTATTTAGCCTTGGTTTCTGACTTAATAAAAGTTTTACGCTTACCCTCTCCACATTTTATTAATTTAACATTGTATTTGACTTATTTTGTTTGTTATAAAATTAAAATTTAAATGTTTGGCTCTAGTACAAAAATAATTTATTCCTTAATATAAGTAAGGGTAAATTAATTTAAATAATTTTGAGAGTTCTATATATATACAAATAAAATAACTATAAATTTCAATATTCGAATGAGTAAGTATATAAATTGAGATCTGCTTTACATAATGAGAGTTAGTGGTGTAATTAGTTATTTTTTTAGTGTTAATTCATTTTAATTTCACGATCACAAGATCGGGCTAGGAAATCGTTAATTGACTCTTATATTATTTGAGAGTAATTGTGTCCTAAAATTTCTATTTGGCTCTCATATTATTTTAGACCAGTTATGATCATTAATAATTAATAAGATAAATACTTATAAGGGGATTTTGCATGTATATCAAAAAAAATAGTAAAATATTTTTTTCTATAACACAAAATCAAAACTAATTCATTTGTAGCCGAAAATCTTAATTTACTTCTATCACGGGTTGAATTCTATTAGTGAAAGAACTTAGTCAATAATAGATTCATTCTATCACTATTTGAATTTTCTATGAGTCATAGAACTTCAAATTGAGTTTTTATCACCAGTAGAATTCAACTAGTGATAGGAAAAAATCCGCTATAAATGAACTATTTTTGAAATTGTACTATAAATATAATACAAGAAGTAGAATGTGATGCTGATGATAAATTCTCTACTAATAATATTTGATTTTTTTTTTCTCAAAAACTTATAATGTTTGTTTCAATATTATATATAATTGATATATTTTATTGATAATTATTTGACTTTATTAAATAACTATTACTAAAATATATTTTTTTAATAAACTCTTTTCTCCTGTATGCAAGAAAATAGTTTAAATTTTTAATAAAATAAAAATTGCTATCGAGATTTAAAACTAGTTTAACATAATAGAATCATGTATTTATTTTTATTATTTAAGTTTACAAATCTTGAAAAATAATAAAAGTTGGGTATGACATACAAATATGGTAGGTTAATCCAATTTAATTTTTGAAGTTTTTGTTCATTACTTTTTTTTATTCTACAATATTTAAGTATGTGATATTTGAAATTTTGATCTTATGATTATTAGGTCGTATATGATGTCAATGAAACTACGTTTCTTTTGAATTATGAATATTGATATTATCAAATGTGATATGATATTGATTTTATATTACTTTACATCTTTTTATGATAACGATTATATTTTCATACTTATGTTAGTAGCTACAAATTTGAGGATAATTTCATTATTCAACAAAAAAAAAAATATAAGACTACTTAACAAAAATTGTATTAAATACTCTAATATTTTATCTTCTCTCTTTCCACCCAAAATAAGGTTTTTCTATTTTCAACATCTCACTCATCTCCTCTTCTCTAGATAGAGAATGAACACAAGGTGTATAATGGTTCAAAATCGACTTGATTCAAATAAAAATACAAGCGAATTTCAAGAGTATAAATGTAAGCTTCTTGCAACTTTAATCTACAATTTGAATAAAAAAAAACTGCCACACTACTTATAACAGAACTCGAAGTTATTTACAACAGATTTGTAACCAACGCACCACCAACCCATTCAATTATATATAAGACTTTAAAACTTAGACGCCAAGCGAAAAAATTCCCAAACATGCAAAAATTAATTTGGAATAACACACCAAACTCTTGTAGGTTAAATTCATTACCACCCCATTGTAATATACCTGTGTAACTCAAATGATCATATCAATAAAGTCTTATGAATTAACAAGAACTTTATTTCACTTCAATACATGCTTCTTTTTAAAAGCATAAACAAGTACAGTATTTGTTTGAACAAACAAGCAAGTTAAATTGGTACATCTTTATCTCTACTTCTAAAAATTTCAACACCCAAGTAGTCAATTGGTCCACCAACAACAACATTAGGCTTCGCAACTTTCACTCGAACTGCGGTTATTCGATCGTACTCTGTCATTATTTTCGAAGAAATTTCCTCTGCAACTGATTCCAGAAGATCATGTGATGGCCCAGTCAAAACTTCCTTTGCTATGCTGTTATTCAATGTTAAAAAACTCTCAGAAACAGTACAAACTTCCAATGAAACAAATACTTCCCTTGATAAATGAAGACGTGCAAACTTCCAATGATATTAGAGAGAACAAAACAAGACATTTGAAAAGGAACGATTCGGGAAATGCTATTCGTTGAAGTTCATTGTCCATTAGACTATATATTATAGGCCATGTTTGATAACCATTTGATTTTTCGTTTTTTTTTTAAATTTATGTTTGTATTTACTCAAATTCTCTTGAGGATGTGTGTAATCCTAACTTAATTTCATAAACCAAAACCAGGGTTTGAAAACTATTTTTTTAACTTTCAAATTTTGGTTTGGTTTTTTAAAATATAAATGAAATGTAAATATCAAAATTATGAAAACTATATATTAGAGTAGCAGTTATAAGGTTCATTCTACGGTGGCCACCTACCTAAGAATTAATTTCCTACGAGTTTCCTTGGCATCCAAATGTGTAGGGTCAGGCGGTATGTCTCGTGACATTAGTCGAGGTGCGCGAAAACTGGCCCGAACGGTCACAAATATCAAAAAAAAAAAAAGAGTAGCAGTTGTAATCTTAAATTTCAAAAACCAAAAACAAAAAATCAAATAGTCATTCAACGGAACTTTTTGGAGATGTTTGGTATAAGTATTAAGTTAATCCATATTAACTTAATCCCTCTAAATCGTGTTTGGTGGACGGATTAACTTAATCCCTCATATTAAGTTAATCCTTCACGAAATCTAACAATAATCCTCATATATTCTCTCCCTGCCTCGTTTTTCGAAATCATCTCTAATTAAATTTTTAAACAATCTATTCAACTTTAAAAATTAAATTTAAAAGTTTAT
>JBBMEF010000025.1:9765160-9778213 GCA_037832685.1 Sicyos baderoa
TCCCCAGACTAACTTAATACTCAGACTAACTTAATACCTATTAACTTAATCCTAATCCCTCCACCAAACACGCCCTTTATGTTTAGGAAAGTATTAGCAAGAAAACTAAACAAATTTTTTTACATGTGAAGGCTCGTAAGCAACTTGAATAAAAAAAACATTAATTGTAAGAACGAAAGACGATTTAACCATTAGAATACACAGCTTAAACCAGAATAAAAGTTAAAATGAGATCAGAGTTCCTAAGATGAACATGGACATCAACATAAACAGGTCTTACATGAGCAAGTCACCACATGTATTCATAATTTGCATTGGAAAAAAAAGATTTAACATTCTAATTTGAGTGTCCAAAAATTATGTCACATGCCAAAAATTATTCAATATAACATTTTTATCTGTCATCAACCATGTTAAACTATAGTTCCAGTTTATTCAATAAAATTAAGACATTTGATTTTTTTTTAAAAAAAATCAGAAACTTGATGGTTAGAGAATAGAATCCACAGTATCCAACAAAGTAACTCTAAAAAGGGGAAAATTGATCCTGGATTTAATGCAAGTAGTCAGAACTGCATGCTCTTTAAATTAACCACATTTATAGTCCAAATCAACCACTAGAAAATCTAGTTAGAATTGCACCACATATCTCATAGTCATATTGATGCCATATATTTCACAAATTTAGTATGACTATGATAGGGGGTTTACATTAGGGGCATTTTAGTGAATAAATAAGCCAAGTGAGTTTGTTATACATTTACATATAAAGAGAGAAGTTGTGTATGAGAAAGGAGATCAAATATTTTGGCTAATTCAATTTAGATCATGAGAGGGCTCATGAATAGGAAGTCTAAGTACCTTAAACTTGGTTTATCACTGTATTCCGTTATTTCGTCAGTTCTTATCCGACTAAGAGCACATTTCAAGTGTTTGGATGGTCGCTCTAATTTTACTATGTTTTCATGCATCATATAGCCTGCTTCCTACCCCTCTAAGGCTACATATTCTTTTTTAAGAAACTATGCAACCTTTACTACAAAGAGCCAAACTTCAAGAATATAGTAGAGTGATCAAGTTAAGAAAAAGTGATGAAAAACTATTTAGGAGCGGTTTAGTGGTCAAGAGAACTTTAAGTAACTAAGAAGTAAAAGGTTCAACAATAGTAGCCATCTACCTAAGAATTAATTTTCTATAGGTTTCGTTGACATCCAAATGTTGTAGAGACAGCGGTACGTCTCATGTCATGACAACAGTCGAGTTGTGCGTAAGAACAATCAAGATATCAAAAAAAAAAACTAATGAAAAAGTAGTTATCAAATATTTGAAACATTATAAATTTTTTTTTTTTTTTATATATACGTAACTATCCGGACCAACTTCCGCACCTTGATTAATGTCACGTGACATACCGCCTGACCCTACAACATTTAGATGTCAAGGAAACTAGTAGGAAATTAATTCTTAGGTTGCACCCGAAGGTTGTCTTTGACCACTTGAGTCACTCCATGATGGTTACAAATTAATCTATTTAATTGCTATAAATGAAGTACTCACCGATAAATAGCAGTGTAGCTCACGGTATCATTCAAGTCGTCCGATTTTCCAGCTGCTCGGAGATCCAACCACGCATCCACATCCACCAAAAACATTTGTCCTGTTTCCTTTTCTGTTAGATGCACCCCATGATAACCCTGAAATTGCAGACCCCTTAATATGAGCCTATCCCCCTTTATGATTCCAAAATCATCAGCCATAAGATCACTGAAACAAAACCACAGAATAGGTAAGTTAGAGAAGGATTAATCACAAGAAGCAAGATAGAGAGTAAAGTAATAGTAATTAATAGTAATCCCCATTCATAGAACACATCATATGGGGTGGTGTGGTGTTTGATTAATGATTTTACGGAGGAGTTACAAATGAACATTCACAACTTCTCCTCAAAAACCCACATCCAAACATATTATTACAATCACTCAACATAACCCTTCATTTCAAAACCACTCATTTCTGCAACTTCTCTATTGGTTGCAACTCCACTGCAAAAACCCACATCCAAACAACTCCTCTACAAAAATCTACCTACAAACGAGTTATTATTAAAATATCGACTTTTTTATTTTGATACTCATGATTGTTTGGGCCAGCTTTCGCGCACCTCGAATAATGTCAAGGAACCTTCCGTGCCTGATCCTACAACATTTGGATGCCAAGGAAACCCGTAGAAAATTAATTCATAGGTCGGTGGCCACCACGGATTGAACCCATCACCATATGTACTCCAAGGCCCTCTTTGACCAATTGAGCCACTTCAAGATCGTTAAAATATCAATTTATAATCACTTAAAATAACTTCTTCTGCAACCATTCATCCAAATACCAATGATACCCCGATAGCGAATAATTGAAAGGCATGTCTCGCAGTAATTGATGTGTATTCCATTACAAAAAACAAACAAAAAATCATTGTCTTCTCTCAACTATAATCTATAAAATCTAGAAATGAAATAAGATAGATGGAGATTATGATAATAGCATTACCAGTGTAACCACAAGCGGAGTAGAAAAATCAATGCAAAAAAACCGCTTTGAGTGAAGCTTCCCGCAGCACCAACGAAAGAAAGAAGATGCGTCGAGCACGGTGAACCAGTTAGGGCTTTTCTTTCTTTCTTTTTATTTTATTTTATTTTACCATTTGTTTGAGGTTATCACTCAAAACAATTTTTTTTTTTTTTTTTTTTTTAAACCATCCAAAATAATTACTCAATTCAAATCAATCAAAAATAATCCTTCATTTTTAAAATCACTTAACATATTATTACTTCTCCAAAATATCCGTCCAAATTAGTATTTTCATAACTACCCCACCAAAATTCTCATCCACAAGTAATTCCTACTAAAGATGTTAATTTTTCTCGGGAGAAATCCCTCATTAGACTGAGAACAAGGTCGAGGATGGAAGAAAAAAAAAAATTTGTGAGATAAAGGGGATCGGGAGGGTGAATGTATTCCCCATCCCCATTTCCCCAATCTTGTTGTTTACAATCTTTTTTAATAAAAATTATATTTATTTCATTTAATCACTTTAATTTTTAGATAAAATAAATATTTTTGAGTGAAATTATATGAACTTTTTTTTTCTTAATGGTTATCTATATAATTGAAATTTATAGATATTTTACAAAAAAAGTTAATTATTTAAGATTATAATTTAAAAATATTAAAAAAAAAAGAAAATAAATTGAACGGATAAAAATTCTCGACAATCTCTGTGACAAAAATGGTGAATTTCACCGGAATGGGGAATGATTTTGGCGGTGGGGACATTCCCCGTCCCCGTCACGTAGACATCTCTAATTCATCCACAAAAGATTCCACCCGAATAAATTATTATACAAATTTCAATTTGTATTCACTCAAAATATTTCCTCATTCTAACCATTCATTTTAACCTTTCATCCAAACAGTCAACAAAGAAGAAAAGTCACCTTTGGAATATTTGTTTGTTGAATTTGAGTATGTACTCACTATTTTAAAAAAATCACATAAAAAAGTTAGTGTAACTATCCAAAACAATCTTTCATTTTTATCACATAAAAAAGTTAATGTTACTATTCAAAATAATCTCTCATTTTTATTATATTAAACATCATCAAATTTTACATCAAACTTATTATAATTAAGGATACTAATTTAAACATAACTCAAATTATAAAAAACACCGGTCGTTGATTAACCTCAACCATTGTTAAATGAATATATTCTATTATCCATGTATGCGGAGAAAGACTCTACTTTTTATCCATATGATACATTGAGTGTCACAAAAGTTTTTTTTTATAAATGAAAATATTAAAGTATTAAAAATTTTGTAGCAATTAATGATGTCATGTAAGCAAAATTATATATTTATGGGTGAATGTGATAATAGTTTCATTGTTTGGTTGTAAACCAGTTCAACACCAACGTCACAAGTTCAATCTTGAGAATCGATATTTGTTATTATTCTCTCGATATATACTTAAAAATATATATATATATAATATTTGAATTAATATAAAAAGGGGGATTTTGCATGTATGTAAAAAAAAAAAAAAAAAAAAAATTAGCACAATTCCCAAACTTATATATTTGGGGCACAAAAATAATTGAAATCTATCAGTTGAACTCATACAAGTCTAATGAATATAAATTTTAGATAAAATATGCTATAAATAAAATTATTTTAAAAAATGTACTAGGCAAAAATATGTTATAGGCAAATTCCCTATAAATAGTGTGTTAACCATCAATCTTAATCTCCTCACATAATTATTGTTTCTTTAATACATATTGGAGAGGAGACAAATATCGATTCTCGAAATCAAATCTAAAGAAAAAAATGAAAAACCATTGACACAATTATTATTATTTTTTTGAAAAAATGAAACCATTAAAAGAAAGACACATGATCAAAATAATATTAAAAAACAATTTTTCAAAAAAAATAAAAAATAAAAAACAATACTTGAAATAAATAAATTGGAGTTGAAACTGAATTTTATTTTCCCTCTAACGACTTTGAGAATATTTATAAAAAAAAACGTTAAATTGACCAATTCTAACCAGCCATTAGAATCTGAAACTGAAGCTTTTATTTTCCCAATCGAAATCAATCTCCGTTTCAATCCTTCCTCTCAATCGCCATAATCAAGCTTACAGGAAACTAGAAGAAGAAGAAGAAGAAGAAGAAGAAATAGGGCTGTTCTTGATTCCTTCGCCGCCTCGAAGAAATGGACGCGGTATTCATCTGAAACCCAGATTCCAATCTCCTCCTCCAATTTCACCGAATCTTGATTTTTTGTTTGAAATTACAGGAAACTCCGATTCTGGATCTTCCGACGACCGACAAAGAAGTCGTCGTCCCGGAGAAGATCGAGGACGACGAGATCAAAGTGCCATTGAATCATTGCGAGCTTTGCGATGCCGAGCTCGTTCACAAAATCGCTCAGGTTTTCCTCCTCGGATTATCCACAGCCTGCATCGACAACGGCTTCTTCCGAAACCCGGGCACGGTCGCCGCCGAAATGAGGAAAGAAATGGTCGATTACGTCACAATGAGGAGCGAAACTTGCGTTGCGGAGTCCGTAATCGTGGAGAATCCGCCTGATTCCGAGGTATCCGATCATCCTTACGAGCTTATCTCTGATTTTGTTGAGGATTTTAATGGTACCAAGAGGAATTTGTTTAGTAGGGTTTCTGGATGGGTTTTGAGTGAGAAAAGAGAAGATAAGATTGATGATTTTGTTCAAGAAATGGATGTAAATGGGTTTTGGCCACTTGATAAGAGGCAAGAAATTGCTCAAGTTTTGCTTAAGAATGTAGATTTTAAGAGCAAGTTTCATTGTGACATGAAGTTTCACTCTGCACAAGAGTTGGCTGAGCATGTTCTAAATTGTGGGTTTAGGTCTTTAAGCTGCACTAATGAAAGCTGCATTGCAACATTTTGTGCAAACCTTGCACAACAGCATGATTCAACCTGTCCCTTTAAGATAATTCCATGTGAACAGAAGTGTTCTGCTTTTATCATGCGACGCGAAATGGACCGACATTGCATAACCGTTTGTCCTATGAAGCTTGTGAACTGCCCCTTTTATAATTTGGGTTGTCAAACTCCTGTTCCTTACAGTTTGATATCGCAGCATTGTTCTAAGAGTTTCGATTCTCATTTAGTGCACATTCTTCGTACCGTACACAAGGAAGCAAATGAAGAGACGCTGAAACATAGACAACAACAGCTTGAAGAGGTACATTTATTATTTTCAGATGGTTTTTTTTTTAAATCAATGACATAGTTAGCAGACATCAAAATCCTGTAGATTACATCCTTTAGTTGTCTGACCAAACTGAGCAAAACAAAAATGCATATTTCAAATTGTGGACTGATGCTACTCGCAATATTTGAGCTTTAAATTGTCTCCAAGAGGTAGCACAATGGTCGAAGGCTCGCTTAAGTTATGAAGGTGTGCTCCTTTCAAGATCCCAGGTTTGAGACTCACATATGACATTAATTTATAGATACTTTCCATGTCTCCACTTCTTCAATATCTCCTAATGTATGGCCTAGGAACAGGCTTGGTTACCTCGGGTATAGTGGAGCGAAGTTCCGATTTCCCGGTTTCATAAAAAGAAAGTGTGAATTGACAGATATGCATATTTTTCCATGCCATATTTAATATATTAGTTTATATTCTTTAGCTACTCGAACGTGTAAGCTTGATTTGTTAATTTCTGATTTTGTCGGCTATTATATTATGGTCATCACAATACGAACCAGCTTCGGTTTCTTCAACATACACGAGTCTTGATTTTGATATTATTAATGTCTAAAATGTAATAATGAAATTTGAAACTGAAACATGGTCACTGTAATTGGTATAGCCTTGAGCACAAAACTATTTGTTAATCAATGTGATTCACCTTATTCTGGTGTGCTTTTCTATATATTTTTCTACATACTATATTCAATATTTTTCAGATATAAGGTGAATCATACATGCTTAGCACATCCTGAAATTATGAAATCCAATGGCCTGAATGAATGTGTACAAAAGGGAAAAGATATAGCCAGTTAGTTTTCTCATCTTTTCTGGACAAAGGTACCAGTTGAGAAGTGGGTCTCAACCTTAGACACTCCAAATTGATTGAAATTTGCTAATTGAATACAGTATAATTTGTTTCTTATCCTCTCCTTATGATATAATTTGTTTCTTATCAGAACAAAAAAAACTTACACTTCTAGGTCTACTGGTGTTACTAGAACAGTATAATGTGGACTCTATCCCTTTGATTGTGTATCATATAAAACAGTGTTGATACAATTAGCTGCATCTTCTTTTATGTCTTATTACAATCTTAATGGTTCTTCCAGGCATCATCACTTGATCACCTTAGAGGGCTTCAAAACCTGAGATTGTTAACCAAGAAAATCAGAGAAATGGATTCAAAGCTAGGACCCTTAGTAGTCATCTGCCCGACCGTGGACACCGAAGAAGCGAAGGATGGTGCCTCTAATGAAACTGAAGAAGAGAAGGTCGAGTCTAATGCCACGGAAGAAGCAAAGGATGCGTCTAATGCAACTGAAGAAAAGGAGGGTGTGCCTAATGCAACTGAAGAAAAGGAGGATGTGCCTAATGCAACTGAAAAAACGAAGGTTGATTCTATAGCAGCAGAAGAAAGGAAGGATGTATTTAGTGAAATTCAGGAAAGAGATGTTGTGTTTGTGTCTAGTGCAACTGAAGAAACGAAGGACGGTTCTACGGAAATCGAAGACGCGAAGGACGGTTCCAAGGAAACTGAAGACACGAAGGACGGTTCCAAGGAAACTGAAGACATAGAGGATGGCTTTAGTGCAAAAGAAGAAACGAAGGACAGTTCTAAGGAAACTGAAGACATGAAGGACGACTCTAAGGAAACCAAAGTCACGAAGGACGGTTCTAAGGAACCCGAAGAAGAAACGAAGGACAGTTTTAAGGCAACTGAAGAAATGAAGGTTGCTTCTACGGCCACTGAGGAAACGAACAAGACTTCTAATGTAAAGGAGGAAACGAAGGATGATTCGGATTCTTTTGATGCCGAAAGAGAAATGAAGGATGATTCCAACATAAAGGAAGAAATGAAAGATGGTTCTGTTTCTTCTGATGCAGAGGAACAAATGAAGGATGCTTCTAATCCAATGGAAGAAGTGAAGAAAGAAAGAAATGATGCTTCTACTGTAACTGAATAAAGGAAGGGTGATTCAAATTTGGTAAGAAATGATTCAGATTAACTTTGACACCCTTTGAAAAGTCTCTTATTTGGCAAAGAAAAGGTCCAACCTTGGATACAAAGGATCCCTCATTTTCCCCCCTTCTTATTTATTCTTATAAAGTTGTATTCATATTTCCCAATGCAAAAATGCAAACTACTTATAAGTCATATGATGCTCTAAACCTCCCTTAATTTTTCACTCAATAGTCAATATACTAATCAGTTTTGGGTAGGATGCAAAATGATTGAATTGAATAGAGCTCAAGTCGTTGAGATCTAAATAACTAAGGTCCCGTCTGATAACCATTTGATTTTTTTGCTTTTGGTTTTTGAAATTTAATATTTATATTCAAGTTTCCTACCATGTGCTCCATCTTTCCTACAATATGTATCCATCTTTTCTTGAGAAAGTAGGAGAATACTAACCAAATTTCAAAAACAAAAACAAACTTTTAGAAGCTACTGTTTTTTGTTCCCAAATTTTTGTTTGGTTTCTTAAAATGTAGGTAAGATATAGATATCCAAGTAAGAAAAACCTATAGTAAGTTAGTTGTTATATAGGCTTAAATTTCAAAAATAAAAAACTAAAAACAAAATGATTATCAAACGGGTCAACTTTTTCACTTTTATGTTTGAGAAGCTTTTTTTTTTTTTTCAAATTTTGATTTGACTTTTATTATCAAGTGATAAACTTGACTAAAAACTGTCACTTTCCACCTCCCAAGTATCGACTCCTCTTATCTTCTTTCTTCATCAAGCAGTTCTTGTGGATCTGACACTCCTCAGCGAAGAAGATGAACAATGCCCTTATATGGGCATTGCACATATTGGTTATTGATCTTGTGAACATCATTGCAAGTTAGCCCTTGGCATTGTCAAGCACTTTTGCGAACCATGAAAGTCGTGTTTGCTAACTACTTTGTTGTATCACCTCGGGATGGTTCGACGAGAAGGTTACAATTGATTGATTGATTCTTTGACAGTCTGCCTTCAACATTTGTTGAAGTAGCGCGTCTGACTCCAGATCAAAAGGTTGATGTTCAAATTATGTTTGATGTTTTGTTTCTTTCCATTTCTTGATATTTATTATTCACAATAAGAAATCTAGATTATTTTGATTAGAATCGTAACGGGATGTAGCTCAAATGGTAAAACGCTAGATTTGCATGTGAGAGGTATGGGGTTTGGCCCCCCCGCATCTCCATTTTCCTTGTTTTTCAATTTCATGATAAGAGTTTAAATATATTTTAGGTGTTTTGATGTTATATCATTTGAGAAGTTTTTAAAATTGAGATGTAACTTAGATGGTAGAGCTCGTTTACCATGAGGGATTGATATTATCATCGACATTTTTTTCAAATATGTTTTAGAAAATTTCTAATAATTAGTCATTTTAAAAATATTTTACAAAAAATGGCTAGAAGTGGCTAAAAATAGGTTTGTTGGTCCTCTTCCTCTAATTTATAATAATAAAAAAATCTAGTCATCCCCGAGATTCAATTTTAATTTAGATTATGAAAGATACATCATAAAAGATTTAGATATGGTATCATAGCTCAATGTGGGTAATGACCCCCAAATTCTGATCCAACCCAAAATGCTTTGAATTCTAAAGCGGGTGTGGACTCCACCCAATCAGGCATAAGCTTAAGCGGGTATTTGATACCAAAGTTTGGATCCGACCCTAACAAAAAGTAAGCCAAAGCGGGTCTTTCGGTCCACAAATTCGGATTAGGATCTAGTTCAAGATGGCATTTTTCGATATGGCCCTCATCTTGAGAGGGAATGTTGAAGATTCACCTTGTGGCAATTGTCCCACATTAGAAATGTGAGGATTCTACAACTCATTTATAAGATATATAGAATACTCATGTTATTGTCAATTAGTTTTGAGGTGAAACTCTATATTCTCTAATAATAATGTTTTAAATAATTTTAAAAAAATAAAAAGTTAAAAATAATAATGAAATAAAATAAAATTATAATAAATATATGCATGTATAGTTTGTTATATGAAAAAAATGAAATTTAATCTAAACCAATTTTTAGTTAATCAACTCATCCAATTAATATTTCATTTATTTAATTTGATCCCATTCAAATAAGTTGGTAATCTAATCTAATTTAAATACAAATGGAAATATATAACTAATGGTGGGGAAATGGAAATGATTGAAAGGAAAAAAAAGAAAAAAAAAGTCATTTTTTAAGCATGTAGGGAAGGAATAGCTGCAGAACCGAGACGACATGTCGTTTTCAGATATCAATTATCTTTCAAGCTTCACTCATGGTAAAGCAGTAGGGTCAACAACGACATTGTCGGCGCCCCACATGAAAGTTTGTTCTCAAAGCTCATGCATTCGTCACGGTCATTCAACCAACTTGTAGTATCCAATTCCCATTCTACCCCTAATATTCATTGGGAATCATCATCCTATTAATATGGACTTTTTCTTTTTTTTGAAAAATAAATTCATTACTCACTCAATCGAACTCAAACAATCATCTTTCAAAATAGAATACATGACGCTGTAAACTCTTGGTTATTGAATTTTAAGAAAAAGATTATAAATATTAATTTCAGGAATCGAACTCATGACATTGGTGTTGAACTGGTTTATAACTAAACAATAAAATCATTGTGTAACTGGTGTAGGGTTTATAATTGTCACTTCCCAATTGATACTAAAAACAATAATAAAACTATTTATTCTGATTAGATATGAGTAATAAATAGTTCTATATTTTTTCAATATGAAACATTAGTGAGATACTAGCAATAAATATATATATTTTTTTAAAAGCAATAAATATTAATTCTATCGTTTTGTGTATGATATTTTTTTTTGTACAAGTAATTAGGAATGAGGAACCCATTCTGTTGTTCTATCGTTTTGTGTACAACATTTGGGAGATACTAGCAATAAAGTTGTTAGGAAGAAAATAATTTTGTTTTTTTAAAAGATTATGAAGAAATGATTTATGGGCCAAACATAAAAAAACTATCTTCATTCCCATTCTAACTTTAAAAATATATATTTTTAGGGGTTTTTTTATATATAACAAAAATGGGGTAAAAAATTGAATATATAACACATTTTTATCAAAAATTAATTTATAGCAAAATTCTAAATGATTGAGTAGTGATTGATGAGCTCAATCACTTAACAAACTGATTGAGTTCAATCACTAATTATTGATTGAGTTCGATTGAGTTTAATCACTTCAAATTTTATTATAAATCAATTTTTAATAAATATATACTATAACTATAATAGATGATCCTAAAATTTACAAATTCTCTATTTTTTACTATAAATATTGGAAAGATAAATGATATTTGAACCTTAAAAAACATTTAATTTAAGTATGAATGGGAGAAAGAAGTGGTGAAGGGGTTGAAGCACAGCTATCCGTGAACGTAGAGGTGGGTGGTAGGAAGGTGGATCCAAAGTCAACAATTTGCATAGGATTCCCACAGGATTTGCCACTATTAATATCAGGTTTGTCCCATTGTCAATCTCAATATTCTCTTTTTTTTTTTTTTTTTTTTAGTACATATCCGAAACGGAGATTAGTATAAATTTTCGGGACTCAACTTATAACATTAGTGTTGAACGAATTTATATGAAAATAATGAAATCATTGCATCATCAATTCATTTGAAAAATACTTATTCATTTTTAGAACCACGTGATTGTTCCGTCCCTTAATTATAAAACTATAAATTTATAACGTTGGCGTTGAACTGGTTTATATCAAAATAATGAAATCACTCCGTCATTATTTCATTTGAAAATACTTACATATCCTTAGAATTATATGTTTTTCATTTTTTTTAAATCAATTTAATTGATAGGTAGAGAAATGCTAAAAGTATAACATTTTTTAAAGAAAATAAAAATATGTAATTTAAGAATGGGTAAATATTTTAACTAAGTATGGCTCTATTTGCATGTGGTTTATGAGGATTCAAATACACAAACACTAGTCTATTTATGAATAATGATATCAAATAGTTCTACTTGTATAGGATTATATAAGATTCGATGTTTGACTTCCATAAGTCCATCAAACTCTTATCCAACTCCACGCGTGGGCCCCACGTTTTTATTTAAATATTAAAATATTAAAAAACTACTCAATATTTATTTTTTTATTTAAATAAAAATTTTAACAATTCACTTTCCATCGCATCAAACATAATTTTATTATTAAAAAATTATTATTTAAATAAAAACTTCAACCATTCTCCTCCCATCACATTAAACATAACTTTTTCTTTTCTTTCCTTTCCCCCAAACATAAACTTATTTCACTTATCTTCTCATCCCAACTCAACCCAACTCAACTCATCCTCTCAAAGCCAAACATGTCTTAAGGGGTTTCTTTCCTCTATTTTTAACTAATAATAACGGCTTGGTTATTGAATTTCAAGGTTTTTTTTTTCAGAATTTTCATTTTTAAAAAGGAATAACTATTTGTTCCACTTAATAACCCGTCCTAAGTAAAGTTCAATAAACCAACAAAAAATAAACTCAACCACCTTAATATTTAGAAGATTACGATTCAATAGTTAGATATTTTACTTTATCTAATTATATTAGAAAAGTAAAAAATCTAATATTTTTTTCTCCTTCCCAATTAATTAATTTTAAGATAGAATTATATACTATATATATAATATCATTTTCTACTTTTTATTATTTTATAAAGTTCAATTAACCACTAATTTTACTAAGTTTTTCACACAAAAATGCTTGATAAGCAAGTAGAGTCATAAAGGAGCTTCAAACTCAATGACAAAAGTTGAGATACGTGAACGTGTGTTGGGGGAGTCGATCAAACGGTGTCAAAGGAGAGGGTTGACAACCACAATATCTAAAATGCAGAGTCAAGGCTCTTCATCATCGAATGAAGGCCGATCGAGTCGAAGTGAACGTGTGAAGTACTGTCTCAACTTCTTGAAGAAAATGAAGTAGATGATGCACGTCGCCTAGAAGAAGAAGCACGTCGCTGAAAAGAAGCAATGTATCAGAGAGAAGAAGAAGCACAACGAGAGCAAAGAGCCTAGGGCTGTTCATCGGTCGGTCGGTGTCGGTTAATGGCGAAAATTGACACCGAAACCGACATATCGGTTAGACAAAAAACGTGACCGATTTTTTTTTTTTTTTTTTTTTTTTTTAATTTCGATCGGTCGGTGAAGGCGGTCGGTGCGGTCGGTTAAATCGGTTAAGTCGGTTAATATTTTTTTAATTAAAA
>JBBMEF010000025.1:9778313-9793959 GCA_037832685.1 Sicyos baderoa
GTCGGTTTTTAAAGGCTATTAACCGACACCGACCGACTACGGTTGAAAACCGACCGACCGACCCAAAAACGGTCGGTCGGATCGATTTTCGGATAATGTATGAACACCCCTAAAAGAGCCGATGAGGAGTGTCGAGTAAACGCGAAGGAACAAGCAAAGTCAAACGAGAAAATAGCTAATCTCGAGGCCATGGTTCAATTAATGACGAGTCAACAACGGAGAGGATCAGAAGGCGGGCCTTTCTACCTAGGTATATCTTATAAAACTAAAATAAGTTGCATTAACATTATGTAGTTATGTATTAGAGAAATTGTTTCAATCCATGTAGTTATGGATTAGCTGAAAATGTGAACATAATATGTGATAATTATGACTAGGTTGGGTAGCAAATATTAAGTGTTTATCATATTTTTAGCTATATTTAAATTTTTGGGAATTGTATTTATGTGGTTATGCTCCTCACTTTTTGTTTTCTTTCATTCTTTTCCCTACGATCTATTTCTATCGTTATGTGGATAAATGATAGAATGTCTCATTGTATTACCAATGTGGGATCCTCACCAAATTTAAATATCAAAATAATAATAATAAGTCATTTATATACAATAATCAAAGACAATTTACCCTTAACAACACATTTTATCACTTGCGATATAAAATAATTCATAACACATGATTTTTTATTAATGGTATAACTCAATCAGTGATAGAAATCTACCACTAATTGAATTATATCGGTGAATTTGCGATTACAAATGAATTAGTGTTCCATATATGAAAACAATTTATTTTTTTTATATATGAAAAATCCCCATGATTAAATATCTCTTGAAAAATATGATGAATTAATGAAAAATCCAACTTTTAGGTATAGATGTTTCTTTAAGTTAAAATAAATACTCCAATGTTAGAAGAAGATTCTTAAATTGGGTTCCCTCCAAGTCAATCTGTTTTTTGTTCTCAAATTATTTGCTTAAGCAAGCAATGACGTAAATTTGATAAATTTCAATTTCAACCTAAAAATACCATTCATAATTATTTTTAACTAACAAAGTGTACCAACAGATTAGATTGGAGGAGAAAAAAAAAAGAAATTCATGGAGGGAAACAAGAACCGGGCGAAAAAACCAAGACAAGAACCGGATCACCAAGAAAGACCAACGAACAAAATAAAAATATTGAGACAAATAGAAGATCAAACCAATTGAGAGAAACAAGAACCGCGCCAAGATATTGTAACCGTCCGACCCATCGCTAGCCAAAATATTGTCCGCTTTGGCCCATTGGCATTACAGATTTGCTTCTCTTTCTATGAGGTAAACACGTCTTGCTAGGAAAAGGTGTCCACACTCTTTATAAGGAGTGTTTCTATCTCCAACCAAACAATCATGGAATCGAAAGGATAAATGACGCAGTGATTTTATTGTTTGGTTGTAAACCAATTCAACATCAGCGTCACGAGTTCAAACCTAATAAGGTACTGATATCGAAGACGGTTGATTCTTTAAGGATATGGAAGGATATTTTTCCTTGGTTCACGAATTGTTAGAACGTTTAGAAGAAGATGAATAAAAGAGAAGATATTTGGGAGGGTGTTTGTTGGATATATAGCCATTATAATTATTTGGATTTTATGGACCTATATGAATGTGAGATTAAGACACCAAACTTCTATAGAGTTTCATGATCTTCATTCAAGGTATGATTTCTAAGGTAATATAATTATTATAATATTTCTTTTGTAGGGTTTAAAATGTTATATCCTTTAGATAGGAATGAAGTGAAGGTAAAGGGGTCAGCGCCCTCTCAAGATTGCTCGGAACTGAATTAGGAAGAATGGAAAAGGCAGAATTGGCTGAAGAATGGAAAAGGCAGAATTGGCTAGATTGTTCGAGATTGGTTAGGCAGCCCAAAGCTTGCAGGGTGGAAATTAGAGTTTAAAAGCATATTTATTAGGCGTTGACAATTAGGGAAGGTACAATTGTCTCACATTTAAAAAGTGGAGAGTCGAACAAGCATTTAAAAGAGATAATGGTTACTCATTTCATTGTCAATTGGTTTAGAGATAGAATTCCATATTATCTAATTTGGTATCAAAGCCCATAAAGTCCAAACGGGTATCGGTAAAAAGACGTCATCTTGAGGGGACATGTTAAAATCTCACTAAATTGTAACCAAGTTGTTGACGTTTTTTATTTTTTGAAAAAGAGTCGTTGACCTTATTACTAAGGGTGTGTTTAGGCCACATAATGAGAATGAGAATGGAGATGATTCCCCGTGTTTGAGCCACCGAAAATCATTCCCTCAATAATCACATTTTTCAAAAATTACTTTTTTTCATTCTCCTTTTAACTATTTTTTAATTTCTCTTCAACAACTTTTTATACATCATTATTTTTCACTCATACCATATCATTATTTTATTTTGGGAAAATTACTTTTTTAGTCCATACCTTTTGATTAGGGTTTCATTTTAATCATTGTGTTTCAAAATCAAGCACTTTCATCCCTCACATTTCAATAATCATCATTTTTAGTCCTTGAGATGACGGAACTGTTAGTAAGATAACAGAATGATGACTAGAATTATAATTAAATTAATTTTAAAATATAATAAATTGATAATGTGGGCATTATGTTGCTTACATGGATTTAATTTTTGAAAAATAATTAATATGGAAACTCAAAAAACACCTCGACATTTTTTATAATGTTTTTATCATCTTTCTCATCCATTTTATCCCTTTGAAGTCGTGTATATTAAAAAAAGAAAAATGGAGTTATATGTTAACAAGCTTCTTCAGATTTCCAAACTCATGCGGTAATGGACTCTACTTAGAGAGACTATAAGCTATGGCCGTGTTAACTCATTGAGATTACCCATAACATTTTATTTAAATGTTTATTATAACTTTTTGGATCCCTCATTTTATTATAACTAAAAACCTTTAAAAAAATGTTAAGGTGTTTTTTGAGTTTTCATATTAATTATTTTTAAAAATACCTATGTTAGCAACATAATGATCACATCATCAATTTATTATATTTTAAAATTAATTTAATTATAATCTTAGTCAACATTCTGTTATCTTGTTAACGGTTCCGTTATCTCAAGGACCAAAATAGATGATTATTGAAATGTGATGGTTGAAAGTGCTTGATTTTGAAACATAAAAATTAAAATAAAATTCTAGCCAAAAGATAAGGACTAAAAATATATTTTTCTCTTTTATTTTTATCATAATCATTTTTTTCACCCCAAACATAAAAAAATCATCCTCCCCTAATTATTTCCATCTCTATTCTCCATTCTCATTCTCATTCTCATTCTCATTCTCGATAATGATTATGATTTTTCTTCCCCAAACGCACTATAAGCAACAAACTCTTTTTTTTTTTTTTTTTTTTTTTTTTTTGTTGGTTGAGTCCATTTTCATGCCTTGAAGAGAATTTAGATTTTTGGAGTTTCTCCCCTAATGTGGGCTCCATAGTGAAGCATAGTTATGATTATATTGGTGGTGACTGAATGTTGCTTTTATTTTATTTTTTTAAAAAAAAAACATTTTATATCTTTTTTTCTCAATAGGAATTTTATTTTAAAAACGTTTGAGTTTGGTTAAATCTTTTCTTTTTTCTTTTTTTTTAAAAGAGTTTGGTTACATCTTTTCATGAGTTATTTTAATTTATCCTTTTATTTACTTTAATTTGGAGGAATTTGCATGTATATTATAATAAGGCAAAAAAATTACTTAAATAGCAACTTTTTGAAAATATTTATAAATATAGCAAAATCAGATTTATAGACTCCATCAATAGTATTTGATAGGCTCCATCAATAGACTTCATCAATAGTATCAGATAGCTTTCATCAATAGACTCCATCAATAATGTCTGATAGACTCCATCAATAGTGTTAGATAGAGTCTATAAAAAAAATTGTTATATTTACAATATTTTTAAAAAATTGATATAATTCTTTAAATTTCTATAAAATACTCATTCTGCCTCATTTTCTAATCTCAAATCTCATTTTTTTCTAATCTCAAATCAAGAAATCAATATTATTATTCATAGCTGGACAGATTTTGACATCAACACCGACAATTAGTATTTATTCTTTTCTAATCTCAAATCAATAAATCAGACTTTTTTTTCTTTGTTTTTTTGAAGAACTCGGATTGGAAAATCTCATTTTTTTTTCGTTTTTTCATTTTTTATTGTTACTTTTTCAGTCGAACAAAACAGCAAAAATAGAAAGAAAAATCTACTTTTCTTTTCTGTGCCTTAAATTCCATTCCAATTACCAAATCTAAAACCTATCACGAAACAACCCATCGAATCAATCCAAATTCCATTTTCTTAGAATCAAAATCACCAAAAATACTAAAGAAAAGAAAAGTCCACTACCAATTTGTGATGAAAAAACAATTATTCGAAACGATTTAAAACTTAATCCAATAAATTATAAAAAAAATTGCCCAAAAACTAATTTAACATAACTACTTTTTTTATATCCCTGACTGGACTAATGTAGAAAATTAGATTTAGACGGATGACCACCATAAATTGAACTCATCACCTTATGCACATCAAAATCTTATTTGACCAATTAAGTCACATTTAGTTTCAAAAATTAGTTATACAAATTTTTTAAAAAAAAAATCTAAAATATAGTATTTATCATATGTAATCTAGTACGTATACGTGAAAATTCACTATTCATACATAAATAATATGATATATATATATAACTTAACTCATGATTTCATCATTGATACATGCATAATTAACTTTTGAGTACTTAATTCGTTAACAATTCTAAATAACTAGATTGATGATTAGGTTTTATCATATCACAAAGACTAAACTCTATATTTCTTCAAAGTATTAAAACCAAACTCTAACTTTTCTCAAACTATAGAGACTAAATTTTTATTTTACTCTTAACCATCATGAAGTGACTCAATTGATCAAAGAGTGTCTTGGGGTGCATAAGGTGTAACAACTCGGTTTTTTCCCTCCACGTAAATAGGTACGTTTTATTTTTTTTTCGAGACTTGCATGCGGAGTAGTTATTTAATTTATAATGCCCTAAAAAGAACCATATAAATCTTGTTTCGGGAAGAGGAATTTTCGTTTGGGTGGAATTTGGAGTTAATTGGATTATTTAAACCTTAGGGGCATTTTGTTAATTTTTAATCGCTGGATTTTACCCTATTTAAGCTATTTTTTCTCTCAAATGCAGCCCTAGCCTCCTCATTTGTTCAGAAATTCCTTTTGCTCTCAAATCCTCTCAAAACCTAATTCTCCTCTTCACCGTTTCCTTCGATGTTTGTGTCCCGAGCCGCCCGGATCGACAAATATTGTTGGAATTGAAGCTCTAGTGGAAGCTTTGAAGTTTGTGCATCGGAACCGTCAAGAATCGCCTTGAAGTTATAAGTAAAAAATGTTGATTTTTTAAATTATATCGCAAACCTGTTTACTCAGAAACATCTTATGCTTTGAAAACGTTTAGTCAACGCACAGGTTCGACTTTCTCTTCTACAACAACCTTGAAGACGCCTCCAGGCCGCATCTCGAGCCTCACACCGAAGCAAGGAGAGCCGCACAATCGCGTCCAAGCCTAGACCCGAGCCTGCAGCGTCACACGATCTCATCGAACCTCGCACCAAGCCGCACGCGTTTCCCGAAGTAGAGGCACGTCATCCGAGCCTGCAGCCGCGTGTCTCCTGAACCAGCAACACTTCTCAAGCCTGACCGTGCGCCAATCTGAACTGATGTTTCACTCTCAACCTCCGAGCCTATTGTCGTCGTTGACTCACGCGCCGTCGTCGATTGCGTTGATCGTCGCCGCCGAATTTTCCAATAGGTCATTTTTGGGTATTTTCGATGTCCTGAGTCCATTTTTTATAGTCTTAGGTGCTAATTCTGACCCATTTGTGTGCTATAGGCCCGAGAACTCAGAAAAAACTCTTAGGAGCCGTTCGAAAAAGATTTTTGTAGAATCTTTGGATAACGGCAAAGGTAAGGGAATTTATCGTTAGCTCGGAATCTTGTGGTTGTCAAATGCATGTCTAGGATAGCAAGATTAGTATTGATAAATTGGACCGAATTGTATGAAAGCATGGGTTACTATGATTGTGTTGTATGTTATGAGCCTATTGAATATATTTATTATAAGAAGCATGTGATATACTCGTAGTTGATTGATATGATTGTTATGAGCATGTTGAATTCCGTGAATACTTAAAAGCATGTGATAATATTGTAAATGACTGTGATTAAAATTCCAAAGGGGATTAGGGCAACCTAATGAGGTTTGCCATAGTGTCCCAAAGAGGACTTGTTTGTTTATAGCACGTGTCGGTACCCTGGACAGACGTGGCATGCATATGGGTATTGGATAGAAGTGTTGTTCGGGTTGTCAGACGAGGGGCGATATCCTACTCGTAGTTAGGGCTCGAGACCGGTCGATCGACTGGATTGATCCCCTGCCAGAGTTCTCCCGACGATATCCTGGAACCTTATCACGATTTTGGGATGTGTGGGCAATATCCCACTATGATCGATAGTTGTACAACCGGTTCATTGCGAGAGTGTGCGTATTGAGGGCCATCAATTTACTTGCTCGCCGAAGACATCCTCCCTGATATAGGATTTCCAAATTGCCCAAGTGAGTCAAAGGACTCCATAGGGTATTTGGGTCTATGGTTTCAATCTTAGACAACTCATAGGAGCATGGGTCATTGGACCCCTTCTTTGTATCCGATTGATTTCTTGTTCTAGATCATGTTTAAAGATCCCGAGCTAGGGATCTTCATTGAGTTTAATAACTCATCCCCCTTCTTTCTATGAGTTTTCCATAAGTACTCATGGGCTTTACCAGGATGAATGATCGAGCTGAAAGACTATGGGCTTGCTGCATTATTTGAATTCAATTATTTTGAACTTTTATTATTTTACTTTATATATGTTTCTCCTTCTGCATGAACTCGGTTAGGGCATGTTATGTTTTATTCCTCTTGGATTTTACTATTTTAATTCGGGTACCCTAAACTCTATTTAGTTTTCTCTAATATATCTATTTACGAGGAACTTTAATTAAATGGATTTATTACGTGCCCTTTCGTATTTCTTTGCATTATTTCTTTAAAGCATGCATCAGAGTAAAAACCTAAAATGAGACCTTGTTCGGGTCGGGTCCTTACATAAGGTGATGAATTCAATCTATAGTGGTTATCTACCTAAGAATTAATTTCTTACAAGATTTCTTAGGAATGTCTCGTGACATTAGTTGAGGTGCACGAAACCTGGCGTGGGCGTCATGAATATAAAAAAAAAATTATATATATATATATATTTTGAGAATTTGCATGTATATTACAATAAGGCAAAAAAATTGAATAAATAGTATTTTTTTGAAAATATTTGCAAATATAGCAAAATCAGATTTATAGACTCCATCAATAAACTTCATCAATAGTGTATGATAGACTCCATCAATAATGTCTGATAGACTCCATCAATAGTGTCTGATAGACTCCATCAATAGTGTTTGATAAAGTCTATAAAAAAAAAAGTTGCTATATTTACAATATTTTTAAAAAATTGTTATAATTCTAATGTAGAGTAAGAAATTTGCCATATACTGCAATTTTTTTTTTTTTTTTTTTTTGGGAATTGCGTTATTACAAATTTTTTTCGTACAAAAATTTGGTGAGGGAATAACGAAAATGACAATTTCGTAAATACGACATGAAACGATGGTGATTGTTAGTGGTAACCGCCAACAACGCGTAGAGCAACCGGCAAATCCCGGTGACTTCCCGATCACCGACAAACTCAAAAAAAAAAAAAAAAAAAAAAAACTTCTTCCATGGCAGCCATTTTTAAAATCTTCCATTTCTTCTCTCATCATCATCACTCACTTCCCCATACTTTCACAGCACGCCTCAGAAACCTTTCAATCCCAAGGTAGAATGTATCATTGCTTCTTCTTCTTCTTCTTCTTCACTCATTCAATCTCGGAATCTGCGCTACTTTCCGGCGGCGAGTTCAGTTCAGTCCACTGCTGTTAACGGCGCTTCTCTGAACCTTCTTGTTGTTTTTTTCACTTTTCTCTGTTTGCTTTTTGGCCTACAATCAGGACATTGCAACGAAACTGAGATGCTCCGTGAACTCTACTGATCACAGCGGTTTGGCTTTTTTCTTTTCGTTTCGGAGGTTAATCTCTCAGATCTCACGAGCTCTTTCGCTTTTCTTTTTCTTTTGCAGCTTTATTCTCGTTTCCCTTTTTCCATCTCTATATCTTCTACTGCAATTCGCATTTCTGTTTTTGGAGGAGTTTTGTCTTTTATGCAATGTGTGATGCTTTTTGTTAACATATTTGGTGATTCTTCTTCTCTATTTTATTGCTGCTTTTTGTTGTTTAGTTCTTGTCGGTGTGGTTAGAGACCTTAATTGCGACTCTAGGGATTTCTTGGATTTAAGTTGAAGTTTCATTTCCATAATCCTGAATTGAATTTGGCTGATACTTTTTTCTGGATATGAGATTTCGATGGATCTAGTCCATTAGATGATGAGGGATTATGTATCTATTGATTTTATATTTGTATGTGAATCTTTGTAGCCAGAGATCTGCATTGGGATTTTTTTTTTTTTTTTTTTTTGAATATTCGTGACTGTCTGGCCAGCTTTCGCGCACAACGACTAATGTCATGGGATATACTGCCTGACCCTACAACATTTAGATGTTAAGGAACTCGTAGAAAATTAATTTCTAGGTAAGTGGTCACCATGGATTGAGATCCTCCTCGATCTTCCCTAGTCCAATTTTGCTTTTCATGAATCTGTAGGTGACCTTAGTAGTTATTTGGCTTCTCTTGGAGAAAGGATTGTTCATTTCTTTTCTGTGTCATCCACTAACATAGAGGTGTTCTTTCTGCAGTTTCATTAGAGGGTTTTTATTTTATTTTCTTTTACTTAATTATTTAACTCTAAGAAAAATTATCCTGACTTGTATGGGCAACAGTGATCATTCAATGTAGATGATTTCATTGTGTTGCTACTTTGGCTTCGCTTTCAATTTGACTATCCCTTAGCCTGCTTTATTATTGTTTCTTATTAGTTTTTTAATTGCAGGTTTTTAGCTGGTATGATACTGAGAATGACGGTAGTACTATAAGTTATCGCCCTGTTAACTGTGGAAATTTATCACCTAAAGGGGTTTTGGAACTGCATATTCTCGCATCTACGATCTTTGATAGACAGTGATCCCAGTTGGTACTCTTCCTCTTTGTTGCTGCTACATTTGTTCGTTGTCGGAAGTTTAGATCTGTTCAAAATGAAAGAGATTGACAAGAGGAAAACTCCTATCAAGAACCAGAGTAAACGAACTGCTAGAGCAGACAGAAAAGAACGCAGACCACATCAAGAGAATAATAGCAAAACTGTGGATGCTAAAGAAATCACACATAAGGCATTGGATGTGAAGCCAAAAACTTTCGTAAGCGAGTTAAACACAGACACGAAACCGTTAGAGGTTCATCAAAACTCGGCTATAAATCACGGTGCTGATGGCAACAAGTTTGAGGAGACAAATCAAGATTCTAAAGCCAGTGTGATTGCGGACGGAGAGAACATGAATGGTGTTGTAGAAGATAAATGTACTGTGGTGGAGAAAGATTTAAATCACAGGAAGGAAGAAGTTTCAGATTCAGAGACCATGGCAGATTCAGTTTCATCAAAAAGTGATTCAATAACAACTAAGGAAGAGAAAGTAGAAAGAGAGTCGAATTTTCCCGAAGATGTTTTAGAAGATAACAGTTCAGATTGCTCTGTTCCCAATACAAGTGAACAATCTCCTAATGGTATAAATCAATCACAGTCCAAGGAATTATCTTTTATTCCAAAGAAATCAACAAATTCTGATGGGGACCCTCCCAGAGTTAAAAACAGAAAGTCTTCCAAAGCCAATGCTGCAAAAATTGTGCCTAAACCTTCATCAGAATCTTCTGAAGGAACTGATTATCAGATTGTTGATGAGGTAAAGGATATTGAAGTCTTGGATGAGGCATTAAATGGTGTTCCGAGCATTCGAATTGGTTCCGATACCAACCATGAAGATCAAGCTGCTTGTGAACAAAAAATTGAAGAAATGGAAAAAAGAATTGATAAACTGGAAGAGGAGTTGAGAGTTGTTGCGGCTCTTGAAATGTCTCTGTATTCAGTGGTACCAGAGCACGGGAGTTCTGCACATAAAGTGCACACACCTGCTCGACGCCTTTCTAGAATTTACATTCATGCCAGCAAACATTGGTCTCAAGAAAAACGAGCCACAGTTGTGAAAAACATCGTATCAGGGCTAGTTTTAATTGCTAAATCATGTGGGAGTGATGTTCCAAGGTATATTTGCTAATTTATTATCACAGTTAATTGTTATTAAGGGCTGTTGAATGCTGGAAGTTAACAAATAATTTTTTCCTTGGCTCTTTCAGGTTAACCTTCTGGCTATCGAATACTATTGTGATGAGGGAGATAATATCTCAAACATTTAGCAGCATCCGTAGCTCAAATCCAACGAAAAGTTTTGTTGATTCTAACAACAGTAGCCAGAGAAATGGTGGGAAGCCAACAGCTGTTCAATGGAGGAATGGCTATGGCAGTAAACAAGTAAATAAATATATTCAGTGTGTAGATGATTGGCAAGAGACAGGAACTTTTATGACCGCATTAGAAAAAGTCGAATCCTGGATCTTTTCTCGGATAGTTGAGTCTGTTTGGTGGCAGGTATCGTAAACTTCTGTTTTAGTCTATCTTTACATATTATGATCTTGATAATATTAGATACTTGTCACAGTGTTATTGAATGTCTTTTTATCATTACCTTTGTGCTCATATCTCTTTTTTCCACATACTATGTTTTCAGTCTTTAACACCAAATATGCAACCTCAAGAGGCATCGAAAAATAAAGGCAGGGAGCGGTTAAAGGGACCTCCCCTTGGTGATCAGCAGCAAGGTAACTTTTCAATTAACTTGTGGAGAAGTACTTTCCAGGATGCTTTTCAACGTCTCTGTCCTGTCCGAGCAAGCGGCCATGAGTGTGGTTGTCTTCCAGTTCTTGCAAGAATGGTAAGGTTTATTCAATAAAGAAAAATAGAATAAAACTACTTAGCAGCTGTCTTTTCAGGGGGATGTTAGAATATGATTCCACTTTAAAACTTGTTCAAATTCTATCCACTCAAGTTTGGAGAATAATTCATGTCCGATCTTGGGATCAGGTTATGGAACAGTGTGTTTCCAGGCTAGATGTGGCTATGTTTAATGCAATCCTCCGCGAGTCTGCCAATGAGATTCCAACAGATCCGGTCTCGGATCCTATTGTTGATGCCAAGGTTCTTCCTATTCCCGCTGGAGATCTGAGCTTTGGATCCGGTGCACAACTAAAAAATTCTGTATGTACCGTTCTCACCACATCTTATAATTTAAATATATAAGTTGTCTTAAGTAATGGATCTGTAAACAACCATGTTCGGATTTCAAGCATCGAGTATCCAAATCCTAATGCTTGAAACTTACAACGATTAGGTATTCTGTGATTTTGATAGAATATCTTTTTGACATGTAAATGGATCTTTCTATATCAATTTTAAAGAGGTGTTTAATTTTACTCATCTCCAACAAAACTAATGCAAAATTTATGCCCAAGAAGCTAAAAGGGTTAATTTTTGTAATCTTGTAATTGGCTTAAAGATTTTGCAGTAAAGCAGTAGAAGGACAATAAGTTGCCTTAAAATTTTCAAATTTCATGAAATGTTGGTGACTGGAAGATGCTAAATTGAGGTGGTCTGCTCTTGATGCAGGTTGGAAATTGGTCTAGATGGCTAACCGACATGGTCGGCATTGATGCCGATGACTCTTCGACAGATCAACATGGAAGCGACGATGATATTAAACCGGATGGAGATGGAAAACCCCAATCATTTCCTTTACTTAATTCATTGAGTGATCTCTTGATGCTCCCAAAAGACATGCTTACAGATCCTTCAATCAGAGAAGAGGTATTTTTCAACCCCAAGTGTCTACCTTCTCTAAGTTCATGTACTTCTCTAGTTTGTATAACATTATTCATTATTTACTTAATCATTTCTTTTGTGTTCTCTAGGTCTGCCCGTCAATTAGCCTTCCGCTGATTACAAGAATACTTTGTAATTTCACTCCAGATGAGTTCTGTCCCGATCCCGTTCCGGGAACTGTCTTGGAGTTGCTTAATGCTGAGGTAAGTATAACTTGTTACAAAAATTCATGATAGGATGTCTTCCTAGATGGATTTGAGCTGTTGATTTTTGTGATGAAAACGTAATCACATGATGATTTAAGTGTGTTAGCTACGTCCACGGACGGACGAGAAAACAATTTTATTTAAGAGAGATACAAATATAAGAATGTCGATCAAATGAGGCTAGAGTTTTAAGAGAGTTTATATAAGTACACCATCATAAAACCTTATTACAATATATGGCTCGAAACACATAAAACTTTAATGCAAAAACATAAATTCACTCACATATTTCGCCTGCTTACTGACTAAGTAATCATAGGGCATCATAGTTCAAGACATATCTCAACTAGTTTTGATATCTTATAATATTGTACTTACACCTGAACAGAATGTTTTCGAACGGAGATTGACGGGTTCGACGGGGAGGAACTTTCCCTACATAGCTGCTCCAGTTTTCTACATTTCTCCTTCAACATCTGATGTGGCAGAGAAAGTTGCAGAGGCCGGAGGAAAGTCCCATTTGGAAAGGAACATCTCTGCAATTCAGAGAAAAGGCCATACAAGCGACGAAGAACTGGAGGAACTGGATTCTCCTCTTTCATCGATCGTTGATAAGTCCGACTTATCTCCGACTTACGGTGCTCATGGAAACGGTCGACATGAAGATGATACAACTTTTAGAACCACCAACATGAGGTACAAACTCCTTCAAGAAGTATGGGCTCTATGATGAATGCTCAAATAAGTCATGTATGTATTTTACTTGCAATATATATAGATTGTTTCTTTATGAAAGACAGTTGAATATGGATGAGGAGAATACAAAAATTAAATCCCAATAGAGTAAGTCAATTTAAATTCTGAGAGATTTCAGGTCATCTAAGCCAAATTTTCTTGTATATTTAATTTGAGTGTTTTATTTTTCAAACAAAGATTCAAATTTTCTTGTATATTGAATTTGAGGTTTTTTTCAAACAGAAATTCATTGATCAATCCACCAAGTCAACACATGTTAATTTCTTGTACATGCATGTTAATTTCAAATAGTGAATTTACAATCTTTTAAAATATGCATGTTATTTTATTTTTCTTCAGGTTCTCATATTAGTTTCTTTATGGGCATGTCACATTATTATCAAATCGCTTCAAAAGAATAATATTGAAAGTTAAGCTCAATTAATCTCTATGAATATGTTTATTACTGTAAATTTAGGATAGAATGCTAAATCACAAAATAGAAGGAATTCAAAGATGTTGGTCACTATGAAAATAGTTTTAGTTTATTTATGTTTCTTTATTGCTTAATTATCTCTTTAAGAGACACTTAAATTTTTTGAAAAGTTTATTTCCACACATTACTCCTTTCAATATAACAACACAACTTATTGTCAAAAAATATATATATATATATATATATAACAACAAAACATTTACTTCATAAAATATTATTGATAATTGGCCGAAATTTAAATACTTATTTTTCATCATATGTTCACTTATTTGATCAAATCTCATAAAGACAGATACGGGCACATAACAATATTTAAAAAAGTTTCTTGATTTTGCTAATGTTGAATTACTTCAAATAATTTATTATTTTATATGATTATGCAATCACATATTTTTTCAAAATTTGTTATTAGATAATTCAAATATATGTGCATATACACATATATATTTCAATCATCAAATCTTCACGAATCTAATAAATCTAATAAATCTACACTAATACCACCGATCAACTGCTTATGTTGGCTAACAAATATACTTTCATTAAATATTTTAATCATGTCATTATAAATACAATAATTATATTTAAAATAATTAAGATGTTTGACTCAAGTTCGAATTACAATAGAAAAAAAAAACAATAACTACAAATTCGTCATATTTAAATACACTATTAATATTAATTTTATTTATAATAAATATAATATTTAGAAATTTAGGATTGAATATATACCCGTATTCAAGAATTATGTTGATATTAATTATAATAATAAATAGATATTGTATGTTCATAAAACTTGTATAATAATACAGATGTAAGATATTTAATAATTAATGTTTCATAAATTGTATTTATGTATTATAAATAGTATTTAACATAGATATTAATTATAAGCATGTTACATGTATGGTTTCATAGAGTGTATCTATGTATTAATAAAAGTTTTTTTTTTTTTTTTTTTTTTTTTTTTTTTTTTTTTTTTTTTTTATGAGAGTTGTTAATAAAAGTGTTTAGTTATATATAATAAATAATTTATAAAAAAAAAAAAAAAAAAAACTTAGATAGAATAAATGACATGTTGTACTAAAAAGAAAATGACATGTATTTTCTCAAATACTTGTTTATGTTCGTAACCATTCTTTCATAAAAGTTTATTGAAGTATTAATGTTAGTTTTAATATGACATATTGAAATTGTTAGTTGTGCAATAATTTTATTGTTTGGTTGTAAATCAGTTCAACACTATGGTTATAAGTTTGATTACAATAATCGATATTTGACTCTCATTTATTGAAGAACAGTAATACCCTCTACCTACCAATAAGTGTAATTAATAAATTTGCAAATGCGATTTATTTGTGGTGACAACAACGTGTATGGTCGATTAGGTTCAAAATGAAGAACACTAAAGATATTGAGATAGAAGAAGAGTATTAAAGGTATAATGATACTTTTTTGAGAGCAGGTATAATGATACTTAACTAAAATATTAATTAATTAATACAAAATAGATAAATATGATTGTATTTATTTTCAATTTTGATTAGATTTGTTATTAATTTCTTAAAATAGATCATCAACTACCATACCCACTTTTTAATCTAAGAAAACTGCCAATAGAAAGACTCAAGCCCACCTAGTCATGTTAAAACCACTTTACTATTATGGATAGATTATGAATTTAATTATGAATTTTGTTCCTGTAATTTGAAGAAATAATGTTGTTTTAAAATCTAGAATTTAATCTATTTTGGTCATTGTATTTGAGTTTTTAAATTTTACTTTTTAAATTTATTTATGCATTTTTAGATGTTCCATTTTAGTTCTTATAAGTTTGATAAAGCACAAAGTAAATTCATAGGATAGGTTTGTGTCAAGACCCGACTAAAATAACAGATTTTAGTAAGACTTTACTAGCATGCATGATTAAAAAACTCAACAAGACTCACATATTTTAAAATCAACATGCTCTTTATTAAAACCATTTGAATGTTTCATAAGGGTAAAATAGTAAAACATTCTCCTGGCCAGGATAATTCAAAACAAAATGAATAAATACTTTATGAATTGAAACAAACATTTATTTAAATTGTTCATGCGGAATAAAATGCAGTTAATAAATAACTTGACACGT
>JBBMEF010000025.1:9811041-9821812 GCA_037832685.1 Sicyos baderoa
TAAATTTGCAAATATTTTCAAAAAGTTGCTATTTACTCAATTTTTTTTATCTTATTGTAATATACATGCAAATTCTCAATATATAATGGAGTATTTCTATTAACAAGTTAACTTCCATTTGTTTCAAAAAAAAAAAAAAAAAAAAAAAAAATTAACTTGCATTTAACATAATATATGATTAAATTGTGATTAAAATTGATTAAACTTAGAAATGTGGTTGAAATTTGGAGCAATCATGGTGGAACCACTAAAACCTCAATGGAGTATGTAGCTTCAGCCTCTAGGGTTTAGATTCCCAAGAACATTGAGCTACACAACCATCTTCGAATCGTGGAATCTCTGAACCGAAGCTCCGCGGTTGCAGAAATGGCGTGGAATGTGATCTTTTGGTTTATCTCTTTCGGTATCAACATCGCCCTTCTCGTCCTCAACTTTTACCAGGTACCTACGTTCTAAGCTCCCACAAACCCTACCTCCGGAAATCAATTTGTTCTGTAATCGGTTTAGTTACTGATTTTTTTCCCGAGAAAGTGTTGAAACGTAGCCCGAATCATGTGGTTGCTTGTTCGAAAAGTGCGTTTTCAACTTCTTTGATTTATGCCTAGATGTGACCTAGATTTTGATAATTTATTTTTTCGAAATCTTGAAATCGGAGCTTCACTTCACTTCACTGTAATAGATAACCATGTCCGTTCCTGTAATAGATAACCATGTCCGTTCCTAGGCCAGGTGTGTCACTGACTCACTAGTGAGTCTCGAACCTGAGATCTTGAGAGGAGTACACCTTCACTCCTTCATCCACCACCGCGCTACCCTTTTGGACGGCCTAGATTTTGATAAATGGAACGCGTAGACTGCCACTGCAACTATTTATCCCTTGGGATGGCCTAGATTTTGGTAAATCGAACCCGCAGACCGTCGCTGCACCTATTTAGAAATATATTGAATGCCTACTTTCTATTCCACCGTTTTCTTTTGATATCTTAACCCAGTAGAATGATCAAATTTATGGTTTTAGGGTTAGATTTCTTTACCAACCAGAGTTCAATCCAAGGTGGCCACCTGACCTACCTAGGAATTAATTTCCAACGGATTTCATTGGCGTCCAAATGTTGTAGGGTCAAATGGTATGTCCCGTGATATTAGTTGATGTGCGTGAAAGCTGGCCCAAACAGTTATGGATATCAAAAAAAAAAAAAAAAATAGAGTTAGATATTTTGAACAATAGTGCACTGTTAGTCAAAGAAAATGTATCCACAAAATGATACATATGAAATAACTAGGCAGTTCCAGGGAATAGATTGATCGTTTTCTTTTGCATCTGAGTCAATGATATGTTCTTACCTTTCTTTCGTTTTTTTTCTGAATGAAAGTTGGTTCATTTCTTAATGAAAAAAGATGTATTCTTACCTTGGTATGTAGTCTTCAGAGATGTGGCTGTCTATTTAACTTGTGGGGATGAAGATAGTAAATGTATTTTTCAACTGTAAAACTGAGTTCTATTATTATAGTTGATACTTTGTTTTTTAGATTTTGATTACTGATTCTTGATGCGAGTAGAAATACTAGTGATCCCAATGTTCCTACGGGTTATTTCTCGGGCTATTGATTGTTGTATGTGCCCTCTTTTTGTTTAATACGTCATGTACAGTGGTAGGTAGGAGGAGAGAAATGATTGTTCTTATTTTTATGGACTTGGTGAATATTTAGAGTTTTCATTTATAGCTCAATGTCATTAGCAATTGCAAAGAGTAGAAGTAATTGTCTATCTACTTTTGTGTCCTCAAGTTGGAAGCATCTAACCGTTGTGGTTCTTTTTGTAGCTTTTGGTATTAACAGATTTGGAGGCAGATTATTTGAACATCTACGATTCATCATCTCGCATTAATAAACTTGTCATTCCAGAGTTCTTAGTGCAAGGAATACTTTGCTCTCTTTTCCTCTTCACAGGCCATTGGTTCATGTTTCTTATAACCGTCCCTGTTAGCTGCTATCACATAAATTTGTAAGTATTTATTGACAGTGTTAAGTGGCCTGATATACTTTTTCGGTACGTGTGTGCTTTGAATGATGCCAATTGGTGGTGTTTCTTTGTTGATTTTTTCTTTTACCGTAGTCTCCAAGGGGAGACTCAGTTACTAGAATATGCTCCCTTGGAGGTTTGAAATCCACGAGTGAGTTTAATTGTAAATCCCTTGTTGCCTCTTGGGTTCAGGCTTTGGGACGAGTGTGGTAACCCTGGTATGTAGTGGGGGGCAAAGCTTTGATTCTCGGTTATCCAGGTTCTATTGATTGTACTACGATATAAAAGAAACAAAAACTACAAGATAGCCAAGCTTTAGAGGAACTTAGACCGTCTCATCTCGAGAACCTCTATCAAGCCCTAAACCATTTACTAAAGTATTGTTTCCACCTTTAACTGAAAGGGTAGCTAAAAGACTAACTAGCACACCTTCAAGATCCAGGTTCGAGACTCACTCGTGACATTAATTTGTAGACATCTCCCGTGTCTCCATTTCTTCGATGTCTCCCATTTCCTGGCCTAAGAACTGGCTGGTTACCACGGATATAGTGCAGCGAAGCTCCGATTTTCCGTTTTCAAAAAAAAAAAAAAAAGTGTGTTTCATACAAGCATGGAACAAAGAGTTGTTGCAAGTGAGATTGTGAACACATTATCACACCATAATACCGGTACTTTTATAATGGGGTTTTGAAAGTCTTGCAATATCTAACAAATCCAAACACAACTCCATAGTTGTTGAGGCTAGGGCTCGATATTCAGCCTTAGTTATAGACCGTGCAACAATTGGTTGTTTCTTTGCACTCCAAGAGATTGGATCTGTGCCTAAATCTATTATAAAACCAGTAGTGGAACGTCTATCAATAGGATCTCCTACCCAATCTGCATCAAAACAAGCCATTAGCGCAATAAATCCTTTAGAGAATTTGAATCTGAACCGTGGGGTGCCATGTAAGTATCACAAGATACATTTGGCAGCTACTAAGTCATTTTCGGTTGGATTGTGCATTATCTGACATGCTTTATTAACTGCATACGCAATGTTTGGTCTCTGAAGCTGGAATAATGTATAGACCCAACTATACTCTAGTGTTTTATGTATCAACAATAGGCTTGGATGGTGTTACAACATCCTTGGTAGCACAAGGGATAAGACAAGTTTTGCAACCAATCCTACTTGGATAAAACAGTCATTTTAAATTCTGTTTGAAGTTCTCGAATAAATTCATCAACATAACCAATATTACTCCCTGAGATGATAATATCATCTACATATAAAAAGGTAGAGCCCTTTGGTGTATGTCTGAAGAAGAGAGAGGGATCAACTTGCGAGGCAATGGAATCTAAAGTCAACAAATGAGTTGTAAAGCATTCAAACCACGCACGGAGTGCTTGCTTTAGACCATATAAGGATTTTTTCAATCGGCAAACCAAATTGGAACTGTTTGGTGATCAATAGCCATTTACTGCTGTTTTTTCTTAAGAGCAAAACTAAAACTTTGAAATGTTAAGTTGGTTAACAGGAAAAAGATGAAAACAAAAAAGAAAAAAAATTAAATAAATTCTATTCCACTAGTTAGACTTAGAGTTGCTTCCAAGTATTTTCTTCATGTTTGTGTGCTTATAACGTTTTATCCTGTTACAATGCCCCAGGTTCTTAAAGAGGGAGCACCTTATTGATGTTACTGAGGTGTTTCGAGCTCTAAAACGCGAGAAGTATTTTCGTTTTGGCAAGCTTATCTTCTACATGTCTCTGTTCCTCATAATAATCTTCAGGTTAGTCTGCATTTTTTATTTTCTCATTTTTCAGGTTGTATATTTCTGATTGAAGTTTTCCTTGCTGTTTTCTGTATAGAATAATAATTAGGTTGAGGGAATGAAATCTGTTTTTGACTCTGCACCTGAGGATATAGACATTCGCTACATTGTTCTCGAGTAGCTTGAAGTTTAATCCATTCCCTTACCTCTTTTTTGTCTTGATGATCTATTGAATTATGTTAAATCACCAATCAACCCAAAAGTTAAAACTGATGAGTTGTGGTAAATTTAATTATACCAACTAACAACATCGTTCCAAGATTTTGGACTCTGTTCTGTTTGAAACAAATCATTCTTCTTTCTAGCCTTTTTTTGGTCTCAAAATTGTTCACCTCAACCTGTATAAAAAAAATGTTCAATACAGGTTTTCCTCCTAGTAGACAAGTTGAGGATCCTACATTGGAGAAGTTGAGGATACCAAATTAACGTAGAATGTTCAATAAACTTCTCAATATTAAAGTTGTAGATTTGTTTAGTTTTATGGTTGACTCCTATGCTTCTTGACATACTGGTATTTGTGCATTTGCATCCACATAATTTTCTTCATTATGTATCTGAGTATTCATTTCCGTCTAATTAAGTGGCAAACATGCAATGCAGGCTTACTTTGTCCGCTTTCAACGCTTTATCCGAAGAAGACGACCTCGTACATTTATTTTGATCGATTGCGATTCTCTTATCCGAAGTTTGTATTGCGAGTTCTATAGTGTGTCTGGTTGATGTTTGGAGTCGGCAACTTCTAACACATTCATACAGGTTTTCCTCCTAGTAGGCTTCAGTAGCAATGTCGTTTTGTTTGACACGAGGAGTACATGTATGTAGCACTGTTTTCCAGTTAAAAACGATGTGATTGTAGAGTTAGTTTTCTTAGCATTGTAGTAGGTGCATTGTTCATTTTTTTGTTTTTTTTTTTTTTTTTTTTTAGTTTAATGGTAGGGTGGAAGATCGAACCCATGACCTCTTGGTTCATATATGTACATTGATGTCGTTAAGTATTGCACTTGTTGACCATCACTTTTTTAGTATTTTTCTAGAAAAAAATAAAAATTAATTTTTAAAAGTTTTTTTTTTGAATTTCTTTAATATTTTAAAACTAAAAATAAAATTGGGTATCAAACATAAATAAACTTTTGCTTTTCGTTTAAATTTTTTTAAATTCTTTACACATGATTCATCCTTCTTAAACAAGTTGAATCTTAACCAAATTTCATAAATCATAACAAAAAAAAAAAAAAAAAAAAAATCAAATTTATTATCAATTCGGGCCTTACATTTTTTAACCAAAAAAATTATATGACTAGAAGAAATCCGTACATAAAGTTGGAACAAACTTAATAAAAAGATGAAAGAGTCCATGTGCTTAATAAATTCAATCATTCCATATACATGTATTATACTTCAATTAATGTCACATTTATCTATCATTACAACAAATAGTTTTTAATCGGTGTAGTAGACAGTCTTCTATTAATATACGAAAAGGGTAGAACTCAAATATGCAAAAAAAATAAAATTGTAGGAATGAAATATTTATAAAAAAAAATGTGTCATAATTAAAATAGACAACAAAAAAAAAATTGTCACTCAAAACAAATTCTCTGGATGAAAACTTAGTTTAATGATATTTAGAAGTAGTTACCCTTATTAGTAGAGAAAGAATCAAAATTAGATGATATTCAAAGTTTAACTTTAAAATTGGCAATGATAATTAGAGGATTAAAATTGCAAGACACTGAACTTCAAAAAAAAAAAAAAAAAAAAAAAATTGCAAGACATTGATTATC
Organism: Sicyos baderoa; assembly: GCA_037832685.1. NCBI lineage: Eukaryota > Viridiplantae > Streptophyta > Magnoliopsida > Cucurbitales > Cucurbitaceae > Sicyos > Sicyos baderoa. The sequence goes on from JBBMEF010000025.1 coordinate 9,816,664, forward strand.
ACAAAACTTCAAGGTGTATGTGATCACAAAATTGCAAGATATTTTGTACTAGTAGACGATAGGCATGGAAAAGAAAATTCAAGTCCAAAATTTAAGCTATAGTTATTCATATTTTCATCGTGAGATGAATTTGTTCACACGAGATTTCGACAAATATATAGGATCGAGACACGTGTAAATAAAAAATATGAGTTTGTATTGATTTGAATATGTGCGAATGTGGAGTACAATTTCCTCTTATTCTTTCTCTCTCATATACAAATATCTCGAGGGTTTTATATAGCTTATTCTCGATGTGGAATTTGTCGATATTGGATTGGTCGTTGACTTGTTGATCTTTGATCGGTTGTTGACTTATTGATCTATTTTGATGATCGGTCTTTAACTTGTTGATCTTTGATCGGTTTTTGACTTGTTGATCTTCTATATTGATCGGTCTTTGACTTATTGATCTTCTATGTTAATCGGTCTCTGACTTGTTGATTTTCTATGTTGATTGGTCTTTGACTTGTTGATCTTTGGATCGATCGTTGACTTGTTGGTCTTCTATGATGATCAGTCTTTGACTTGTTGATCTTTGATCGGTCTTTGACTTGTTGATCTTCTATGTTGATCGGTCTTTGACTTGTTGATCTTTGGATCGGTATCTTCGTTGATGATCGGTCTTTGACTTGTTGATCTTTTATGTTGATCGGTCTCTGACTTGTTGATCTTCTATGTTGATTGGTCTTTGACTTGTTGATCTTTGGATCGGTCGTTGACTTGTTGATCTTCTGATCGGTCTTTGACTTGTTGATCTTTGATCGATCTTTGACTTGTTGATCCTCTATGTTGATCGGTCTTTGACTTGTTGATCTTTGGATCGATCGTTGACTTATTAATCTTCGTTGATGATCAGTCTCTGACTTATTGATCTTTGATCGGTCGTTGACCGGTTGAATGATGCAAGAACATGATGTATGATCTTCATGTTTGTTTGCTGGTTTATGAAATTTCTTGATCTTCAAAGTGGTTTTGGACTTCAAAAGATGTTTGATCCTTCGAGATTTGAAGAGTCTTCAATTTGGTAGAATTCTCTCTGAAGGTTCACATATTTGCCTCCTTTCAAATGAAGGAGAGCTCTTCTATTTATAGAGCTCCTATGAACCATGGGCTTGGGCTTTGATGGGCTTGGCCCCTTTGAATTTGGACTTTTTGGTTCGGTTCACTAAACAAACTTTGGTCTGGTTTAATTTTGACCCAAATTTGATGTAAACCAAATTTTAGCCATAATTTAATTTTGGGAAATATTGTCCCAGAAATTAAATTTAATTTCGTCATTAAATTTGGGATAATGACGTGGCAATCTACGGTTGACCGTAATTTCTCAATCAACAGAATTGTTTTTCTTTCGAAAAAAAAAAAAAAATCTGACAACATGGAGTTTCACCTCAAAATTAAGTGTGAATGAGGGAAGTAACTCATATCTCTTATAATTGTTCGTAGAACTTCCCACTATTCCGATATGAGACATTTGTTAGATCATAACATATCATTCAAGATTTATGAGCTCTAATACCATATTAGAAAATAAATCAATTGACAATAAATGGAGTAACCCATATCTTTTATAAATATTTGTAAGACTCCCCACTTTTCTAATGTAGTACATTTGTGACATCCTAACAAAACCGAAGAAAATTAATTGTTGCAATTTGCAAAAGAAGCCACAGAAAAACAAGTAATATCAGTCGGAGCCCTCTTTCAAGGGCAGTGGGGTTATGCACTTGCACATGGGGCAAGAATTGGAATTGTTAATTAAAATAGAAAATCAAAAAGTTGTTGTAGGGACCAAATTCCCTTAAAAAAATGTAGTTTAATGATATTTAGAACGAGTTATTATTGGAGAATCAAAATTAGAAGATATTTTTGAAGTTTGAATTTAAAATTGGAAATACTAATTGGAGGATTAAAAAATTGGAAGATATATATTGATTATCACAAAATTGCAAGATATTTTGTACTAGTAGATTGGCATGTAAAAGAAAATTAAAATCCTAAATCTAAGCTAAAGTTATTGTTTACATCCTAAGATTATTATCTTAATAAAACAAAAGAATTATTGTTCTAACAAAAACAAAATAATATAAAAAATAAAAATTGAAAGAGTTGCAATTTGCAAAAGAATCAGGAGAAAAATAAGTAATATCAGTCTAAGGGCAGTGTGGTCATGCAATTTTTCAAATCTATTTGTTCTTCCTTCTCTTCAAATTTTTCCATTTGAAATCTTTCCATGACCAGTGTAGGGTTCATACGAAATCTCTCGGTCGCGGGCATAAGGTTTTCGAGAACCAACCTAAACCCTGGCACCCGTTCGAGGTACATGATGGGGAGTGGCGGCGTGAATGTGAGGTGGTAAATGTTCTCAATTCGAAGGTCGATGACGTGCAAGTTCTCGACTAGGTTCGAATCTTCACCGCCCACATGCAATTCGAGAAGGAGTTGGTGGTCAGTGTTGCTAACATTCAGTTATTTTGAATGTTTATAAAACAAGGAGAAAAGGACATTTTGGAAAAGGATTAGGAAACAGTTATTTTCAGCCTCTCACAATTTAATGTCATTTCAAATTGTTTCTTCATAATCCCAAGTATTTAACTAGTTTTGTTATTTTTCTTGTTTCTCTCTGAATTACTAATTATTGTTAAATTTTAATTTACTCGAACAGTTAAGCAAATAAATAACTTAGGCACCGTTTGATAACCATTTGGTTTCTTGTTTTTGGTTTTTCAAATTTAAACTTATTCTCTCTCAAATTTCCTAGTTCCATCATTCCTGTCAACTTTTAGAAACAAAAATAAACTTTGGAAGTTATTATTTTTTTTTTTTTTTAAAAGTTGGTTGGTCTTTCCCTACTTTCTTAAGGAAAGATGTATACATGGTAGAAAGGATGAAACAAATTGCAGGAAAATTGAGAGAAAATAAGCTTAAATTTGAAAAACCAAAAACAAGAAACCAAATGGTTATCAAACGATTTGGTTTTGTTCATTTAAAATTTTCAATCTACACAAAATCATAATAGTGTTGACATTAAATTTCAATTTCTTTTAATTCTTTTTTAATTTTTAATTTTTAATTTTTTTTTATCTATTATTATTATTATTATTATTTTCTGAAATCAAATATTCTAAATTTATGAAATTTGTTAAACACATTTACACAACATTTAAGATACAATAAACACAAACTCAATTGACTCAAAAGCTGGTTGCGTTGGTGCATTCACTTCATACACGAAGATCTTAAAATAGATAATTAATTCTCATTTTATGAGATTTGTAGCCCCTCTCTTAATTTATATTAAATAAAACACAAACTTAATTTAATAAGGGCACGTTTGGCCCCTTAAATTATGACCGAGAAGGGAAGGGATAAAATATCCCTGCGTTTGGCCAGCCGGATCATTTCTTCCCGGCTGGGAAGGGATAACACCGCGCTTTTTTTTTTTTTTTTTAATCCATTTCTTTAAAATCATCCCTGTGTTTGGCCAGCCAAGTCATTTTTTTTTCTTATCAAATTTTTTATTATTTAGATTTACAGATTTTAAACTTTTCCATCAACTCTTTTATAATGCTTATGAATTTTATTTCTATTTTTTATCACTTATTTTATATTTATATTTTAATTGTTTTGAATATTGCCTTCAACTTTTTTTTATAATGCTTACCAATTTAAATTTTTGGTATTTTGATTGTCATATCTTATTACCACATTTAATTATTTAATAGGGGTAATGATCAAAATATATAAAAATTTAATATTTGTTAAGTAACAATTAAAATAAAATGAGTTATCATTTGCTGAAAATTAGCGAATTTTTGTATAAAAAAATTAATGTTATTATAATTACATTTTGTTATATTATTATTCAAAATTAAATTGTCAAAATTCAGTCTGGAACTTATGTCAAAATTAAGTTTGAAACTCTTGGATGTGTGTGTACATGTCAAAATATATATTATTAATTATTTACGCTTTCAATTTTTTCGACAATATATGCATTTGAATTTTTTTATATAAAAATAAATATTAATAAACATTCATTTTATAATCCATCAAAATTTTATAAATGCAATTTTTAAAAACAAATTAATATAAATACATATTTATATATGAATCAAATACACTGTTACTCAAAATACATATTTTATTGATTTGATTTGAAACTTTTAACCTTTTTTAATAAAAGTTATTTTGATTTATCCTTTGATTGTTTTTATTATAATTATTAGGTTTAATTTTTTGAATCTTTATAATCAAAATATACTAAATTTTAAATTATTTTAAATAACAAATAAAATTTAAAATGACATTGAAAAAAAAAATTCAATTATGAATTAATCAAAAAGATTAAATATATATTATTTTTATTATATATAAACATCACATCACTTTTTCCTTCCCACCAAACACCAATTTATTATCACTTCTCTTCTCTTCCCTTCCCTTCATTTCCCTTCCCTTCCCTTCCCATCCCGCCGTAACCAAACATGCCCTAAGATGCTGAATTTGTTCAAATCTATATTAATGATAATAATTATAATTAATAATAATAAACACAAACTTAGTTTGTATGTCGTTTTTTTTTTTTTTTAATTTATTTATTTAATATTTTAATTCAATAATTTAATTGTAGAAGGAGATTTAAATGACTTCTCAACCACAAAAACACATTAACTACTCTTGTTGGGTTCTATGTACTTTTTTTTATAAAATCAGTGTATACATTCTTATAAGGCGTACAAATATTTCTTTACATTATTTGAGTTACTTATTAGGAAATTATAGTTACTAAACTTATTATAAAAATTAATTGTGGATTTAGGCATTAAGTTTTCTTTTACAAACTTGTATTTTCACTTAATTTTTCAAATTAAATATTCTTCTTAAATTCGATTTTGCCCCTGGTTTCATTAAATGTAGGATTTCGAAATTATTTATTTATTATTAAAATGATTTACCATTAATCACCTTCCTTTTATAAATGTCAACCTTTAAATGATTTTTAATTTTTATCTCTCTTATTTATTACGTTCCATTTATCTTCTTCATTTCTCATACACCATTTTCTTTTCTTTTCTTCATTTTCGAAATCTCTTTTCATCATTTTCGA
>JBBMEF010000025.1:9834047-9847094 GCA_037832685.1 Sicyos baderoa
TAATGGCTACCGGTAGAAGATCTCTTGCTCTTCTCCCTCTCGGGACGACAAAACAAGCAAACATGCATGGGTGATCATCCGAAACATGCTATAAAGAAAATGAATCTACGATAACATTGCCTAACATCCCCCTGCTCAATCCCGAGGCATAAATCTCACATTCACCCCCTAACCTTCACCTAGACAGATTTAACTCATGATTAAGCAGAAAACAACGAAAACAGGAAAATCGAATGCTGTAGACATCGGAAACTAACGTCGATTCTCTAGAAAACTCAGCATATGAACAAATCAATGAAATAACAATTCAACGTGCATTAATTTCAATTCAACAACAAAGCAGAGTATAAGTGTTCACGAGTGAATAAATGTGCTTAAATATGATAGAGAGCAACCACGAACTACAAACTCGAGCAATCGCAAGTGTTCATGCTCAGAAATTGAAGATCTACACTATGAAAGCAGGAAACTATGAAAAACACAACAAAGAAGTTCGAAATATTGAATTGCAGCTCCGAGAAGAAATCCGAATTGAGCTTCAAAAGTGTAAAAAATGGCGAAAAATTATGAAGAAGACGAAGAAGAAGTTCAAATTCCATCAGCTTGCTTTTTATAGCCTCCCCAAAAGCAGATGAACGGCTGAGATTTAATCGGAAATGGCTTGGCCACTACTCCAACGTGACATCAGCAATGGGGGACCACAATCATGCAATTTTCGCCAGGACCACAAAGGGGGACCACAATATCTTATGAGGCTCACCGAATGCGTAGATAAATGCTGGAATTGGCAAACTTTTCTTCACACTTCTTTTCTTCATTTCAAATTCTCTTTCTTGATCAGACTTTGTCTCAGCGACTTTGTATTCAACACCCTGAAAAGATAGGAATAATTCCAACAAGTCAAATGTTTCAAGAATGCTTGAATTAACGCTGAAAATTATGCATAATTTTGACTCCAAAACTCTATTTTTCTTAATATTTCTAGCTCTTGCCTCTTTTACAACATGCTTTGCATTTTATAGATATGTCTCTGTTCTAAGGTGATTCTAGCTACCAAATGAACGTTATAACGCAAGAATATAACTTAAAAATACCTTATTTTAGGGTTAATATACTCTCTAATTGAGAGTTATCAGCAACCTTGACCTTTTCAATTATGGAAGGGTAACTAGAATGCCTCTTTAGATTTTTTTCCCATTTTTTTCTTTCGAAAAATACATCGAGAGTCCTATCAAAAGAACGATTTTGTGCCTCACAATGAGTCTATACTTTCTGTTAGTTTCATTATTTAGATTTTAAATGTTGTGTTCTCAATAGAATCTATACTTTAATTTTGAATCCTTTGTTATATAATTTTTTAAAAGTCTAATTATGATGAAGATTGTTAACTCAGAAACATCACAACTCATAAAGATAGAAAGAGAGAAAGTTTGCATAAAATTGTTGTATCAATATTATTGTATTTGATGAAGATTTGAATTTGAGAATTTTTGTTTACGAACAACATGTTAGAAAAACTTTCTCACAGCCGCAAGTGGGTTCACTCAATCATCAGGTCTAACGCATAGTGAGAACGCTGCAGAGGGTGTTGCATCATTGGAGGCAACTATTGCTAGGTTGGCTATATAATTTTATGATTCAGGAGGTTGCCACATAAGTGATGGGGTGCAAAACTGCTTATGAACTATGAACTGTTATTCAAGATTTTTTTGGTGCATAATCTCGAGCTGAGGAAGATTATCTCTATCAGACCTTCCTGGCTATCAGAAAATGGCTAATTACTTACAAACAATGAAGTTGCATGCAGATAATCTCGAACTTGCTAGGAGCCCAATCCTATTCGATCCTTGATCTCCTAAATACTATTGGGACTTGATGAAGAATATAATGTTGTGGTAGCAAACACACAAGGATGAACTGACCTCACATGATATGCATTGCAGATCGAACTCTTAATGTTTGAGTAACGAATCACCCTACTAAGACTTCACTCAATATTTGAATAACAATTCACTATTAATTTCATTCTATCTATAACCAAAATAACCTAACTAACTTCCTAACTAATTGCCCATATACTCATATTATTTCTAGTTCCTCTAAATTCTCAAACCTATCATTTTCCCTATATTATTTGTATGATATATATGGATGTGTTATGTTTGGTAATCTAGTTATGACATGTATGGATATGTTATATTTGGTAATGGTAGCTATAACATAAATTCTTGTTTGGATTAATTATAGTATGATGTAAGTTGGAAAGAGTTTTTTTTTTTTTTTTTTTTTTTTGATATCCGTGATTGTCCGATCCAGCTTTCGCGCAACTCAACTAATATCACGGGACATACGTCTGACCCTACAATATTTAAATGTCAATAAAATTTATATGAAATTAATTCCTATGTAGGTATCCACCATGGATAACCCATCACCTTATGCACCCCAAAAGCCAAGTTGGAAAGAGTTTTGTAGTATGGGTGTGATTAGTAGTTATTTGGATCATGGTGATCTTGAAATCCTGATAGAATTATTGAAGTTATTATTTTGACCTAAGGCTAAGGTTGATTAGCCTTTAAATGATATCGAGGTTAAAGTTATTGAGCTTATTTGGATTCAAGTGATATTATCTATGCTTGTGTATATATATTTCAATTTATGTATGTCTTCTTGTGTGAATACTGTTTAGAGGGTATTTTTATTGGGTATATTTAAATATACTCACCCTTTAATATAAATACGTTAGCATGACGTGATAGTTGATTAAAGAGAGATGATAAGATCATTGATTAGAGGTGAACATGGGTTGGGTTGAGGTGATTTTCAACCCAACTCAGAAATTTAGGTTGGTCAATTCTCCAACACAATCCAACTTAATTAAAGACACAACCCAACCCAATCCTTTATTTTCGGGTTGGGTTGGGTTATCGAGTTCATAATTTGTAACTACCCTAAAATTAAAAAAGCTCACCATCATAAGTAATGTACTTAATAAACAATTTCTAATGCCTCTTTTTCGTTTCCTAGAAACTTAAGACAAACATTAGCATAAATGTATTCTTATTGCCAATGGAAAATTAAGTTTACCTAACTTCAAAACCTTATCAATAGGTTTAAAAAATATTAAAAAAATAAAAGTCTATCAATAATGATTAAATTAAATAAATATGCAACATATAATATAAATAATTAAATAACATAATAATTATGTTATAGGTAAAAGTAAATATTTTTAAACTAAATATGAAATTCGGGTTGGTCGGGTTGATTTTAGGTCAACCCTTGACCCAACCCAACCCATGAAAATTCCATGATTTTGAACCCAATCCAACCCAAAAAATTGGGTTGGGTTAGTTCGAGTTTCTCGAGTTGTCGGGTTAGTGTGTACCCCTACTTGACACAACGTAGTGTTATTTTATTGAACATTAAACTTAAAACAACAATAAATGTCATCCACTTAGCATGACGTGATAGTTGATTAAAGAGAGATGAATTCAAACTTTGTATTATTGATAATTTTGTCAAACCAACTAATTGTAATTAATGCAACCTAAAGTTATTTTTTGGAATAATAAATCTCATTTAATTTATTCGAGTTGATGTATTTAAGGCAGGCATGGTAGATATTTTCAAATTTGGATATTTTACCAAACTGTAAACTTTTTCTCCTTTAAGTATTTACAATGAGAATGGTAAGTTCTATCCAAACAATCATCCAGACCTTCCTCCTTCACTTAAACAATAGAAAGACACAAAAATCCTCAAATGCATCAAAAATTGCCAGCCCCAACAAAGATGGAAAAAATAAGATATAGAGAGAAGAAAATTGAAAGAAACAAAGAATTATGGAAGCAACCCAAAGATTTTGTAAATTCTCCATTGAAGGAATGACTGATTCTTGAGCAACTTGGTTTATCTGTGAAGAAAATCTACACCCTCTCTCATTATTGTACCTGCAATGATCCATCTTTCATCAAGTTCAGACTTAAGCTATTGAACCGCTCTCGAGAATACTGTCTCGACGCTTTCCTCCAATCCGTGCCTGACTTCATCATCGTTGTGAATTCATCATAGCTTATTCGCCCGTCCTGCAGGTGTAATCAAGTTCAGACCACATTTTCGGATAACACTACCATTTTGATTACGAAGCGATCGTGATACTTATCGCTCGGGGTTAGAGAAATATTGCTAAAACAGATTCTGAAATTGATGTGCCATGGATAAAAACATCTTTTGTTGATTGTTTTGATCATGTATTGATATTAACAAATGATCAAAAGTTCAGGTTTACAGGGTACAAGAACAAACTAAACAATGTGAAAGATCAAATATTAGAGGTTGCTCAAATGTTAGACCTATCACCCTCGGAACAAGTGCGGGTGTCTCTAGGTATAGTGCTATGAAGCATGGATATGGATATGAGACACGAATACTCACATGATAGAACAGAGCGATACACCATTGTCTAAAAAACTAGGACTGTGTGATATGCCATCTTCTAAAAAACTAGGACACGACGATATGCTATTTTCTAAAAAAACTAGAGTATGAATAGGTTAATTTTTTTAGTAAATTTAAATTTAGCACATACTAGTATTTTAGAGGATGAAGTGGAAAAGGTGGTTGGTTTTTTTTTGTGATAAAAATTAGAGAGATGACTGTTTTGTTTTTATTTTACCTTTTCCTTTACCTTTTTATTATTTAGTTAATTATAAAATTAATTATTTTGGGTCTAGGCTTTTAACATTTGGGCTTAAAGACCACATGTTTATAAGATCTGTCCAAGTGTGTCCAAATATTAAAAATAAATAAATAATGTATAAGGACACTTAAAATGGCGTGTCAGATACGTGTTTGAAAAAATGCGTGTTTGATACGTATTTGACATTGATTCTTTCTCAATTTTGAAGTATTTGTGCTTAATAGCTAGCAATGGAGCGAAGCTCCGATTTTTCAATTTTTTTTTAAAAAAAGAGGTTAGACATTGATCAAATGATAAAGGTTGCTCAAAAAATGTCAAACCTATCACATATTTTTCAGTCACCCTATTTCTTAATTTTCAAAATTTATTAGTTTCATTGAAGTCAAACAAGAATTCCTACCATTTTTCTTTATGTTTGACATGTTGAGGGGAGGGGACCATGACCAGGACCAGGACCGGCCAAGCCTATTCATGTCCACATCTTTCCATTGTGCAGTAATCAAAGTATTTAATGGGAGATGTAACTGACCTTATCCGTATCAACATCGTTAATAATGGCGTTAATCCCTTCTTCGCTATTTCCTTCGATCTCTTCGGCTAACGTATCTCGAAGTTCCTCAATTTCGATATAACCGGTTCGGTTTTGATCGAAGAAATCGAAGGCTTTCTTTAGATGCTCTTCGTCATCACCTATTTTCCTAAGGTGAACGGAAATAGCTACGAATTCTCTACAATCTAGATATCCGTCCTTGTCTACATCACCCTGCAAAAAAGTGGTTTCACATTACTTTCATACATTGAGATAAAGAAACCATTCCTTGAGAGTTTGATGGAAGTTTAATGGATAGTAGATCTTACAGCTTCCATGAGAGTTTGAAGATCCGTATCTGCGATCTGATGGCCTAATTTATGTAAACCGACTCGTAACTCGTCTATGTTAATTTTCCCTTTATTGCTAGTATCCATCTTATTGAATCCTTCCTTTATACTTGCAACTTCCTCAACTGACAAGTCCTCAGCAATTACCTGTTGAACAGAATCCAAGAGAGCATATTTTAATAGGGAAAGAAATGACGATGAACTCGTCATTGTAAATTATTGGGTAAAATATAAGTTTAGTCCGTTTAGTTAGAAGAAAGTTAGAGTTTAGTTCTTATGATTTCAAAAATTAGAGTTTGGTCTCTCTGATTTAAGGAAATATAAAATTTAGTCCCTATGGTTTCAAAAGCTATAATTTAATCTCTTTAGTTTGATAAAATCTACAAAATAGTCCGTCTCGTTTTTTATCATTAGCAAATTAAGTAGTTAAAAGTAGTTATATGCCAATATGAAATTATAAATTAAGTGCTGATCTAATAAAAAAAATCATATAATTTATGCATAAATAATGAGCTTTCATGTATTTAATACGCTAGCGATTACGTACAATAAAAATTATAGTTTAGGTTTTATAAAACCATAGAGACTAAATTCTAACTTTCGTCAAACCAAAAAGAATAAATTCCATGTATTTAATATGCTAGCAATTACCTACGATAAAGACTATATTTTAAGTTTTATAAAACCATAGAGACTGAATTTTAACTTTCTTCAAAGGATAGAGACTAAACTCTAATTTTTGAAATATGAGGACAAAATTCTAACTTTCTTCACAACATTGGGACTAAACTTATATTTAACTCTAAACTATTTGAGCATAAAACCAATTACCCTAAGAGCTCTTTTCTTCAGCTTGTTCATCACAGAGAACTGCTTAAGTCTAGCCCTTACAGTTTCTCCTAAGGAGACATTAGGAGCTTTCTTCACATTCTGTAACCATGGATGATCTGCATTTCACAATCAACAAACAAAACAGTCATGCTAATGCCTTACATTAGACCATCTCACAACAGCTTTATTTCGAGATAAAGTGAAGACGTTACCGAGCACTTCTTGAGCAGTCAGTCGCTGCCTAGGATCCGGATCGAGCATCTTTCTCACGAGGTCTTTCGCGTTATCCGAAACTATTGGCCAAGGGTCTCTCCTGAAATCTATAATCGATCGTATAATTGCTTGTGCAACTCCTTGTTCGTTTTCTGCACAAGGATGATAAAACATAAATAAGCTTAAGCAGAACATATAGAACAAACAAGTAAAGAAGCTACTTGATATTTGGGCAAAAGATTTTTAACAAGATGATAGATCAATGCTTACCAGCCCAAAATGGTGGAGCACCACAAAGCAAAATGTAGAGTATAACTCCAGTACTCCAGACATCTACTTCGGGGCCGTAGTTTCGGTTTAGAACCTCGGGAGCCATGTAATACGGACTTCCAAGAATCTCGTCGAATCTGTCACCTGAAGGAGCCAGGGACAGGTGAGTCGAGTCGGTCATAAACAAAAGAAAGCATATGCTACAAATGAAAAGGAAAATACACCAAAACAAGCAAAGGGATAATCAGAAACCATACCAGGTTTAAAGAACACAGACAATCCAAAATCAATTGCTTTCAATGGTGCACTTTCCTTCTTGTTTCCGAACAAAAAGTTCTCGGGTTTCAAGTCCCGGTGCATAACACCGTGCTTGTGACACATCTGAACCACAAGAAAAGTAGTAAGAAACAAGAATAACTGTCTAAAACAGAACAATTAACTAACCAACTCTTAGCTCACTTTAATTGAAACTAATAGACAAAATAATTAAAAACTAGAATACTTATTTTTAATAGAGAAGACTCCAAAGCGCATGGGGTCGGCAGATCTAGACAACAAACATCGGTGGCCAAATATTACGTGGGGTTTACAATAATGACGACTTGCTTATAAAGAATAATAAAAAAAATTGGAGGGTCACACTACCACAAATATGACAAAAAAAATACATTAAAATATAATGTAGGCTCATTTATTCATGCAAAATGCACAAGTTCCAAAATTTTGGGGGACTAGGGTCCGCCCTAGTCCCTTGAAAGATCCACGTATGCATGACATGATATTATTCAACCACTGTAAACTCCCAGATTCGAGAGATAACAAAAAAATTTACAATTCAGTTCAACTCGTGGGTCTCGCGCCTAAAGCCTCTAAGAGAATATATCTTGAAAGCCCCATGCCTCAACCAACGAGGCTGCCCTTTACCTACCAAACTGTAATCAATTTGAGACAAATTAACCCCGTAACCAAACCTCTATACTTCCCTTCTTCAAATAATGAAATATGACAAAAACCAAAGTCAAACCACACCTCCTAAAGTTTGTAAGGGAGTATTTGGGCCACCAAGAATAAGGGAGAGAATGAGAATGAGAATGGGGATGATTCCCGTGCCACTGGGAATCATTCTCCCCCATAATTACGTTTTCCAAAAATTACTTTTTTCGTTCTCCTTCTAACTACTTTTTATTCTCTCCAACAACTTTTCATACATCACATCAGCATATTCATTATTTTATTTTTCCCATGATCATTACTTTTATCTTAAACTCAAAATAATCATTCCCCTTCTTATTCTCCTCCTCATTCTCATTCCCCTTGTCCAAACAGACCCTAAGTGATGACAAATCAATTCTCAAAACAGAATTAAAAAACCAATCACATAACAAACAAACAAAAATCTCTAATCACATCTATGAAAACAAACAATCAACTGAAAAATCTCAACCAAATGGACCCAACCTCACCTGAACAACTTCAACAATGGTCTTGGTAACAACAGCAGCAGCGCGCTCCGTGTAGTGGCCGCGAGCGACAATCCGATCGAACAGCTCGCCGCCCTCGCAAAGCTCCATAACCAAATGAACAGCTCCATCATCTTCATACGTATCCTTCAAGCTCACAACATTCTGATGCATCGGCAAATGCCTCATAATCTGAACCTCCCGCCGAACATCCTCAATGTCCACGGCGGTCCTCAGCTTCTTCTTCGATATCGATTTACAGGCGAACTTCTCCCCGGTGGCCTTATCGGTGCACAGATGCGTGATTCCGAACTCCCCCCGGCCGAGCTCCCGACCCAGTTCGTATTGAAGCCCGATTTCGCGGCCGGTGGGGTTGGACAACACGGTGAGCTTGTGGGCACCGCCATAATCGATCGAAAAGGGATTCAGCTTCTTGTTTTTCTTCGCTTTGTTACCATCCCGTGGTGGGGTGGCGCAACAATTGCCCATGAATCAATGGCGGTGTTGAAATTGGGGAAATGGGTATTGGGGAATCGGAGATTGGGATTGGGATTTGCGCAGAAATTTGTTAAATGGGGATTTTTGTTGAGGGAATAAACCGGAAAATTGGGAAAGAAAGGCAGTTTATAAAGGCGTGTGCGTAAGAAATAGAACAAAGGAAATGTGTGTAATAAAAGCTGCCACCATGGATGGAATTGGGTTTTCAGTTTTTTTTTTTTTTTTTTTTTTTTTTTTTTTTTTTTTTTTCATAAGTCGATGATACAGTTGTTTATCTTGATTGGTGTTTATCTCTTCAACTTTATGATCACAAATTTATACTCGAAAATTGATATTTGACTCTTATTTTATTTAAGAGCCATAATATCGAATTAGAGTTTGTTGGTCCCCTAATCCAATATATTCTACAAAAAAAAATTCGTTTTTTTAAATAACCTTACCTATCTCTTCTTGCACATAACTTGAAATAAATAAATAAATAAAAACGAAGCTATCTAATAATCATGACGTATATATATAGGGAATTTGCACTGTATAGCAAATTTTCTACTCTACATTAGAATTATAGCAACTTTTTAAAAATATTGCAAATATAGCAACTTTTTTTTGATAGACTGTATCAAACACTATTGATGGAGCCTATCAGACACCATTGATGGAGTCTATCAGATACTATTGATAGAGTCTATCAAACACTATTGATGGAGTCTATTGATGGAGTCTATCAGATATTATTGACGGAGTCTATGAATCTGATTTTTCTATATTTGCAAATATTTTTAAAAAGTTGCTATTTATGCAATTTTTTGCCTTATTATAATATACATGTAAATTCCCATATATATATATATATATATATATTTATTTATTTATAAAATTTTTCATAATTTCAATTAATGGTGCTATCTTTCTTTCAAAATGATTTTTACTAAATTATGTCTCAATGACATTATTTTAGACTTAATTTAGACCGGTGTTCAAGTTATTATCATGTCATTAGACACGTCAATGTCATATTGATTCTTCTATTTTAAAAGATTCCTTCTTCAAATATAATTTTGGAATCTTTATTAAAGTCTTTTAGTACACGCCAATATTGATATCAATGTTTGAACTTGAGATTGTAGAGTGAAAATAGATTAACAACTAACTGGATAATTAATCGTGCTACCGACCAATTTAATTTCTATAAAATTATCTCTACTCTTACTTTTTCAAAACTTTGTTTTTGTTTTTGTTTTTATTTTTATTCGTTCTTAATTTTTTAAACACGTTACCAATATAAGTCTATACAACAAATGCATAATTTCCAACAAAAAAAAAAAAAAAAGCGTACAATGCAATTCATTGATATTGAGTAGTTCAACTTCTATATGTTAGTCTCTATTTAGTAAACGAGAGCAATTTAGATCGTATTTCAAGTAGTCAAAGAAGATTTCGAGATATTTAAGCTGATGGGTTCAATGCATAGTGGTCATCTATCTGAGAATTACTTTTCTACAGTTTCCTTGATATCCAAATGTTGTAAGGTTAGGCGATATATCTCGTAATATTAGTCGAGATGCATACAAACTGGTTCAGACAGTAACCATCATGGTGTGGCTCAATTGGTCAAAGTGGGGGCCTTTGGATGCATAAGATGATGGGTCCAAACCCTATGATGGCCACCTACCTAGGTTTTAATTTTCTTCAGGCGGTATGCGGTATGGCCCTCGATATTAGTCGAGGTGAAAAAAAAAGAAAAACTAGTACACACAATCACAAATATATATATATATATATAAAAAAAGTTAAAATATTGATACCTATATATGTGGTACAATTTGAGCTATATTGTATTATTTTTTAACTTAAAAGAAAAAAAATCAACTAGATTAGGCTACCTAACTATGTGGCATGAAAAGATAAGAATAACTTTGAGCTTTTCTAAAATTGAATTTGGTATTAGAGAAATCAAATGACTAACACTAGGGCGGCTCACGGTTCGGTTTTTGCCGAAACTAAAAATCGAACAGAGCACCTCGATTTTTAGAGCAGCTAAACCGAGTAAACCACTAACTTATCGGTTTTGGTTTCAAAACCGAACCAACTCATATCGATTTTACACGGTTCGGTTCGGTTATAACCGAGTTTATTACATAAAAAAAGAAAGAAAAAAGTGGTAACTTGTAGAACGCCATAGTTGATAACGCTTGTGAAGAAGAATCGGTGGAGTTTCGTCCCCAGAACGAGAAGTAGAAGACGCACTAGCAAAAAAAAAACAAGAAAATGATAAAGCAAAGAAGAAAAGAATGAAGTAGATATGAAAGGAAAATGAATCGGTGGAGAAGAAAGGTAACGAGAAGAAGTAAATTTGAAAATTCAAATTGATTTGACATATGAAATAGATTGAAAGAGAAAAAGAAACACAAAGGACACGTTGGAAAGAGAAAAAGAAACACAAAGGACATGTTGGAAAGAGGAAAATTTGATAGGAGTTTTCAATTTTTTTTTTTTTGAAGTACACTATCCTTAGAAAATTGTGTTGGGCCTAAATATCTATTTTGCTTTTTTTAATGACACAGTCGGTTCGGTTCTTACGGTTTTGAAAAAAATTAAACTGAAAATCGAACCAAATATGTTGGTTTTCAATAACTTTGAACCGACAAAATATGTTTTCTTACTAAAACCATGGTTTGGATCGGTTCGGTTCGATTCTTCACTTGTGGATCAACCATTTAATTATGGAATGCTCTTTTGGAATTTTCTGGCTTCTAAAAAGAAGCTCAGAGGGATTACTTGAAGCATATTGATACCTCTCAATAAGAGAGTTATTTAGGCCTTTATTAGGGTATTTTCTAGCGAATTTTTGAGCATTATTGTCCTATATTGATACCTAATTCATCCTAAATAGAGAAATATCCATAAAATGCAAAACATGTTGTAAAAGAGGCAAGAATTAGAAATCCTAAGAAAAATAGAGTTTTGAGTCAAAATGCATAGTTTTCAGCATTATTTTAAGCATTTCTGGAACCTTTAACTTGTTGGAATTATTCCTATCGTTTCAGGGTGTTGAATACAAAGTTGCTGGAGCAAAACCTATTGAAAAGGAGATGTTTTAAAGTGAAGAATTGAAGTTTGGAATGAAAGTCTAATGTGTTCAACATTTATCTACGCATTCGGTAGAGGCGGGAAGATTCTGTGGTCCCCTTTTCTTTTCCTGGAAAAAAGTGCATGACCGAGTTTCCGATTGCTGACGCCTGCTGATGTCACGATTGGAGTAGCGGACAAGAAACTTCCAGATTTGATCCTAGTCGTACATCTGCGATTTGGGAAGTGTATAAAAGCCGCCTTGAACATTTGAAATGGGTTCCGCAAGCTCTTCGTCATTAATTAGAGTTTTTAATCATCTTCTTCGCAAGTTTCTCTGAAATTCCGCCATTGTTGCTATTTTTTGGAGCTCGCTTGGATTTCCGCCCGGAGTTTTTCCGATCATCGCTGAAGTCTGCAGCTCTGTTTTCCTGCATTTTCGAATTTCAGTATTTCGAACTCTTTTATTTCCGATCTTCATAGTTTATTGTTTTCGTAGCTTAGATCATTAAATTTAGAGCGTGAACGTTAGCGATCGCTCATTCGTACACTTGTTAGTTCTCTTCTACTATAATTTGACGTTTCTTTACTTCCGAGCAATTTTACCTGCTGTTTGATGTTGATTTTAGACGATGCAAGTTTGGATCTCTGTTTATTAGTTGAAATTGTTCATCGATTGAATTTCTAGATCTTCTCTACTGTTTGTAATGCTCAGGACAATTGATATTTCTGTTTTCGTTATGGTTGATGCGATTATGAGTTAAGTGTACTATAGGTGAACTCTACAAGAAAAATTGCCTATGGCGACGGAGCTTTGCGTCGCCATAGGCTTCGATTTCCGTCGCCATAGCCTATGGCGACGAAAATTTGTCCGTCGCGCCTTCCGTCGCCATAGGTTGTCTATGGCGATGCAATTCACTCCGTCGTCATAGGCAACCTATGGCGACGGAAGCATTATTTCCGTCGCCATAGCCGTTTTTTCTTTTTTTTTTTCTTTTTTGCATTAAATTTTACAATTACCATAATATTTTAGATTGGTTTATATGGGTGTAAATTCATAATTCAATGTTATAAATTCAAAACATCACAATAAAGTTCCATAATTCATATAAATTCATAATTGAA
>JBBMEF010000025.1:9847194-9857382 GCA_037832685.1 Sicyos baderoa
TATCAAAAAAAAGTTACTATATTTGCAATATTTTTAAAAAGTTGCTATAATTCTAATGCAGAGTAGGAAAATTGCTACACAGCGCAAATTCCCTAATAAAAAGGTGATAAATTCAAATTAATTAAACTAAAAAAAAATTAACATCTTTTAAGTTTTGAACTGTACTTCGGTAGCTTTTGTTATGAATGTTGTCAACCAAATGATCATACTCTTTGACATTTTATTGGACAAATGTTGAATAATTCGGATTTGGTATATATATAAGATGATTGAATAAAAGTGGCTAACTAGACAAACTAAAATAATTTGTATAGATTGTTAAAAAAAAAAAAAAATGTATAGGTTTGGATTTTTTTATGGATAAAAATATAATAGATTTGGTAAGAACAAAAAAATTCATATATTAAAAGTATAGACATAAAAGTATTTTCTTTTTTCTTTTTTTAAGAAAGACATAAAAAGTATTTTCAGCTTCAATCAATTATACTAAAAACAAAAATCAACAAATATATATTGACATCAAAAGAGTTACAATTTAGTTTTAATAGTTTCAAAAATTAAAATTTAGTTTTTATGATTTAAAAAAATAATTAAAATTTAATCGATCATCGTAAAAATTAGAATTTAGTTCTTATATTTTTATAAAATCTAGAAAACAGTTCGTGTTATTCGCAATTGTTAGCACAAGACAGCTACATATATCAAACAACTCAGTATTTCCACTCCACCTAACTTTCTCAAAACCAAACAAACCCTAAACTAAATTTCTAGCTTGAATAAAAGAATTGTCATTGTCATTGTTTTTCTTTTTTTTTTAGATTAGTGTCACTATCATTATCATTTCTCAGGGTTTTTCTTTTCTCATCTTTCATGAATGAAAGAGAAGCAAAAAATTCTGAGCTTTTCCTTCTTCCAATTCAAAAAATTGAAAGTTCTTATTAGGCTAATAATATATTTTTAATTTTGAATCGTAGCAAAATAATTATTTTGGAGCTTGATCTTTCAACATGTTTATTTTAATATTTATTTTTTATATAAAAAAATATTTTAGTATTTTTATATTATTTTTTTCACCTATAGTTTGTTTGCATGGATTTCAAATTACAACCTAGTGGATTTCAAAAGCAAATCAAAACCTAATTAATTTGAATTGATGTGTAGAAAATTTCTAGCTAAATCTTAAGGATAATTATCAAATATGCATTAAATATTTTGACTTAAATAAATTTAAATGATATGCAAATTCGTGAAATGCATTAAATATAATTAAATAATTTGTCGAGGTTCTCCTTAATACAAATCAGAGTTTGAAATAATTAAAGTGCGAATGTAGTAAACATGTTGTCCAAAAGACTAATAAGGAAACAAATTGACTCAAGATCTTGATCTCTAGATATCATGCTCATGATCTCTTCATCTCACTTCAATCAAAAAAACAAGACTAAAGGCCATAAACTAAATATTGGGGGGGGGGGGGAAGAAAAATGAAAACCGACGAAGTCCAACCAATCCAAACCGATCCAATAGATCGATTCAATCTTTTTTAAAATGATATTGTATCATCCAGTTTGATATTTTAAAAAACTAAAATATATTGGTTCAGTTTTAGTTCTCGATGGAAGAATCAATATAAAATCAAACCGGACTGAATATAAATAGAATTTAGATGGAGGATTTATTAACTCTTCCTAATTTTTTTTACATATAAACGAATTCTTACTAACTTCTCTTCATTTTTACTTTTAAAACAACTCTTCATTCATAATCATTCATTTATGACTATTTCATCATTTCTAAGCTAGACACTCATTTTTAATCATTCATTTCAAATCAATCAAAATAACTCATTTTTAACCACTTATTTTTAATCATTCATTTTTTAACTACTCAAAATTATAACTATTCATTTTAAATCTATATTTAAACAAGATTTTGACTCTAATTTTATTACACATAATTCACATCCAAACGAATTTTTGGTTGCCACTCTCCATTTTTAATAGCATCCAAATATTGTTTTCTTTTTAATAACATAAAAAATAATTTTCTTAATTCTTACATGCACATCTAGTTGGTTTTTTTTTTTTTTTTGGATTTTGTAATGATTTTTTAACATTTGTATTAACTAACGAACGCTTCCTTGTCTTATCTTTCCTAACAAATGAGCTTAATTCTCTTGTTTCTTTAAATCAATTTACTAATTAAGCTTCGTCAAAGTTAATCAACTTTATTTTTTGGATTATTCTTTTTATATTAGTCATAATATACCTAACTTAATCATGGTCAAAGTTGCTTTAACAAATATCCAAACAAGTAATGAAAAAACACAACAAATATCAAAACAATAATATATACTTGAGCAAATAAAATAATTGTTTTTACAAGAGTGTATATGTAATCTTTATTTTTAATGGAGTGTATATCTCAAAGGCTGATGAATTGAAGCTTTTTATTTTATTTATTATTATTATTTTTTTTTTTTTTCCCAAAAAATCATTAGGCATCAATCATGGTTGTTGTAGTTTTTTTTAGGTAATGCTTCATTTGAAAGGAAAAATGAAAGCTCTTACATGTGTGTTCATATTGAATTATTAGTCAATTTTTCTTTAATTATAAATCATAAACAAAACCCACATCATTTTGGTCACATCTCCACATGGGTCAAATTTTATGAGGAATCATCATAAAACCAAAGGAAATAATTTCATGTTTTTTTTTTCCTTTGGATGATGGAAACCTATGAGCAATAATTGTCTTAGGCACCTTTATATTAAGCTTATAGAATAAGTTCTATATTGTATAATTTAAAAAAATAATATAAAAAGAAGAGAGAAGAAGAAAACCCTATTTTCAATTTGCAATTCAATTATATCTTTATTATTAAAGAGTTTAGGTTTGAAAGAATTTAATTAAGTTGGCTTTTTTTTTAGTACAGATTGAGGGAGGGGGATTACTAATACCGACTCTTTCAGAATTCGAACACGTGTCCTGGAGTTGAACTGGTTTACAACCAAACAATGAAATTATTGCGCCATTGACACTTTCGATTAATTAAATTGATTTTTGATGATATGAAAAAAGAATATTGACAATAAATTCTCTATTATAAATATTTTATCTCATTCATCTCAATGTTTGTTTCATTTATATATATTTATTGAATATTCAATTCTAAATGATATACTTTCAATAAAATTTAAAATTTATCATTAATTATAATAAGAAGTTAAATTTCTTTTTTTTCAAAAAATTCTATTAGGCTTTCTTTTATAAATTGACTTCTTTTTAGGAGACTAAGCTATCTCTATAAAATAATTACAAGTTTGTTCATATTAAAAAAGATTAGTTTTAGTGTAAAATTAAAAAATTCATTTTAAAAGAAAAATACAAAAAATATCCATCCTCCTACCTAAATACATTTAATAATATTAATGATGTAACATCTTTTTAGGCTAATGACATATTTAATTATTGTTTTTTTAAAACCACATATTTAATTATTGTTGTTTCATAAATTGTATATATTTATGAATTTTTAATAATATTTAATGGTCATATTACTTATAAAATGTAATATGATTATCGAGATCAAAACTGTGATGATTATCGAAAATGAATATCCAAATTATTTTTAAATTTAAGGGGCCTTTCTTAAATTTTTTCAAAATTTAGGTTTATATTTTTACACAAACTTCATTTTAAGGGTATTTTATTTTACAAATTTAACCTACTATAAAAGAGAAAAAAAAAAAACTGGGAAAGCAAGAACTCAGCCCCCTTAGTGGTGTAACGATATTTAAAGAAAATAGGTTAAAAATTAAAATGGGACATTTTAAAGTGTAAAGACTTTCAAAAAGAAAAATTGAACTTTTAAAAATTTCAAAATCAATTCTGTTCAGAAAGAAGAAAATAAATAAAAATTAAAAACCAACATAGTTTTTTTTTTTTTGAGAAAAAAAAAAAAACAAAATAGTTACTACATAATAGTTCAAGAACAAAAATAATGTTTTAATCAAAAAAATTAATAAGTTGATTAAAATAGATAAATATGATTGCTATTATTTTTATATTTATTAGAAAAGTAATTAATTACTATTTTTAAAGTAAGTCATATCCACTATAAATTCCCCATATATATATGTTTGTGTTGTATTTTTTCGTGTACTAATTTATTATTATCGTTGTTTCGTCCAACTTTTTTGGAAATCGACAATTCCATTTTTTTTCAATAAACTACATTCTAACTTTTAAAATTCAAGGAATCTAATTCTAATGTTCACCGAATTTTAGAGATCAAATTTCTAACTTAACTAAACATTTTGAATAAAAAATTATTCATCTTAAAATTTACAAATATTGCCTCGGGTGAAGGATTTAAATTCTGTAACTATTTTTAAGTGTGAAAATTGGTCCCACACATCATAAATATGAGTTCTATTAACACGCTTAATTTTGAACTTCATACGATTAAACCATAAAAAAAAATGTGCATCTTATTTAGAGATGTCCACACGGCAGGGCGAGGCCGGGGGGCCGAGGAATGTCATGTTGGCATTATTTTAAATTAGTGATATTTTTAGATAATAGCTTTAGTCAATAACTATTTGAGTAGTGGTCTATATTTAGTGAGTCACTTTGTTATTTAGTGGGAGTTAGATTTTCATGCTAAATTGTAATGCCTATTTAAGAGGCCATTTCTGATCAATAAATTACAAAAAAATTCTTCTTCATTCCCAAATCTGTTTTCTGTCATTTTTGAGTTTATTTATAACAGTGGTATCAGAGCCACCATTTTTTTAGTTATAAAAATTGTTGTCAATGGCATCCGACAATTTTGTCCAACCTGCAATTCCTCGCTTTGATGATCACTATGACCATTAGAGCATGTTGATGGAAAATTTCCTACGATCTAAGGAATACTGGCAAGTAGTTTCGGTTGGAGTTCCAATAGTGAGAGAATGAGAATGAGAGAGAGAGGGAGAGAAAGTAACTTTGGCTAAAAGATATTATATTTCTCATTAATCAAGCCAAAAGGCAGAGAGTGAATTTATACACTTCTGTGAATAACAAACAAACTTACTCCCATATAGTTATAACAGCAAATAACCAATAACTACTTCTAACAAACACATTCTAATTAGCTCTCTTTAACACCCCCCTCAAGCCAATGGTAAGAGAAGACTTAACAAGCAGCTTGTCTTTTAAAGGAAGAAATCGAGCAGCAGACAATGGTTTGGTGACGATATCCGCAATTTGAGTTGTAGATGGGAGATGAAGAACACGTATCTTTCTCTGCAACACCAAATCTCTGACAAAATATATGTCAATTTCTACATATTTTGTACGAGAATGAAGCACCGGATTAGCACTGAGATGCACAACACTTAGATTATCACACCAAATAACAGGAGGATTTGACAGTGATAATCCTATATCTGTAAACAGGGATTTTAGCCATACAAGTTCAGCTGATAGATGAGCAAGACTGTGATATTCAACCTCCGTACTTGATCGAGAAATTATTGCCTGCTTCTTTGAAGACCACTGAATGAGATTTCCTCCAAAATACACACAATATCCTGATATGGATTTTCGATCATCTGGATCCGAACCCCAATCAGCATCGGCAAAACCTTGCAATTCAAGATTCGTTGGTTTATTGAAAACCAAACCATGATCCACGGTGCCACTTAGGTATCTAAGAATATGTTTTACAGCTTTCCAATGATTCATAGTAGGACAATGCATGAACTGACACACTTTATTTACACTATATGCAATTTCTGGTCGAGTCAACGTAGCATATTGAAGAGCACCCACAGTACTTCTATACAAAGTAGCATTCTGAAATTTTTCTCCATGCTGTGCTGAAACAACAGAACCACTTACCATAGGTGTAGACAAATCATTTGTTTGGTGCATCCCAGTTTTGTGCAAAAGATCAGCTATATACTTCTTCTGAGATAGAAAAATTCCTCCTAAATTTGTATAGGAAACTTCAACACCAAGAAAAAAATTTAAAGCACCTAGATCTTTCAAAGCAAATTTATCATTGAGTTGCAGAATCAGCTGATTTATAAAACTCAAAGAGCTACCAGTGATCATTATATCATCTACATAGATAAGCATGTAGCAACTGCAATGCCCTTCGTTATACACCATCAGGGAAGAATCAGCACGAGAGTGTTTGAATCCAATCGAACACAAAAAAGAACTTAACCTCTCAAACCATGCTCTTGGAGCTTGTTTAATCCATACAAAGCTTTTTGAAGTTTACAAACTTGTGGATGCTTTGAAGAAATAGGCATACCTGGTGGATGCATCATATAGACATCTTCTCTCAAAATGCCATGGAGGAAAGCGTTATTTATATCTACCTGCCGGAGAGACCATCCACGAGCTAGAGCAAGAGTCAACAAGACTCGGATAGTGGTAGGCTTTATCACGGGGCTGAAAGTTTCACTATAATCAACATCTTGTTGTTGATGAAAACCTTGAGCTACAAGCCTTGCTTTGTATCGAGAAATAGATCCATCAGAGTTGTGCTTAATCTTAAACACCCATCGACAACCAATAATCTTCTTGTCTATAGGAGGATCCACAAGTGTCCATGTGTTATTTTTCATCAAGGCTTGATACTCATCCTTCATTGCAGCAGCCCAATGAGGACATTTGAGAGCTTCCTTCACATTAGGAGGCTCAACTTCTTTGTATTCAGCCAATAAAATTCTTGGCTTAGAGACTCCAGCTTTCTTCCTTGTTACCATAGGATGCACATTCTGAGCCAAAGTATTTGTAGAAACACCCACAGATCTCGAATTCATAATGCTAGTTGTATTGGAAGACGAAATATTGGGTTGACTCTGTAATAAAGAAGAATTAGGCAAAATAGACAAGATAGGAGGACTCAAAACGTCTGTGGACAGAGGTGAAAGACCACTGTTATTTGTACCTGATTCGGAATGATGTGATGAGGAAGGTACACTAGACGCAGGGGAGAGAGAAGGTAAACAGGACATATTATTAATGTCGACATTGAACGATGAGGGAGCATCAGAGGCAATGCTTTTATCTGCTTGAGATGAGACCATCGGTCCTCTGGACAAAGAAGAAAATGACGAAAAAGCTGATTTATTGGTCCTTTGTGAACATGACTCAAAAAAATGTGTGGTAGGATAGACAAACTCATCAAATATGACATGTCTTGATACATACACCCTACCATTTGCAGAGAGACATTTATACCCTTTATGTGAAGAACTATATCCAAGAAACAAGCAAGGAGTAGACCTTGGATCCATTTTATGATTATTATAGGATCTCAAGGATGGATAACATAAGCACCCAAAAATCTTCAACATAGAGTAATCAGGAAGAATGCCAAAAAGCTTTTCCATAGGTGAGAGTGTTTGATGGACTTTAGTAGGAATTCTATTAATGAGATAAACAGCTGTTAAAAAAGCATCATTCCAAAAATCTAAAGAAAGAGAAGCATGAGACAAGAGAGTTAACCCCATTTCTACAATATGTCTATGTTTCCTTTCTACTATTCCATTTTGTTGTGAAGTGTAAGGACAAGTAAGCCCATGAGCAATACCATGAGATTTTAAGAAATGAATGAATGATTTAAACTCACCCCACCATCAGTTTGTAAAGCAATTATAGGTCTGCGTAGAAACTTTTCTATATGAGTTTTAAATTCTTGAAATGCTTGAAGAGCAGCAGACTTTGTTTTTAAAAGATATACCCATGTGTATCTAGAAAAAGCATCTACAAAACTTACATAATAAGAGAAGCCATTTCTAGACATTTTGTAAGAAGGACCCCAAACATCAGCAACAACTAACTGTAAAGGAGAAGAGTAGACAATTTTAGATGTATAAAAAGCCACATTGTGTGATTTGCCTATTGCACAAGCTTGACACAACTGATAGTCTTTTTTATTAGAAAAATAAACATTACATTGATGAAGGACTTGTTGAACAATATGCAAGGCAGTATGTCTAAGCCTATTATGCCACTTTTCAAGAGTATTACAAGGTTTAGACATGAAAGAAAGATTACATGAAGAACTATTAGCTATAGCAGGAGGAGAAGAAGCACTATTTTCCAACATTCCAGAAGTTTGAGAGAGGTCAGCTTTATTCATTTGAAACCTATAAAGTCCATCAACCAATCTACCTTGAAGAAGAATTTGACCAGTTGCACGAGCCTTCACAAAACAAACAGAAGGGTGAAACTAAAAAAAGACAGAGTTATCTTTAGCAAATTGACTGACACTTAACAATTTTTTTGCAATCTGAGGCACATGTAACAGATTAGTAAGTTGGAAGACATTTTTTGCAGAATTTTGAAGAAAAGAAGTACCAACATTATGAATTCGTAAACCCATACCATTTCCTACAAACATCTGGTTGTCTCCATAGTATTCATCCCCCATTGATAAGTTGGAAATATCATTTGTAACATGATTTGAGGCTCCAGAATCTGGATACCACTGATTTTTCCTGTTTCCTTCTTGCTGCAGAGTGTAAGCAGTATATGGAGAAGGCCCTTTTGGATGAAAATTAGAGACAATTTGACTATTACTGCCATGTGAGGGAGGAACAGAGTTAGGACCTTGAAACCATCGTTCGAATCGATAGTAACACTTCAGAGCAGTATGACCAAACCTTCCACAAATTTGACATTGTGGTTTGCCATTACCATTCGCTCCCAAAGCTTTCTTGGTGGATTTCATATTTTTCTTCTTTTCATTTGAAGAAACAGAGGAATGGGAGGACAGAGCTTCAGTCGACATAGCCTGAGTGGTAAGATTTACAGAAATAGACGAGCCTTCAGTACTTACTTGACTTGAAGTATGTCTCTGTAGTCTGCTTTCTTGTGTTAACAACATTGAATAAACCTTTGCAATCGGTGGAGTGTCATCACCACAAGATAATACAGACACTGTGGGATCATATTCCGATCCAAGACCAGCAAAGATCTGAAGAATATGATCAGAAGAAGGAACTGGTTTACTTGCCGCAGATAAGGAGTCAACAATGTTCTTGATCTTCAAAAAATACTCCTGCAGCCCCATATTTCCTTTCTTGATACTCTGAAGTTTAGACCTTAAATCGACAATTCTTGCAACATTTTTGGACGAAAACTTCAATTTCAGATAAGCCCAAACTTCTTTCGACGATTTGCAATCCAGAAGTTCAGATACAATGCTCATCGTCATCGAGCCCAAGAACCAGGCAATAATCAAATTGTCCTGGCGAATCCAATCGCTATACAGCGGATTCTCAACCGATTCCGAAGAAGATTCAACCGTAGGTGGAAGAAAACGTACCGGAATGGCGGCATCGTCATCGATGAATTTCTCTAATCCATGCCCACGAAGCGTGATAAGAACTTGAAACTTCCACATCAAGTAGTTTTCTTCATTTAACTGTGGCGTTGATGTCTTGCTTCCAGGATTGATGAACTTCATTGATTGACGTTGTGCGGAAACGAAATCTGAAGAGTGTTCTTCAGAGGAAGCCATTACCCAAGGCCTTAGAGGATTTTGTTGAGGTTGCTAAACCCTAAAACCCGTCTGATACCAAGTGAGAGAATGAGAATGAGAGAGAGAGGGAGAGAAAGTAACTTTGGCTAAAAGATATTATATTTCTCATTAATCAAGCCAAAAGGCAGAGAGTGAATTTATACACTTCTGTGAATAACAAACAAACAAACTTACTCCCATATAGTTATAACATCAAATAACCAATAACTACTTCTAACAAACACATTCTAATTAGCTCTCTTTAACACCAATAATAGAAGATGGAGCAGCTCAAACTGATGCGCAGAAAACGGAAATTGAAGCGATGAAATTGAAGGATCTCAAGGCCAAGAATTAATTATTCGAGGCAATCGATCGTTCAATCTTAGAGACTATCTTATGCAAAGATACCTCTAAGCAAATTTGGGATTCAATAAAGAAGAAACATGAAGGCTCAGCAAAAGTCAAACGTGCTCATCTTCAGGCTTTAAAACAAGATTTTGAGACTCTGCAGATGAAGGATGGAGAGGCAGTTACGAGTTATCTTAGCAGAACGATGGAGATTAGCAATAAAATGCACTTCCATGGTCAAAAGATGGAGGATGTTACCATTGTTGAGAAGATATTGCGTTCTTTGACATCCAGGTTTGATTATG
>JBBMEF010000025.1:9857482-9872063 GCA_037832685.1 Sicyos baderoa
TCGGAGAAGAAGAAGAAGTCGGAGAAGAAGAAGAAGCCGGAGAAGATGAAGGTGTCGGAGAAGAGGAAGAAGACGAAGAAGAAGCTGAAGTGTCGAGAAAAAGAAGCAGGCGAAGAAGAAGAAAGGGTAGAATGAGAATTTTTTATCCAGATTTTGCTCTAAATGAATTTTTAAAAAGAAGTTGCTGTAATTTTAATAAGGGTTTGTGATTTTGCTATACAATGCAAATTCCCATGCTGGATGAATTAAATTCAATTTGTTGTTTTTTATAAAGTCGATCTCTTAATTTGAAATATATATTATTGTTTTTGTTGAAGATTAAAATTAAATAACTGAAATAAAAGAATATAAAAATAAAAGAAAATCTATATATTGTATTAAATAAAGTAAAAAAAAAAAGTTGATGACGTATTGATTCGATTGGTTGATTGGTTCTAAGTAACCAAACCCTAAAAACATATTTAAAAATAATTGTTGGTCTCTTACCTTATGGAGAAAATAGTAATAGCCCTTTCGGGGCACAAGTGTAAGGCAGCAGCAGACAGTAGAGAGGCTTATGGTTTTGGATTTTGAATATTAAACCCTAATTCCAGTTTCAATAATAGTAATAGCCCTTTCGGGGCACAAATTAAAGTTTGAGAAGTAGATAAATTTTAAAATATTTGTATCCATCTTAATTATATATCAATAATATTATATTTATAATTATATAATTTTTAATTATTTATAAAAACTAAAGAGAATTTGCTACGGATAACAACTTTTACTTCATCTATTATAATTATAGCATTTTTTAAAAAATAATTTGTATGTAACAGATTTAGAAACTTTTTTCCGTTTTTCCATTTCTACCCTTTACTTTTTACAACTTTGGTGTTCAGTTCAGTGCCCACAATTTTAACAACAACCCAAATATTTGGCCAATTTTAAACCATTGTTTCTTACCCATTTTCATTTATGCAAGTGTTAAACACTTTAAAAACATAATTCAATTTTTACCACTCAAACTTTAATTTTATATTTAAATTATTTTACTAATTAATTCCAATTTTATAAAATTGATCTTAGACTTTGTTTAATATTTTCAACCTCACATACCAATTTTAACAAAATTCAACGTGAAATTCACTATTTTTAATAAAATCAATTCAAATTGAATTGGTTAAATTTTCAAATATTTTAAAATTTGACTACATTTATAATTATTTTGTAAAAACATTACATCCACTACAATTTTCATAACTTTTTTAAAGTAATAGAAGTCATTCATTTTTGTACGTGATAGAAATTAGTTTCTTTAGCGATAGAAGTCAATTTATTTGGTGATTGAAGATAATCATTATGTAACTTATAAACGTTATCTAGTTTACTCACTGATATAAGTCAATTGTTTTTTTTTATGGAAGTCATTCATTTTTGTAAGTGATAGAAGTTAGTTTCTTTAATGATAGAAGTTAGCTATTTTATTAAGGGATATAAGTCAATCATTTTTGTTAATGATAGAAGTCAATCATTTTTGTTAGTGATGGAAGTCAATCATTTTTGTTAATGATAGAAGTCAATCATTTTTGTTAGTAATGAAAGTCAATCATTTTTTTTAAATGATAGAAGTCATTCATTTTTGTAGGTGATAGAAGTCAGTTTCTTTAGTGAAAGAAGTCAATTTCTTTAGTGATAGAAGTTAGTTTATTTAATGATAGAAATCAATTTCTTTAATGATAGAAGTTAGTTAGTTTGCTAATTGACCGAAGTTAATCATTTTTGTTGGGGATGAAAGTTAATCATTTTTTTTAAGTGATAGAAGTCATTCATTTTTATAGGTGAATATAAGTCAATTTCTTTGGTGATAGAAGTTAATCATAAATTGCAATCACAAATTGCGACTACAAGTTAGTGATAGAAATCAATTAGCCAAGATAGAAATCTATTAAGTCTAATAATAGAAATCTATTAAGTCAAGTGATAAAAATCTATTAAGTCTAGTGATAGAAATAAATTAATTTAGTGATAAAAATCAACAAGTCTAGAAATCAATAAGTGATAGAAATCTTAAAAAAAAAAAACAAGTGATAGAAATTGATTAATTCCAGTGATAGAACTATTAAGTAAAAAAAAATAATTGATAGAAATCAATTAGCCAAGCGATATTAAGTACAATAATATAAATCTACGAAGTCAAGTGATAGAAATAAATAAGTGCAATGATAAAAATAAGCTCAATTTTTCATTATATGCTTTTAAGTAATTTCACTTAACTCGTTTTCAATTTATGTTACACAAAAATTATTTTTAAAAATCTGCTATACATCAAATTATTTTACCGTATTTTATTATACATGCAAATCTCCCACAACAAAACCCAACGAGAACGAAGTAATTGATGTATTAAAAAATCTAGATATTTTTTCTAAAAAAAGACAATTAATTAATTTTTTTTATGAATATCCAAGTGAGCTTAATAATAAAAATTGAGGTGGCCGGCGTTGGATATGCAACCCATCACTCTTTGCTGTCGCAATCGCCACCCATGTCTTATTACCGCAAATTGTAAATGAGAAAATATAACCTCTCTCTTTTCCTTTTTCCTTTTTAGTACATTTTACTTTCTTTGTTTCTCAAAAAAAGAAAATTAAAATGAATACTTTTATCTTTAAATAAATCATATATAGGTGCATGAATAAAATAAATCTATAAATTAATATATATATATATATAACAAAAATTGAAAACAAATATTCACTCATTTGTGATATTTCATGCTACAAATTTATTACAAACTTAAAATGATATGAGATTACAATAATTCAGCATAGGGAAGATTCGAGTATTTTTCAAATTGAGATCTTGGACATATACGCTCGGGTGAAAAGTGATATTTCAAATTAAATGGATAGAGAATAATCAAATAAAATTAGGAAATTTGTTATGTATACCAAGTTTAAGACCCTCTATTAAAATTATAGCACATTTTTATCAGAAATTCGTTTATACCAGAATTCTAAGTGATTGAACTCAATCGAATTCAATCAATAACTAGTAATTGAATTAAATCAGTTTATTAAATGATTGACCTTAACTGATTGAGTTCAAAATTTTAGTATATGTACAATTATTTTCAATTTTGTGCTATAAAGGTAATTTTTTAGCCAATTTTTCTTATACATGTAAAAATTCCCATAAAATTATGTAAACTAATCAATAAAAAATAGAGATTATAAAGGAAACATTTCATGGTTGAGATTTGAATAATTGCCACCATGAGCCTCTTGGCACTTAGCCGCTCTGATTCTCTACTCCGATGCCGCCGTGACCGGATTACGAGCGCCGCCGCCGCCGTTTCTTTGCTCTCCGGTGAACTGAGGCGGCCTCGGATTCTACCTTTCCGCCGTACACCGCTAGTGTTCCGGATTCCATCTTCCTCCTCTAACCGCGTTTCACCTCCACGAGCAGTTTCCGGCGACCTCTTGCATGACGCCGGAGCGACGGCGGCGGTTCTCGTCGGCGCCTACTCCCTCGTTCTCGGATTCGATAACCTCACTCAGCGGAATCTGATTCAACAGGTTCGTTGAATTCGATCTCTTCCTTGATAGCACATGCAACTTTTTTCAGTTTTTGTTTCTAATCAGATGCGTGCGAATTGAGATCTGGATTCTGAAAATCCTTTCGCTACATTTTTAGGTTGTTAATTAGGCAAATCGATAAGCACTTTCTAGTTTGTGCCTTAGAAAGGTATATTTCGATTTCCACAAATGGATAGTTCAGGATTTGTAATGACGAATTGAATTTCTGGATTAATTTCCTTTCTCTAAACGGAAGTGGAATCGCCGCAGAAATTCACTCTGACATAAACGGATCGATAAGTAGAAAATTTTCAGATGATAGTAAATTCTGCCAAGAATCTGTACAAAACTTTGCGATTCTTGCTTTCTTTGGTAGATGAATTTGAGTATGTACAGTTTGGTAGATGAATTTGAGTATGTACAGAAACAGAAACTTCATAAGTTCATTGCATTTTGCTTGCAGAACTATGTGCAGAACCTTAAACAAGTAATTTTTCAAAAAATAGAATTAGAATTTGCCATAGCCCTTTTGAAATGTTGTGGAATTATCTGCCACTTGGTTTAGGTGTTCTAGGTTTACATTTTGATTTGAATTATTGACTTTCTCTGTAGTTCATTTGGGTTTTGGGGAATGAGGTTTTAATTGATCTGCTTTCTTTTGGCCCTGTATTCAATGTTCTGTTTATTGGACTAACAGAGCGCCTAGTACTGGTGGTTAGGGGAGTCAATTACAATAGTGTTGGATAGTCCCCGAGGGGCAGCCTCATTAGGGGTGTGTTCGTGCCACTAATAATAAGGGAGAGAATGAGAAAATGGATAATTTCCCGTGTTTGGGCCACTGGGAATCATTTCATCCGTAATGACAATCACTTTTTTCATTCTCTTTATACCTACTTTTCATTTCCCCCCAACAACGTTTTATACATCACATCACTATTTTTCACTTTCATCATACTCATTATTTTATTTTTTTCATAATCATTCTCTTCACCCCAAACACAAATAATCATTCTCCTTATGATCGTTACCATTCCCACACACCCTAGTAGAGGTTTGGGGTCTTTGGAGATCTTAAGTTCAAAACTCACGAATGAGCTTAATTGTAAAATTCATGATTATCTTTTGGGTATAGGCCTTGGAATGGGCGCTCGAGCCCTTGAATATGTAGTGGGGCGAAGCTCCAGAGATCCCGTTTATTAAAAAGAGTACAACTCAATTGTACTGATATTAATTATTTTGTAATTCAAATAAGAAATCTATAACTCCTCTCTGCATCTAACTTTCACTCTAGACAAGCTTATTGTAGAAAACTATTTTGTTATTAGAATAAGTAGTTCAATAGTCTTGTGGTTATTGAGAAAATATTAGCTACATGAAAGAAGAGGAAATCTTAGGGAAAATATTGTATTTTTTGTCTCTTCTCATGAATAGCATCAATATTCTCTTGTAGTAACTGATTCAATGAAACAGAAATTGAGCAGAAAACTTGTCCACATATTGTCTGGATTGCTTTTCATGATGTCTTGGCCTATATTCAGGTAATCAAACTTGTTTTCCTTGCAGAAAACTTCTCGCCTCATTTATTTTGCATACCAATGATTTAAATCTGGGTGTTTCTCAACCACTTCAGTTTATCGTTTTGATTCTGGAATAGTACCTCCGCAGAGGCTCGCTACTTCGCTTCGATAGTTCCAACTATGAATTGCTTGAGACTTGTTGCCAATGGCCTCTCATTAGTCAAAGATGAAGGACTTTTAAAATCCCTTACCCGGGAAGGAAAACCAGAGTAAACTACTTTTTCAGCATTGGCAAATTCCTTAAATTTATATACCTCAAGCACACCCCCTTTAATAGCATGTTTTCAAATCTGCAGAGAATTGCTGAGAGGCCCTCTATTTTATGTTCTAATACTGATTTTGTTGGCTGTCGTATTCTGGCGTGAATCTCCGGTTGGTTTGATCTCATTGGCAATGATGTGTGGAGGGGATGGTAATTTCCAGCTTCTTTAAAAGACATGTTTGAGAGTGATCTTGAAATGACCAAACTCACTTTTGTCACTTCAAAACAATCCCTTAATAGCTCTCATTGCTGCAGGTATTGCTGATATTATGGGAAGGAAATTTGGGTCCAAAAAGCTTCCTTATAATGAAGGCAAGAGTTGGATTGGTAGCATATCAATGTTCATCTTTGGATTTTGTGTCTCCATTGGGTGAGAGTTCTTTATGTGTTTTTTATTTTCAAAGCACTTATTTGATGCAGATTGATGATAAGACCCCAAAGATCTTAACAATTACACATAACCAACGGCGGAAAGATAAATGACGAAACACAATATAATAATAGAAATACGTTACAATATCATATACTATAGCCTTTCAAGAGGGCTACTCTCTCCTAATGTCTTGACCAAGACAGCCAATTCCAAAATATGACTATCCACAAAGAACCATAACTGGTCTATTTAAACTAAACCCAATAGACTAATTACTAAAATACCCTTAATAATATAATAATAACTAATACTTCTTGTGGGTCTAACAATTGATTTTTGAAAGTAATTTGAAAAATTGGTTGCTATGTGTGTAGGATATTGTACTATTACTCAGCTTTTGGATATTTGGAGTTGGATTGGGGAAAGACGATGCAAAGAGTTGGTATAGTTTCTCTGGTGGCAACTGTGGTGGAGTCTCTTCCAATTTCAGAAGTTGTAGATGATAATATATCAGTACCACTGGTCAGCATGGTAGCAGCCTTTCTGACTTTCAGTATTTATTAATCTCATATATATTATCTCATCTTCTTACTTCTTACTTCTACAATTCTATCATCCCACTATTTCTTAGCTTGGTGGTAAGAAAATGCCTTGGAGATTCTAGAAGATACGGGTTTCCTTAGCATCCAAATTTTATAGGGTCATACTTGATGTCGCTTAAAAATAATTGATGTGCAGATAGGGGGGTTTTCAAGACATTTTTTGGGGTTCCTTTTCAACTTTGACATGTATATTAAAATCATTTCTTTAAGTTAAAATACCATATTTAGTTTATGTATTTTGGGTCTTGTTCTATTTTAGTACATATATTTTTTGAAAAAATAAAAATAAAAATAGTTTTCTTTTTACAAACCACTGTATATATTTGGTTAAATTATAAATTTATGTTCACATTTTATTTGGTCCATCAATAAAATTTTGTAACCAATTATCTTCTAAGTAAGTGACTTCTAGATTAAATTTATCACTTTATAAATCTTAATGTTATTTTTTTTATCACTTATAGTTTCATGATAGTTTATTAGTTTATTCTAGGGCTCTAAACTTCTTTCAAAAAACGAAGTTAAAATCTAAGAAAACTCTTTTTTTTTTTTTGAGAATCAATAACTCTTTTAACTTCAGCAAAAACTAGTTGTCAATTTTTAACTTTTTTTCTAGTTTTAAATTATAAGAATTAAAATTTAATTTTTTTTCTAAATTATATATACTAAATTAAATTGTATAAACTAAATTCTATTTTATCTAAAAAAAATTACCGCTGAAAATCTAAAAAGTATATATCTGGGATGGAGACTAGGCTTCATTCAGACCAGGCCATGTGACACCATTGTATTGTGTCAGGTCATTTTAGTTTTCTTTTCAATTTTAACTTTTTTCGTTTTGATACTATTTTTACCATTTTTGTCTACATTAATTTGTTCTTAAAATATATATTTTTTGACAGCACATATTTTTTTTACGGCTGGTTTTCAATTAATTGAAAATGATATACATACTATTTATATTGCTATTTTTAAAAATTCTTTTTTCCTTTACAATTCATTTTTCTCATTTTCATTTTTTTAGATTAAAAAATAACTATAACTTGGGTGAGAATACATACTTTAATTTGTTTTTTCTCTATTTATATTGAGATCTGTTTGTTCATATCTATAAATATTTTGTTTGAATTCATATACTTTCAATAAAGCTTCAAATTGATCTATGATAGCTTTTGAGCCTTTGAGGTTATATTAGTTCAATGATTATATTAGTTTTAATGTAAGAAATGACATAATATGAGCATATATCTAAAAATTAATTACAGACAGAAAAATAATAGAGTTATATATAATATAATATAGAGTGAGTTTTTAGTCTAGTTTCAGAGGGATAAATATCAAATTGAACAAACTCTTACTACAAATTTTGATATGATCAATCATCACACCCAAAACTCACTCTGGATCTGTGGATCAGAAAGGCTTTTAAAAAAATTGTGCATGAAACTCATCTGAAATGAATTAATTGTTAAAGCTCCATTTCATACCATTTGTATTGACAATTGTGTTTTCTCACCTCGGGTAAATTGAGAAATTGTAATAGATAACCTATTTTAACAAAATAATTATAATTATTGTCAATTTTAAAAATATTTACATCCATAGTTATAAATACAGTTCAATATTATGTATTATTAATACGTGATTATGCATTATTAATATAGTATTATATGTTATTAATATAATATTATGTATTATTATAGTATTCTGCATTATTATTAATACTTATGACTATGATTGCTATTATTTTAAATAATCATATTTATAATTATTTTCCCAATTTGGCTAATTGGGCTAAATTTAGCTTCGTGCAGAAGTCTATGATAGGGCTGAAATTAACTGGGCCTGACTTTGGCCCATTTTAAGGTTAGACCTGGGCCCAGACTAAGCCGTGTGAAATTAAGATGGGCCGACTTGAATTTGTAAAGCCCGTACAAGATACTGGGCAAATTCAGTCAGGCCGTAAAGGCGTCTAATGTATTTGTACTAAGCTATGCTAAGGTAAAATGAGATTTTTTTTTTTTGGAATACATATTGGGGGAATGGACAATATTAATTTTTGAATTCGAACTTGTGATGCTGGTATTGAACTGGTTTACAACTAAACAATAAAACCATTATGTTACTAATCCATTTGGTATAAATTAAGATAATTGGTTTCGAGAAAAAAGAGTATCTTTGTATATCATACATTATTTTTATATTAAATTGTAAATATTGTGTGAACATTCTAAATTATAACGAGAAAACATTTCTCAAAAAAAAAAAAAACTTATAACGAGAAAATGAAAACATCTTAACCACTCAATTCTACTTAATTTGACATTTTAATTTCTTATTTGAAGCTTGAAATGTACTCTCTTTATTTTTTTTGTAAAGGTTGAAATATTAGTTGGATAGATACTTTTAGCTAATGTCATTAATGTTGGCCAAATATTTCATACCTCACATTGAGTTAAAAACGAATGTAATTCGAGTTAGAAAAAAAGTATGAAATCTATCTTGGTCATTATCAACAAATATCGAATGGATCGATGTCGCTATTTGATTTGGTATCAATCTATTTTCACTCCATAGTAACGAATTAGATCATTGAAATCAATATTTATAATTCCCTTTCCCCAATTTAAACTAAAAAAAACTTCCTATATAAATTTGTGGTGACTAAATATGTATTTTTTTTTTTTTTTTTTTTTTTGAGAACGACTAAATATGTAATTTGAGGAATTTTATAGGTACTAAGTTAGGGTATTTATTTGGTTTGAAAATGAGAATCGTTTTGAAAGAAAAAGAAAGCATTGGATTATCCGCCGCTTGAAGAAGAGAATGAAGAACAGCACCATTACAAGTATTTGATCCCAACCTTTTCTTCTCTTTCAATAATCTCAGAAACCCCAAAAGTTGTTGGGATGAAGGATCAGGAAACCCCGAAATCCCCTTTCGATTGGTTTTCTTTTTTCCCCAAGTTCGATTTCCGATTGCCTTTCCCGCCCAACGCCGCCAAGAAACCGCCGCCTGTGGTGGTTGATGAACCCCGAAAATCCGCCGCCGCTGCCGACAAGCCGGAGTTCGTCAGGTTTCCTAAAGCAGAGTTGGCCGTCGCTACAGTGGAGGCGGAAGCCGATGTCGTCTCCGGCAAAACCTCCAATCCGGTGGTCATCTGGCAGGTAATTTTTCTTTGTCTTTTGCTTCAATGAATTAGAACTTGCTACTGTGTTTGTGGAATTGTCTGAATCAAAGTGTGGAGAACTGGTTTTGCTCTCCTTTTATCTGTTTCTTTTTTTATATCAATGAATTTCTAGGCCAACATCTCGACTAATGTTACCGAACATATCGTTTGACACTAATATTTTGATGTTAATGAAACTCTTAGGAAACTAGTTTATAGTAAATGTAAATGAACACCATGAATTGAACCGTTTCTTAGTTCTCCCAAGATCCTCTTGAACACTAGACCATTCCATGATTTTTTTTAATTTTTTTAATTTTTTTTTTTTTTTGATATCTGTGTTAGACATACCACACACACTACATTTGGAAGCCTAAAAAATTCGTAGAAAATTAATTAGGTGGCTACCATGGATTGAATTCATCAACTTACCAATTAGTTTAGTTTAGCTTAGCTTAGCTCATTGCTAATTGTGAGGATCTCTCTCATGTACTAATGCAAGTAGAAGTTAAACATTTGCAGTCATCAGATTGAGTTTTATCAATAGTTGCAATACAAAAACTAGTTTGATAGCTCTGGTGTTTAAACAATTTCTATTTATCATCAAGAATAGATAGAACAGAGATGAATCTAGGTGTCTAGTACAACAAGCAAAATTGGTTTTCCCCAATGGTATCTTATTTTTTCATTGTGAAAAGTACAACAAATCAGAAGTTTGATAGCTTTGGTTTTCCCCAAGGGTATCAGGTTTTATAGATACCAGTTCCATGGTATTCAATCTCATGCAATTGCCTTTTTCTTTTTTATGTGAGAACTTGAAAGCTTAGAAAGCTGCCAAGAATGGTGGATGGACATTGGATAAAGTATATCTATCTTTAGGGGATAAAAAAGAATGAAAAAGAGAAGAAATTGAAAAGAAGAAGGTTCCTGCTTTGTTATCTGGATTGGGGGGTGACCAAGCATCTATATATTCAAAGAATGAAACCCCAATTAAAACTTCATATCTATGTGGAATTTCACTTTATATGCATGTGGTATATTTTGCTGTGAATGAGCTATTTAAAGTTGATCTAAAGAGAGGTGATTGTTAAGGGAACAAAACTTGCCAACTTTGTGGGAGGTACCTTGTATTGTACATACTTCTCACCCACATCTAATAATGTGTCACATTTACAATTTATCATTTATAAAATTACATTACTTATTATGTGGCACAATATTATATACACAAATAGTGGAAAGTATGTATGAGGTACCTCCCGAAAAGTTCGACAAATTTTTCTCTTGCAAAGGTATCACCTTTACTATCAGGAGTTGTTCATAAAGGAGAGCATCACATTATTTTCAGCATCCTACTTTGATATTAATTCCTTTTCTTGTTTCTATCCTTTTACCTTGCTGACTCCATTAGAATTTGAGGTTTTATGGTGCTCCTTATAACATGAATCATTTCATTTGCATTATTAGGTATATGCTCTTGGAGGGTTTCTAATTTTGAGTTGGGCATGGGAAAGATGGAAGGAGAGAAGGTCCCAAAGACGTTCAAACGACGAAGACGAGGACGAGGACGAGGATGAGAATCCTCAGGAGACATAATTTTGTGTTTACCATGAAAAAAGCCCTTAATAAATGTGATAGTTACCGTTTTAGTGCTAGAAAGAATCAATCTTGAGTTGTAAGTTTGGGATATAAATCAGTCATTTCCCAACCCTTTTGTCGATCCTTGAACATGATCTTAGTATTAAACAAAATCTGTCTCATCTCATTGAGTTTCTCTTAACTTTTTGGTACAAAGGCAACAATATTTAATGTCAATAAGATACTGAAAGAATAGTGATTAAAGAGGACCGAGTGGATTCAATAAGCTGACTTCATCGATTAAAATTAAAAAAAAGAAAATGATACAGAAATATTTAGAGCAAAACTAGAAGCGTAGCACCATTGGTGCTACAAAAAATTATTTAACAAAAAAAACTATTTTATAAAGTATGTAATTTTTGTGGCACTCAATGGTGCCACATCTCTAAAATGTAGTGTTCCCCTATACATCCATGTGTTGGAGAATTTTGCTCTAAAACGAATAATACATGTTATGTCAAACCCCTATACAGAAAGACACCAATTTATGCAGGGAATCAATCAGTTTCTACTAAGAAAAGTTGTGTATAGATAGATCACTAGGTAAACCATTTTTTCCATGTAGCCTTTACCAGCCTCCAACTAAACTCAGCATATTGAGACCCTTTCCTATAACTAGGGTCGGTCCGACCCAGCTTTTTTTAGTGTGGAAATATTACAACACATGACCTATTGTACTTATTTCAGTTGAGCCATAATTTTGTCGACGGTCCCGCGTATAACTTAACGGTATATTCTTGGAGTGAACAAGTTGATACGGCTAATTTGCCTTGGAAAAGTAGTTATTCTCACTTGAAATAACCATCATATATGGATAGTTTATTGAATGCATCATAATTTGCCTTTAGTCCAACAAACTGGCTACCCAAATGAGCACAACCAGCATCAGGCCACCGGCACCCTCCATCCCGAGTGCGCAATGGGCAAAGAGCTTCACAAACGTGACTGAAAGGGTTGCTTGGCGCATCATCATCATCATCTGCTGTAACTGTTATAGAGAGGGAGACGTCATTCTCTTCGCTGACAGGCAAAGAACGATGTGAGGTCCTTATTGAAGCAGGACGACTTTTTGAATTGGATTTCATCAGATCACCTTCAATGTCGACAGTACAATACCCATTACTGGAGACTTGAACCCTGCAACCTAGAGACTGAATTGCTCTTTTCATGGCGTCACATTCTTTACTTGCACTTTTTGCTACGCTCATAGCAGATATACTCGACTGTTTCTCGTTTTGCAACTCCGCTTTTAATGATTCCGTGGCAGCCGTCATCTCTTGGGCTTTTCGCTCGGCTATTTCTTTGTCCTATTAGACACATTTTATGGCAAGCAAGAATCGATCAGGTTGACACTGAGTACAACAAAACATTGTACATAAACTATAGAACTGCTTCAATGAAGTGAGACAAAGCTGTGCATTGGAACAAAAGAACATGAAACATATAGTTTTGTAACTCCCTTGGCCTTGAGAATTCTTTTAGCTATCAATCAAATGTTACATCAAATTAAAAATAAAACGAAAAAAAAAGAAAAAAGAAAAAAGAAAAAAGGATTGTTCCAAAGTTGTGTTTAAAAAGTATTTAAAAATGAAATCATTTTTTTACGCAGAAAACTACAAAGATTTTTTTTTTAAGACGTGTTTTGTTGTTTTCATTTCTTGTCTTTGGAGTCTTCAATGCTAACTGTCCTTCGCTTTTAGAACTAAAAACAATACAAAGTTTTTTTTTTTTTTTTTTTGAAAAACTACAGTAATCAGGAGAACTTATGTCTATGAATTTAATCTAGAGTAGCCACCAACTACTAAATCAAGTAATTTGCTTCGTGAAGATGGTTGAAATAGGTGTATGTAAGCTAACTCAGTTAAAAACCAAGTAGTATCGCTCGAATGGGTAGGAGAGGAAGGAGAGGCGAAGGAGCGAACACACCCGAAGAAAGAATCAAATTTCATCAGTGACTAGTATGTATCTAGAGTTTGGGACACAAATTCATTACCCAAGCATAATAAAGATGATACCTTCTGCATTTCAGAGAATTTGAAAGCCATTTCCCTGCATTTGGCTTCAAGTTCTCCAGCTTGGGATTCTTTAGGACAAGACCAACGAAGATGGAACTGTGGCCATAGAGTTGGAGCTAGAGCTGCTGCAGGAGGTAAAAGAGGACCTGAATGTTTGGTTGGATCATAGAAGAGGTTATGATGCACATGTGAACTTCCTTCCGAAGCTCGTATACCAGCCAAATACGTCCATAGACAGCCACAAACCTCAGAAACTGCACATTCCTGCCGCTCCTTTTCACTGAGACATCACAAAAATATCATTAACCAAGAGCCTCCAACGAGCGATACTCTAACTGATCAACTAATTTAAGAGAAAAGTAAACATTCATCAAAGCCAGAAAACTCTCAGAAATGTAAGGAATAAATAATAATGGCCTGTTTAATAGCATTTATATTTCCTAATTCTAGTTAAATTAAAAACCAATGAATTCTAAAACATCCTCACTTCCATGTTTCTCATTTTTCACAAGCGTTTAGTTTTTCACATAAAGTTTTGTTTTTTTACA
Organism: Sicyos baderoa; assembly: GCA_037832685.1. Classification (NCBI taxonomy): domain Eukaryota; kingdom Viridiplantae; phylum Streptophyta; class Magnoliopsida; order Cucurbitales; family Cucurbitaceae; genus Sicyos; species Sicyos baderoa. The sequence goes on from JBBMEF010000025.1 coordinate 9,871,227, forward strand.
GAAACGAAACATTTTATAGAAAAATGAAAAGAAGAAACTAATGAAGGAAATTACCAATTGCACAAGAAGTTCCCAAAGCGACAGGAAAGCATGCAATCCAAGAGATCCACCAGGAATGCCTAACAGAAAACGCCAAAAGTCAGCATTGTTAATCATGTTATGCTTATGCCAATGAAGAATGAAGAATGAAGAATAATTTTCACACAAAAGAATGAGAACTAAAAGCTGTTTCAAGTAAAAAATTGAGCTGCATCTAGAAGGATACTTACCGAAGAGAACTCAAAAGCAAAGGGATACATGCGCAGAAGTTGTGAAACACAGTCAACCCACTGCAAATAATTAAGCAGTATTCAATTAACAGGTAATGCATTTTAGTATCCAAGGATAAAAATATGACAAATGATCTTTGATCTTAGCAGAAATCTCGTCAGGCCGTCACTATCTACATCGGTAAACATGTGATGGAGTCCCAAAATAATCACACAATGTTTCACAAAGATGTTACGCAATGAACCACAAACCTGTAGAAATATGGGAGAAAAGCTGTTCGAGGTTTGTGCATGAGGACTGGAAGCTTGAGATGTGGATGATCCCAATGGCTGACGCACAGGTGAAGAAGATAAACTTCCAACTGAAGACTGCCTAGAGAGTTCATACGGCATGTTACCACTTCCTGCTATAGACGGCGTGCCAGACCGATCTGAGAAAGGATGACCAAATGCCAGCCAATCCTTTTCAACCAGTGCCTGTACGAAGGATATGTTAGAGTTATATGTAAATATTGTAAATAACTAGGTTTATTTCTTGTTGTGTTTAGGCCCGGTAGGCCCGGCCCGT
>JBBMEF010000025.1:9872163-9893986 GCA_037832685.1 Sicyos baderoa
CACAATCTCATAAACAACATTTCAATAACATATCAATTGAAAACAATTTTCTTAATAGACCAACTTAATGGAGAAATAAAAGTTTCATTCTTAAATGAAATGAAACATTCTATTTTTCTAACAATAGAATCTAGAGATATACCGGCATCGAGATAGAATCTAGAGATATACCGACATCGAGATAGGGTCTAGAGATATACTGGCATCGAGTCAGGGTCTTTCTCATATCTAAAAAACTCAGTTTTAAAACATTACTTGCATGCTGGAATACTTGTTGAAAGATGCATCTAAATCTAAATCCTAACTTTTCTTAAAAAAAAAACAACCAAATCCTAACTGGACTGAACTCAACGGAGTCGCAGGGGAGTTTTTCGTTGAGACGGAGTCGTTGGACAGCGTCGGAGGGGATCGATCGACGGGGATCAAGCCGGTGGAGAGAAAAAATGTAAGACGGTCTGAGTTAAGATCGACGAACGAAAGGTGAAAAGCTTCGATTTTTGAGTTCTGTGTCCTTTTGGCTGCGAAGATGAAGAGCCACCATAAATGACACAATGAGTATTGTTTCTTTTTTCCTTTTCTTAAAAATTGCTACATAAAATGGGTTTATTTACTTCTTCTTTTTTTCGAAATCAATTTTTTAAAAAATCTAAACATATTCTTTTTTTCTAAAAAAAAACTGAAAATCTTGATTTTCTGTTTTAAATATCTTTTTCTATTCTAAATTTTGTTTGAAAGATTTTCTATATTAATATTTAAGATTAAAATTATTTCAAAATAGGTGGGTACAAGAAAGTCATTTATGTTTAAGTTATTAATTTTATTTTTTTCCATATTTTAAATTTTAGACATGGTCATTAGACATTTATTCCTATTATTTTCTAGAATTAGACATTTGCCTATTTAACTCAATAAATAGACTGAGTTGTATTTTTATAGCCGATTCAACTTATTTTCGAGATCGGTCGTCTCCAAGAGAGCAAAATAGAAAGACTGATAATTTGAGAAGAAGGTTCTATTTTATGTGCTCTTAATAATCAATATCAACTACCACCTGCCAAAAATGGCCAAAAATACTATACTTTTAGGGGCATCAGGTACGAGTGAGATGTTGTGATTACTTGAATCGAATAGAGCTGGATCACAACTAAAAAAATTTAAGAATAACAATAATAATGATAAAGAAGAGAAACATGAAAAAATCATAAACAAATTATGTTAAAAACCCGTAGTAAGGATTGAAAAACTTTACACTATCTATACAAAAGAGTTACAACTTTATCTCTTACAAAATACAACAAATTATCTTACAAAGAGAAACACTGTCTATTTTTATCTCATAACCTTACTCATTGGGATATGGGATGAATTGGAATGATTTAAGATAGTTTGCCACCTATAGGACTCATGGACTTGAGCTCCAAGTAACATTTAATGGCCATAATTTGCCACATTTTCTCTTAGTGATGAAGTAAATCATGTAGTTTTAATTTTATCACAACTTGACTTTAGACAAAGTGCATATCTACATCTTTTATGATAAAGATATTTTTTTGTCCATATCGAAAAATGAGAAAGATCTAGAGTCTTCTTTGTGTCTTAATATCTAAAGTCTTTTTTAGTCCTTAATATTTAACATTCGATACCATGAAATTACGAATTCGAATCTTCTCTCCCTCATATGTTACTGAATTAAAAGAAAAAGAAATTGTCATGCATAAATATATGTTTATGGCCAATTCACATTTTCTAATCTTATATGTGAAAAAATATAAAAGTAGATATATATTGCAAGTTATATTTTTAGTGGAAAAATGAATCTCAAGTTTACATTTATGATTTGCAAGTTCAAGTTAAATGAGTCATTTTCCAACCCTTGTACATGATCTTGGTATGGAATTAAATGTCTCCTTTAGATTCTCTAACCTATTATTGGTAAAAAAAAGCAACCATATTTAATGTTAATAAGAGGCTTTGCATCTGTGTATACTGTCAAGAAAAGTTTGGTTGAACCTTGAGCTATAGTCTCCTGTTTAATATAACACTAAATAATTTTGTTAACTTATACATGACTTTAGTATTTGATTGAACTTATATTCCTTTTTAAGTTTTCCAAGACCTTTTGATTAGCTTTCAAAAAACCCTTTAAACAAGTCAATAATGGATATCTAACCATAAATAATGCACTTCTCAATTTAATAGTAATAACATAAATGCATATGCATGTACAGTTATTGAGCTTATCTAGAGCCACAATATATAAGAGATGGTATAATCTACAAATCCATTGCTAGAAGAAAGTCATTACTGCACTACATACAAATGGTTATTGAATTGAAACCCAGCAATGGTTTATTACAATTTTAGTCCCAAGAGTACTTGCTGGTAAAAGAATGATACATCTTGTGTGAAACCTGTACAGAGACCAATTTATGCAGGAAATCAATCAGTATTAATAAGCTATCGAAAAAAAAATTTGTATCGATATCGACCACTAACTAAACCAACTTTTCCATGTAGCCCTGTCCAAGTGTGGTAGTCTTGATTTACCAGCTAACTCAGCATTCTATGTACACCATCCTCAGACCCTTTCCTAATAACTGGGTCCATGATATACGCGGCTGGTCCCGCATATAACTTAACATCTTCGTACGAGCAAGGAGAAAAACCGGTTCATACTGTTAGTTTGACTCAGAAACCAAAGGGAGAAAGTCATCATTCTGGCTTGAAATAACCATCGTGTATGGATAGTTGATCGAATGCATCGTAGTTTGCCTTTAGTCCAATAAACTGGCTACCCAAATGAGCACAACCAGCATCGGGCCACTGGCACCCTCCGTCCCGAGTGTGCAACGGGCATAGAGCTTCACAGATGTGACTAAGAGGGTAGCTTGGCGCATCATCATCTTCTGTAACTGTGATAGAAAGGGAGGTGTCACTCTCTTCACCAACAGGGAGTGAACGATGTGAAGCTCTTGTGGAAGCAGGGCAACTTTTCAGATTGGATTTCATCAGGTCTCCCTCAATGTCAATTGTACAATAACCATTACTAGAGACTTGAACCTTGCAACCTAGAGACTGAATTGCTCTCTTCATGGCTCCACATTCTTTGCTTGCACTTTTTGCTAAACTTTTAGCAGACATACTCAACTGTTTCTCGTTTAGCAACTCTGCTTTTAATGATTCCATGGCAGCGGCCGTCTCTGCGGCCTCTCTCTCTGCTACTGCTTTGTCCTATTAAACATAGTACATAAACAATGTCCATACAATAATAACATCAGAAAAACATCAGCTTCACCAACTATGGATGAACCGAATCTTAAACAGTAATTACGTTCCTAGACAATCAAATTAAAGTAGAAAAATTTAATACCAGCAATCAAATGACCAATGAACTGCTTCAATGAAGTGATAAGCAGTAATGCATTGCAACAAAAATAGTTCTGCAACTCCCTTGGCTAGGGTTCTCATTTAAAAAAGGCAAAAAAAAAAAAAAAAGAATTGTACCGAAGTCGTGTGTAAAAACTGTTTTGAGAAATGAAATTAGTTTTTACGTAAAGAACTCCAAAATATATATAAATTAAAAACAGCTGTACTTTGTTGTTTTCAGTTGTTGTCTTTAGTGTCCTACGTTAATTGTCCTTAGCTTTTAGAATTAAAAACAATAGAAATGATTTTTAGAAAAACAATTTGCAAGAGTTAAAAACAAAGTATAACACACCCGAACAAAGAATTAATTTCTTCAGTTAATCATACCTAGAGTTTGGGACATTTATTCATTACCCAACTACAATAAGATGATACCTTCTGCATTTCAGAGAACTTTATAGACATTTTCCTGCATCTCGCTTCAAGTTCCCCAGCTTGGGATTCTTTAGGGCAAGCCCAACGAAAATGGAACTGTGGCCAGAGAGTTGGAGCTAGAGATGCAGCAGGAGGTAAGAGAGGACCATCATGTTCGGTTCGATCATAGAAGAGGTTGTAATGCACATGTGAACTTCCATCTGAACCTCGTAAGTCAGCCAAATATGCCCACAGACAGCCACAAACTTCCGAAACTGTACATTGCTGCCGCTCCTTCTCACTGAGACATAACAAAAAAACATCATTCACCAAGTCCCTCCAACTAGTGACATTATTACTGTTTAACTAATTCAAGAGGGAAACGTAAACAACATTCATCAAATCTAGAAAACTCTTTTCAGGTCAGAAATGTAAGGAATAAATAACATGGGCCTGTTTAATAGCATTTTCGTATCTTATTTCTCATTAAAATCTATAATATCCTGGATACACGAATGATATCAAACAGGGTCATATCGTGCGAATAGTTCTAACAACTGAACGATGATCATTATCTACAGACAGTAATTAAAAAGGGAACTTAGATCTAGTTGAAAAGGAAATTACCAATTGCACAAGAAGTTTCCAAAGCGACAGGAAAGCATACAATCCAAGAGATCCACAAGGAATGCCTAATACAAAACTCCAAACAGGTCAGCATGTTAATCATGTTTTGCCAACTAAGAAAGAACAATAGTTTCCCGAAGAAAGAATGAGAAATAAAAACTGTTTCGAGTCAAGAGTCGATTTGCATCTGGAAGGTTACTTACCGAAGAGAACTCAAAAGCAAAGGGATACATGCGCAGAAGTTGTGAAACACAATCAACCCACTGCAAACAATTAAGTAGTATTCTATTAACAGGTAATGCAATTTTGGATCCAAGGATAAAAATAAAGACAAACAATCTTTGCACCTAGCGAAAGTCCCGTCACTATATCTACATTGTTAACCATGTGAAGGAGTCCCAAAATAATCACAGTATTGCACACCTGTAAGAATATGGGAGAACAGTTGTTCGAGGTCTGTGCATGAGAAGGACTAGAAGCTTGAGATGTGAATGATCCCGATGGTTGACGCACAGGTGAAGAAGATAAATTTCCAGATGAAGACTGCCTAGAAAGTTCATACGGCATGTTACCACTTCCTGATATAGACGGCGTGCCAGACCGATCTGAGAAAGGATGACCAAATGCCAGCCAATCCTTTTCAACCAGGGCCTGTATGAAGGATACACATCAAAATTGACAAATGACTAAATATAGCCAACAGCTATGGATAAATGGGGAGCCTATGCAACCATTGATAACTCCAGGGATAGGATTAAGTAATTTTTTGAAGATATGTAAATAGATATGAAACTGTTTTCTGAAAAAACTAAATCAATGATATAGTAAAGAAGAAAAAAGAGTACTGAAAGAGGTCTATAAAGTTAACACAAATTACCTGAAATCCAGTGAACGTCCGATAATAAGGATCAAGTAGTAAGCTAGCAAGTGAAACAAGTTGTGATGTTCTGTCCCAGCCATCACTATGCAAACAATGACAAGTAGATGGCAAAATAATCTTTTGAGCATATCACAGAGCAGAAGTTCCAAGCAAAAATAGCAACAATGCATAACATGCTACAGCCTATACGTACAAGCTAAAAGATAAAAGATCAATTATTCATACCTGCAATGAACTAGCACAGTTGCTTTTTCCAAAGCGGCACGTGCAGCAATCCATGCTGAACCAGCCAAGACGCTTTGAACATGGATTAACCAGCCACTATCTCCCAGAGTTGATACCGATGCAGACATACTACTAAGATTACCTCCACCCCATGTCCATCCACCATGTCTCTGCATATGTAAATGGCAAGTGAGTCTCTTTAAGAGCAAATATTCAAAGTAGGGAAGTGAGAAAACTTCAACTGCAATCTTTAAAATTCCTCCATTATTGGCCACATTACTTTTTGACATGTGTAAACATCTACAGTTTCAAGTTTCTGTTTATTGACAGAAAGCATCATGAATTGGATGGACGATGGAGGGAGGGCATGCTCATGTTTCTAACGTTTCAAGTTGGTTGGAGGAAAAAAATTATTTAGAGGGAGGGAAACAGAAAAATGATGACAGACTCCATCAGAAGATGTTGCATCATGATTCCATGAATATCCAAGCGGGTAGAGCCGTAGGAGGAAGAGAGGATAGGAGACTATCTATAAGACCAAAACACAAAGGGCCTTGATATATTACGTACGTCAAAAAAAAATACTAACCAAGAATGATGACATCCCGTCAGATGATTTTTCACCATGAGTATCCAAGTATTCTCTAAGCCGAGTAAGACTTTCTCTCATTGCATGTATGTTGTCAATCCCAAAAAAAACTATCTATTGAAGACAACGAAGAGAATCCGATGTTAGTCAAACATCCAACAATCAAGTTGTAAAGAAAAAACAAACCAAACCAAACCTCAGATTGAAAATAATTTGACGAAGATTCTGAACCACCTCCCATAGCTCCATTTGCTAAAGCATTTTTTCTAGGCCGTGCATCAGCTATATAAAGCTTCCTAGAGTGTCATTAATTAAAAAAAAAAAAAGATTTATTTCCGAAGTAATAATATGTAATCGCCTATATGGCTTAATTTCATATATTAATGAAATTGTTTCTTATCCAAAAAAAAGAAAAGATAAAAAGGAGAATCCTGTCCCTAGAAAATTCTTTTGTTTTTTTCAAACCACTCTCCAAACATTCATCTTAATTGTTCCATTATTCATTTCCTAAGTAACAATATGGGATAATATTCTACTGGGAGTGTGAAAACAGAAACTGTAATGCTTTCAGCCTTTTTTAATCCTGCTGGCTAAAAGAATAGTAATGTGACTAACGAGAGAACGCCTAAAGATAGAAATTTAATTGACTGGTTGTTGGTGAGGAGGAAAATCATGATTGACATCCATGTATATGTGAATTATCACCCAAAGTTGCACAATTTTCTTTCCTCTTTTCTAGGTCAATTCTAAGTTTCTAACAAATCTCATAATCAACCTTGCTTCAAATCTAGGTTGCGGTGGATATATAAAAAAAGTGTTATCCTCCGACCATTCTTTGGGTAAAATGAGAGTTGTTTGTCTTTTTATAAGTGAGTAGATGGAGTTTAGTGCACTGTACTGACTCACACCCAATTCCAGCAACAAAAATTATAGACCATACTTTTTAGTTGGTCGAGGTTTTCTCCTTTCTTTTTCTTTTACTCTTAGTATAAACACGGCTATTCAAGGGACCTGCCCGCTTCTGCAAGACACTCCCAGAAAAAGTACCCTAACAATCCATATATCCGTCTAATGCCCGACCCTCACCCAATGGACCTCACTCAAACAGAAAAGATCATCTATCTATAACAAACAGCATTCGTTCATTCCCTTTTTACACTTTCTATTATAAGTAAGAATAATCGGGAACCTAATACAAACTTCAAAAAAAAAAAAAAAAACAGTAGCTACCCATAGAAAGAGAATATTGATACACTGACCTACGTGATGACCCTTGAACACCAGCAAGATCTGAGCAAAGCGCAGCAACAAGCTTTTCATCAGTAGTACTGCAACATGCATAAATGAGATCAACTTAAAGGCCTATGTCCTATCAATCTATAGCTAAACATATGCGGCAACATCCTTAAGAATTTTCTAGACCCACGAAAGTCAAATTTTCTAGACCCACGAAAGTCAAATTTCCTGCAAATGTCCAGTATAATAGGTGAAACATTAATGGAAGTTCTTTTCCCAATGTAATACAGTCCCTCGTTTTTTCCCCTAAGAAACTAAGTTTTCGTCAAGAATCAGAATATACAAGAGCTTACAACACACAATGATGATGACGATAATAATAACAATAATAATAATAATAACAACAACCCAGCCCACCAAAAAATAGTCCCAAAACTAAAGTCAGTAACACTATAATATATTAAATATGAAATGATTGGATAATGCACACTAGGAAACACGAACACCTTATTTTTTACAAAGTATTCATGTCGAACACTCTCTGAAGTGACACACAAAATTTTGTGTCCCCTTTTATTATTATAATAATAATTACTTTAATATTGGACACATCACGGACACACCATTTAAAACTTATACCTTGCGAGTAGTCGATTGCACGACAATGAGGAGATGTTGGTGGAGGTAGTCGATGACGACGTCCATCCAAGGTAGATGGACAAAAATGGAAAAGGGAGGTAAAGATAGAAAATAGGATGAAGATGAGAGAAAGGAGGGAAAGACTAAAATATTTGATATTGTTAAGGATTAGGCTTTCTAATAAATTTTATTTTGTGGGCTTCTTAGTAGGCCATTAAGGATAATGAAGTTTTGTTCTTTATTGGACTTAAACGGACTCATCATATAACTATGTGGGTTAAATTCAAACGTCAATTTTCATTTTCATTTTCATTTTAATTATTTTTCATAGTTGGTAAAAGAAAAACTAAAATATTTTGGGTTTGATCTTTTAGTGTTATCAAATTAAATAATAATAATAACATGTCTTGATGTATCTCTGTGCTACATTTTCAGAAAATGGTGTGTCGTCATGTTCGTATCATGTGTTATCCGTATCTGGTATCCTTAAGATGCACATTACCTCTCATATCCATTTGGGGTAAGAAAAAGACTACTCATAACCAAAAAGTATAAAGGAAGCAGGATGAGCAATCCAGTCTACAGGCTACAGAGGGAAATCAGAAAAAAACTACTCATAACAAAAAAATACGGATGGCATTACAGTGACAAAAACCCGGATAGAGCATAGAGCAAAAACTAAACTCACACCTCCTAGTCCTACCATCAAAGATTTTAAGCTTCCTCTCACTCCACATTCCAAAAGATTACCATGAAAGCATTAGACCATATGATATTACCTTCTCATATTCATCATAAGACCAACTAAAGGTTGAGATGAACGTGCAAGAACAGCTCCAGTACCTAAAAGTTTTCATCACCGTTAGAAATATAAGTCTTGATAAGAATGGTAAGGAAGAATCATAGCCTTATGTTGGTACCAGGATTGCACCACGAAAGAACAGGCAATCGACATCTAGCACGAAAGGCAGAAGCCTGCGCTATTTCTTCATCACTAGCAGTAGAATCACATAGTTGCATCAGTGAATAAAAACTATCATCAATAATGAACTTCTTTAAGGGATTAAACAAACTACCACAAAAATAGAAAAGGAGACATTTCCTAATTCTAAGAATTTCACATCTCCAAATATCTCATAGAAACAAAAAGTTAGAGCAAATGGAAATGAATGACTTTGACACAAAGTATAACTGGAACAACTAAAAGAAAGTTTTGGATCAAAAGTAATACCTGATGTGTTTTGGAACAACTAATGCAAATGGATAACTTTGACACAAAGTATAACTGGAATTGATGTTAGTTATTCTCCACAATTCATTTGACAGTGTAAATGATCCATCTTCAATCATACTCATTGATGCACGCAGGGAACCCTTTCCAAGAAGCCGAAAATACTCATTTAGCAAGCGAACTTTTGGGTCTGTATTACTGTACTTGGATGGCCCGGACTTGAATGCATATAGATCCCATATTCTGGTAGGTTTCATACACCTCAATAATGCATCATATACTTTACGCCTCTGTAAATTGCAATATCCATACAAGATCTCAGGTCAAGTAAAAGCCAATATGCAATATATTGAAACCTCTCTTTCATGTTGGATAAAAAAAATATGCAAAGCAATTATATATAGATTATGTTAATAACTAAATGACAATGATGGGTTGTAGTGAAACTAAAATTTGCGATGAAGGCCCCCTCCTCCAGTATTGTTGTATCAAAAAAAAAAATTGCGATGAAGGGCAGGAATCAAACTCATAATAAGTTAGTTGGTCAGGAGATAGGGGTTGCAGATTTTCTTTTGGAATGATCAGAGCTCTCAATGACCAAAAGCTTTGTAACTATTACCCAATCAAAAGTCTACTTCTTCCCTAGATTTAATCTATTGGTAGTAATTAAATGAGGTGCTCATATTGTAATTTGAGGGCCTACATGGGAAACCGGAAACCTTCCCACTATACTAATATATGCAAGATATTACTACTTAGAACAAATTAGATCATGAAGATTAGGTGACCTTATAAGCCGGAAGCCTAAAATACTACAATTTCACAAGGACTGAAAATACAAACCTGCTTTGTTCTTGGACGAAAACCAAAGACAATAATTCTCATGTCTTTTCCTGCAATACACCAAGGAAGAAGAATTTAATGACTATTTATTTTAGCCAGTTTGCTGCATACGTAGAACATGTAAAAAAAAAACATTGATAGAAAACTGGACTTTCATAGAGAATAAAATGAAGGAATGCACTGGCATACAAAACGAAAAGTCCACAAAGAAAGGACTGGAACCTACCAGAACGGCTTCCAATCTAACAAAATAACTATTGACTAATGGGCAACATTTTTTTTTTTGGACAATCAGGAATCCAAGCTTCTCTCCACTACATACTCGGAGCATAGCGTCCGTCCCAATTAGGCCAAGACCCAAGATACAACAACAGATTTTACAATTAACTCACTCGTGAGTTTCAAACATGAAACCTCAAGAGACCACAAGCCTCTACCAACGAGGCTGCCCCTTAGAGGATGAGGGGCATATGAAAGCCACCATTCATCTATTATAACTATTCATCCTAAATTAAAATAATTAATTAGAAATAAATAAACAGCAAAAAAGATCGGCTAATCAACAAAATGTGCAATGAGACAGCATATCTCGTAAACCATATCATCCATTGTGCATGTACATATCTAGAACCTCCCTGAAACCCATCAAGTTGATTAAGAGAACAAAATATATTTCCTCTATTTTTTGAAACTCAAAATTGTTACTTTCCTGATGGTACAAATCATTCACGTAAAGAATATGCATCTACAATGGCGAATATATAACAAAGCATACCAATGACCTGAAGAAGTCGTCGAGATGAAGACTTTTCAGATTGGCGAGAGACAGAATTTGTCTTCACAACCTAGAACCTCGCAAGTAAAAAGACAAGCATACTATTACTCCCAATTCAAGATCTTCGTACGTGGAAAGTATAAAATGCAATAACAGATTGCAGTTTGAGTGCAATCAAGTCAAGTCAAGAGTTTATAAACAACAAACCTTACACGTTTAATGGAAAATAAATATCTCCTAAGCTAGCAGGTCACAGAAATTATGGAAAGTGAGGAACAAGTACGGGATAAAATGTTCCAAACAAGAAAATAAATAAACAAATAAATAAATAAAGCTTAAACTAAAACCTGTTGGGATTTTCAACTATTTCAGGAAGAACAATAAAAAATAAAAAATAAAAAACAATGTATGTTTGAGGTGATAAGCTATCTAATAGCCGATTCACAACCAAATAAAAAATAAAGCTTAAACTAATAAGAAGAATTAGCCTACCTTTTGGGGGCTTATCTAACCCAAAATGGTTGTCACACTAAAATTAAATTAGTATAGTCTAGAAATAGATAATTAATATAGAAAAGTTAATGGAATCCACCATAATCAGCACTGGACTCAGATTCAAAACATTTTCCAACTCGTTAGGCTGATGGAAAGAATTGCAAATAACGAACTATAACAAATGATTGTCTGCTTGCTCCACAGGAGAGACTATCAAATAATTTCAAATTCCTAGTGCGGCAGTACCAAATAAGGACAACACACTTTAGAACGTGTCTTGATTTTAGATTTATGAATTAGGAACTTACTATTTTGTTGAATTTATCAATTGTTGCCAACGGGATAGTGCCAAAGGCAATAACATCCATGCTTCCTTCGCGCTAGAAAAATAGCAAAGAAAATTTACAACTCGTTAAAATGACCTGGCACAAGAGATCTTATAGTAACAACGACATCTTGGCTAAATCAAGCTACTTCAAACTAAATTAAAGAAGGATGAAGAGATACCATCACAAAAACCTAAAGATGTAAGCACCAGGCAACCAAACAGAAACAGGGCATAGAAGCCAAAAGATGAATGTACAGAAAAAACACTCTAAGTCAGATTTCGATAGTTTTTAATGATGCCATTGAAGTTAAAATGTTTCCACCAAATGATGCGCTATAGTAATCACCAATCACCTGCTATCTGGCCTAGCAACCGGATAGTTCAAGTTGCCTCTAAATATAATGCTTAACTCATGAATAATATTTTTTTATTATTGTACAAGAACAAATCCTTAACTCATGAGTCATCATGACATAAAATAAAACCATATACTTGAGAAGAAAAAATAATAAAACTGTTTGTACAAGAGCTAATAATTTAATGCTTCCAGTGGCCTATGAGATAAAAATAGTTATGATACATTTGAATACTTACTAGAAATAAGAGACGAAAATTCGTTACATATAAGGTACCCGCCTCATCAGTATTCACAAGAACAACACCATAGCCCTGAAGGTAAAACTCAATTGATTAATTGCCTCCAAATACATACATATACACACATACATTGTTTCTTTTTTGTTTTCTCAGCAGTCAAAGCAAGCAGAGTAGGTGAGATTTGAGAATTTGAATAAAACAATATTATACCTTCAGTCATCCACTACGTTACAAAACTAATCTGATGCATGCATTTTCATGTAGCCATGTATATTTGATATGTAGAATAACTAGAATTTACTCCACGACACCATTTATGGGGGAAAATACCATTCAATTGTTATAGGCGGTAACCCAGAGATGATTCCTTATTTGGATTTCTCTTGGGCTGCCCTTGAAAACATAGGAAATTTTTTATTTCTATTACAACATGCCGGTTGGCTAACTTTTGGTAAGCTTCCTTGACCTTGTGTAGATGCATAGCTTATCTTTCCACTTTTGAATCATTTTCTTACCTTTTAAATTTTTAATGATAGTTTTTGGTTCCAACCAAATTATAACAATAATTGCTCCATGAAATATTTCTTTTTTTTCTTTTGAAACAAGGATAACTGCGCCCGTCCCTAGGCCAGGCACCGAAAGACATCGAAGGGATGGAGGCATGGGAAGTGTCTACAAATTAATGTCACAGGTGAATCTCGAACCTGAGACCTTGAGGGGAGCACACCTTCAAAACTCAAGTCTTCAACCAACTGCGCAACTCCTTGGGACCTCCATGCAATATTTGTTCATAGGATCTCAAATAATTGATTCCCTTATCAAGAATGCTTTCTTCAAGTTATATTCATTACTTTATCAATTCTTTTCAGTTTTTCCAAACAGTTGAGAACCACCATTCTGCTTCCAGCCAGTTTTTTAGGAGCAAGATTGAATGCATTTTCGTTATATGTCTAGAGTACACAATTACAAAATCATCTCATGCGAGTATTTAATAAAAAAAAAATTAAAAACAATTTTAAAAAAAAATAGAAAATCATATTTCATTGATAAATTCCATTCCCCAGTATCTAATTCCTCATCTTCAATTGCAGTAACATTTCAAAACTGAAAGACGAAACTCGCACACTACAATCAGTAAAACTTCCTCGCACAAAAAACTAACAATTCAACAGAAAATCAAACCCCTCAATCTCGACCCATTATGAAATTCAAATTCGAAAGCCAAAATCGAAGCACTACAAACCTCGGCAATCACTTGTTCGGCTTCAAGCAAACAATCCAAATTAACATGCGACACGGACTGAGGAACGCGCTGCAACAAAAGCGAAAACCAGCGCGTTTACAACCAAGAGCAAAGCGTAATCCCCAAAAAAAACATCAAAAATGAACACGGAGAAGAAGAAGAAACCTCAATCTTGGTCCATTCAAGGGCGTCCCAACTGTAAGCACCGTCCATCTTCTCCAAATCGGGGACTTCCCGGCGAGATATGGACCGGGTGGGGCGAGGCTTCGGCGCTGCCATGTGCGGCGAACCGACTGAAGAATCAAGATTCCCAAATTGTACGAAAATCGGGAACAAATTGAAAATGAAAAGGGCTTCGAATCGGTGAAGATTTTGGATGGAAGCGTAAAAGCTGTTACGTATTTCTTTTCTTTTATTTTTTCTGATTTTTAAGCACCATTTTTTATTTCGAGGGACTTCCAAGCTTCAAGTTCCGAATGTCTTGCAACCTTAATTTTGCTTAATTTTCTTTTCTTCAGATTATAGATTAAGTTTCGTGTTAATTCTATGACTCATTGCACAAGTTACAATTCATTAATTTTAACTATACTTTAATTAAATACGATATTAGTGTTAACAATTCAATATAATGACGTACATAGGTTGGGTTTGTCACTTTTTCAACTCAGCTTTATTAAAGAGATAACTCATCTGGACTCAATCCGATCTAATTCTTATTTTTTTTATTAAGTTGGGTGATTCGTTTCATCCATACATTATAATTCTAATATTATTTAATCAAATTAGTCATATACAATATATAAAAGAAAATACAATTTCTAACAATAATCATAACATTATAATGAAATTGATACAAATATTAAATAAGCAAAATATTCAACAAAAAAATCACTCACCATTAATCATACATTTATAATTCAAGTAGAGCATTATATTTATAGAATATTACAACAATTACATTTGACATACATAAAGTAAATATATAATTAAAACAATAAAAATACATTACATAATTTGATTTCTATAAAAACAAATATATATTTAAAAATAAAAATAGATGACAATTTTACTATATATTTTACCATGATATATATACATTCTAATTACTTAACAATATTTTAGAATAATGAAAAATAAAAAGTCTAAAAATAATGATTAAATAAGTAAATATATGTCTATATAATTATGTTATAAATAATTTTTTTTTAAACTTAATAATCAAGTCGAGTTAGCTCGGTAATTTTAGGTCAATCCTTACACAACTCAACTCAACTCATCACATTGGATTGGATTAGTTTGATTTATTTAGGTTGTCGGATTGTTTGAACACCTCTATTTCAATTAATATATGTGTATCTCGTAAGTTAATAACATACCAACATACCTGGCAACACTATTTCATTAATATGAAAGAGATATAAGACAAGTGAAAGAAAAAAAAATATAAAAAGAGAAATGAGGAAAAAGATGCCAACTACATAGCAAACAAATAATAAAGCTAAAAAATAATTAGATAAAACTAAAGTACAAGCAATTACACCTATGAATAAAGGATGCATGTTGAGAATCTTGTTTGTTAGCTCTCAATTTGATGTTTGTGCCTTTACGGAGTTGGTGTTGAATTGCCAAATGATAGAAGAATAGGTTACACCTCCTAACCTAAACTTAATTAGGTGATAATGAAGTTGTGTAATTCACCTACGAAAATAACATTACTAGCTTTAAAATGTCTCTAGTCGCATTGAAGATGTGTAATGCGTAGATAAATCTCTCATAAAAATTATGACTTCATCAGAAAGGGGTCCTAGGTTATGTCTTCATCAAAAAGGGGTCCTAGAAATAATCGATAAAATTGAGTGAGATGTTCTAAATACAAAGAACGAAATTAGAGTTTGATGTTTGAAAACAAAGGAAATAAGCTCATATAACACAAAAATGATACTCGATTAATTAATCTCATCCATTCGTTTTTGTTATTGTTCGTTATCAATACTCTTTAGTGAGATTATTTCTAAAGTAGAGAACAAATTATTGTTTGACATATTTTACCTTAGAGATGAGAACCTTATATAATTAATGATACTATATTCAAGACAAGCATATCGGGAATTCTCTCCTTTTGTGAGGGCATCACTCCCTTATGTGTAAGAACTTTGTAATCGTGTTAATAGGGTTACTTTTTTTTGTATATATTTGTTAAATGTGTGCTTACAAAAGTTTGGTAGTCTGGTCTCTTGGAATTTGGATGTGGCCCAAGAGACTTTGTCTCTCATTGTTGGAAAGAGTCTTGTGTTACCCTTTTCGTGTTTTGTGATTTCGATTTGTTAGTCTTAAGTTTATTTTGGTTATTGTTTGGGTTATGGAGTAAGTTGGCGTCGGTTTGGTTGATGGTGTTGTCGTCATGTTTAGAAAAGGAGTTGATGGACAAATGTTATTCTTATAAAGGGTTTTACAGGTTTTTCTCATGGGAAAGGTCTAGTCACTCTTTGGACTTGATGTTCTTTCTAGCTACCTTAGTGGGGTCATATTCCTTAGTAGAGCCTATTTTGTTTGGATTATCCCACGAGACTTTTTAAAAATCAATCTTGAAAGTGTTCGAAGATAACTATCAGATCTGTTTTTTTTTTTTTTTTGTTACTTCTTGTTTAGTAAGATCGTTGTACAAGGGGTTTTCCTCTTTATTAAAATGTATTTTTTCTTTACTTCTCTTTTTTTGGTCTGTCACAACCAGCGTTGTGAGTTGAGTCCAAAGTCTTTTGTAAAGGGTGGTCTCCCTCATTTTTATTTGTTTGATTAATGAAAGTTTGGTTGATTTCAAAAAAAGAAAAGTGTGTTTACAAATATTTATGCTTTCTTTCAATCATTGAATGAGAATGCCTACACTTATATTTTTAGCTTGCAAACTTGTTCGATTTTGATAAACCTTGTTAGTTGAGAACTAGTGTGAATAATACATCATAGTTATTTGGCTAAGAATTCAAATGCTTCATGGAGTGTGACAAAATCTATGGTAGAGAATTCTCCTCTCTAATTCCCCTATTAAACATTTACCTCTCCACTATTTAAGAAAGGCAAATCTCCCTTTTGATAAAAAAAAATAATCAAATTTTGAACCCTAATTGCATTTAAACTCATTACTCTTTCTTACTAAAATCTCCACACTATCAGCAAAGGAAAATCTCCCTCCTTGACAAAAACTAATTGCATTGCAAAGAGAGAATGTCACGCACCACCAAATGAGTCAGATTTCATTGTTTGGTTGTAAACCAGTTTGCGTCACGAGTTTGACCCTGAAAATCGGTATGTATCCCCCTTCCCCCAATATATATTAAAAAAATATGCCACACACCTATTCTTCCAACATCTATGGATGAAGAGTACTTTTTATGAAAGAATAGTTGAGATGTGCATAAACCGATCTAAACACTTATTACACCCTTATTCATAAGACCACTTATTACACCCTTATTCATAAGAGTAGTCAAGATATCCATAAACTAAACTGGCCCAAACATTCACCATATGATACCAAATGGTTGTCCGTAAAGGTATTTAAGGTGTGCGTAACAAATTAAGACACACATATTTATATAAATAAAAAGGTTATTTAAAAAAAAAATCAAAACCAATATAATAACTCTAATAAAATTCTCTTGCCTCCTCCCAATTGGTGGATAACGTAATATTTTTCCATCTACAAGAACGCTGATTCATTTCACCACTGAGACCACAAGTGGAAGGCTAAGTCAAAACTCAAGATTGAGACTTGTGAATCTTTGAAGGGTAAATTCCTTCAATGGACCACAGAGTCAAGAATTTAGTGGATTCAGTTTGTGGTGGAATTATTAACCAAAAAAGGAAAAACAAAATGAAATGATTGATCCTAAAAACTAAAATCTTCTGGGCAGCCACAGGTAAACTACGTTCTATCATACAATTATTTCGAGAGAATAATCAAGGTGCACTTAAGTTTGTCCCCAAGAGGTGGTAGAGTGGTTGAAGACTTGGGCTTTGAAAGTATGCTCCCTTCAAGATTTCAGGTTCAAAACTCACATGTGACATACTCCTTCGATGTCTCCGATGCCTGACTTAGGGACGGGACGGGTGTGGTTACCTTGTTTCAAAAAAAAAAAAAAAAAAGGTGCACTTAAGTTTACACTTGAGATCACTCGGATATTGACTAAGTTATAGCATAGGATCTTCCACAAAAGAGTCAGTAGAAGACTACGTGTGGATAAGGATGAGCATTAAAGAGAGCACCAACAAATTGAAATATACCTAGAAATCAACGTGGGTCAAACACGACAATGAAGTCCATGAGCAATGGCCACGGCAAGAATCAAAGTTCCTGATAAATGGCAATGAAAGCTAGAACTATTCAAGGCCAAATCACAAAATTAACAACCATATATTGAATATTAAATGGAAAGGATAATTGAAGAACACTACGTCGATGCATTGTGCTCGGTCTCGGACTCTCGAGCGATTTTTTGTATGTAATGGCAAGCTTATATATATAGTAGATACTTTACATATCTGGCGAACGTATTACTCATACATATACAACTTAATAGTGGCAAACCATACTTTTACGAGGATGGGAGTAGAGCCCATTTGCACAAGCTGAATAAATAACTCTATAATAAAAGTAAAAGAATGTTAAAAAGGGTAGCTCAAACCTAACCCGTTAATAATGACTTCTGGTTTTGGAGTATTGATAATGCAACCGAGTAGAGATGGTTCTCTCTCTCTCTCTCTCGTACCGCTTTCAATTGGTCGATATCGGTCTTGTAGAGCTCTGGAGGCCTCATGTCGTTGGACGAGCTGCAATTCCACTGGCAGTACCAATCGAATAGCAAGAATGTTACCCAACAATTTCAAAATATTCATCATGTGTTCTACTGCTGGCACACTCATTGACATTGAGAGCTTTTGCATTGTATTCCCTACCAAACCTCCATAGGTAATTCAGACCAACAAGAAGCTCGGTAATAATCGCTTCGGTCTTTTCTTGATTTGCAAAGAAAAGGGTTTGTACAAGGAGCATATTAGTCCTGGAAACAAAATTCTGTTGTTCAAAACTACGCTCTGATTGCCATCTAACCATGTTATGAGCCAGTGGAGCAAGCCATTCTAATATCCCTGATATTGCTTCATTCCACTCTCTTGCAAGACCTGTGTCATAAGCAGATGAAGCCAAGCTCTTGGCATATGGTTTTAAGGCTGCCCTAAGACCTGCTCGAACTTTAGCTGGCAGCATATTATAGAGGTCATCCCTAGCATCCAGACCGATCAAATGAGGAGATGCAGCAAGCTTCTCAATCACGATAATAACATTCGCATAGTGCAGTGCCAAAGCAGCACCACCTAAAGTCTCGGGTGGGGCGTCCAACAATCGGCACTTGGCACTGAACAACTCTTTGCAAGGATTGGCTTTGTTGCAAGGATCAACAATCTTTCCAATATCTTTGGCTCCATTGATAAGCTGTGAATGATGCCCATTCGAACTAATGTGACAATTGGCAACTGTAGAACTAGGGCCAGATATCATGCATCCTTTAAAAGGTCCAACTTGAGTCAGTCTGTTTGACTTTTGGTGAGATTTCTTCCCATTAAATAGGGAAGAGTAGCCACCCACAAGCCAATTCTTATGATTGGTTTTATTCTCTATTCCAGAAATTGGACCTGATCTTATTGTTGAACTTGTGAGAGGACCTGAATAAGAGTTGTAGTTTCTTTTGGTTCCAGAAACAGGACCTGAAATAGGACCTGATTTTGTAATAGAGCCACCAAGAGGACCTGAATAAAAATTGTTGGGTTTAGCCACTTTCGAAATTGGCCCTGATTTAGTGGTAAACCTCTTCAGGGGACCTGAAGAAAATTTAGTAAGACTGTTCTCGGAGGGATGGACCATGGATTGCATTAATGAAGAAACCGATTGACTGCGTGCTATATAGTCGGAATTCATATCTTGTGAATCATTTGTTTCATCAATCCCCACATTCTGCTCGATTCCAAAAACATGTTTGATCCTACTGAATAATGTGAATAGGGATCTAGCTAGAAGAAGGATTGTGTAATCATAGGTCCTTCTCCAAAGTGACATCACTCGCAAATTATTCACCTCCTGCTGCTTCCACGCAACCTTCTTTTGAAACTCGACTAGGCTCACGATATCAGTGTCATCATTAACCTTCATCCTCCTAAAAGCTTGCTCAAGATCTGCCAGCATTTCCATCTCCTGATACAAATTTGCATTGACCGAAATAAAGGTCTCCATCTTCTTCACTTTCTTGTCCATCTTCTTCCATGAGTATATCCAACCATACGGATCAGCACCAATTTGAATTAAATGATCAAAAACATGCTCAAAATTTTTCAAACTAGGATCAGTACATTTCTTCCCAAGCCTGGCAACAGATTTAGCCACATGAGCTAAGCTCTCTGTCATCTCTGCACATATTAAACGCACAATATATTCATCGTCATCCGAGACGAGCTTCTTTATGCCCAATGAAACGGCTATCTCTTCCCTCAACCTCCTAACTTGCTTATCGCTCAACGACTGCCATATATGAACCAACCTGGACATCAAGCTAGCAATTTCAAATGCCAACACTCCGATAACAACCTTCTGCGTGCTGGAATCACGCTTCCTCGGAGGCTTCCATAGATTGCGAAACCAAGATTCGGAAACCATCTCTCCCCAACTTGAAAATGAAGATACTTGAGATGCTCACAATCACATCCCTTAATCTGTAGGAAAAAGATAAAACCATAGACTAGTTAATCAACTCAACTCAAGTACAAGAGTACAAAAACTTCAGTAGCAGAATCCATCTCTAATTCATTCAAATTCAGCTAAACCAAGAAACTAAAACTACAAACAATAGAAATTACGCTGAAAATCACAAACAAGCACAAAATTGCAAGATCCACTAGATAAAACAAGAAATCAAATTAAGCTTCCAAGTTCCACAAACTCGACCGAAAAAATAAAATTCCTGTTTGGATCTTGAGCAGATTCCCAAATCAACAAAAACCCACCTCGCAAATCGACAAAAAAACGCAAAGAGGGGACAGATTGAGAAGCTTGAAAAGAAAAATCAAAAGAAAAACAGGATCGGAGCCACAAACCTTGGGGCGATTAGCGAAGTAAAACATGGATCGGAACAGAGGTGTGGAAGCTGGAATTGCAGATTGGGAAAGTGGAAAAGAGAAAGAAAGGAGGAGAGGACTAACCGGTCACATGCAGAGGGAAAAGGCGAACCAGAAGTCTTTGAGCGGAGACGAAGAAGAAGAAGAAGAAGAAGTTCAAAGGAAGTAGCGACGAAAGTTCAGTGAGGAGCCTTGGACCACATGGGAATGACACACACAAATAAATATGTATATACGAAAAATAATGCCCCAAAACGAGTGGAATTTAAGTCTCCCTTTTTTTTTTCTTTTTTTTTCCTTTTTTTTAACCTTTTCTTCAAATACTATTTTTATTACTTTTAACATCAATAATACTTCGAGTATGTTTGGGTACCTGTAATTGTAGACGAAGAGTTATGATAAATGAATAATATGATAGGTGATTGGTATAATAAATAGTATTTGAGGTGTAGATTATTATAAGAGAGATTATGATAAACCATATTTATGTACCGATTACATTTTCTTTTTACAATTTTAGTTACTTAAATTTAAATTAAAAAAATATATAATTAATAAAAACATTTCTATAAAATTATAATTAATATTCAACATAATAGTAATAAAAAATCAATATTTACTATATATATATATATATATTTATTTATTTTATTTTATTGACATTACAATAATTGGGAGTAGGAAAAATTCAAATTCATGACTTATTGCTCATGTTGACACATATATATATATAATTCGAACTCATGACTTTTTGGTCATAGGGCACATCGTTGAGCAACTGCTCTGTTGACATATATATATATATATAATCTCTTTTCACTTATCTTATGTATTGATGAAATTGAATTTTTAATTAATATTCAAAACAAATTTCAATTTGAAGTTTTGTTTTCTTTCTTCTTTGCAAAATCTTTTTTTTAAGATTTTTTTTTTTCAAAATCTTAATGTTTAAGTTGTGAATCAATTTGAAATAACATAATATACTAATTAAAAAATATATGTGTATATATACTATTATAAAGAATAAAAATAAAAAAATTATATACCATTAATTAAGATCAATTCATGAATTATTATTTTAAACAATCAATTTTTTAAAAAGCATCACATATATATTATTAAATTTTAAATAAAATTTATAGTCAATATTCATAATATATATGTATATATAAATATA
>JBBMEF010000025.1:9894086-9917764 GCA_037832685.1 Sicyos baderoa
GTTGCCTTGTATTCTATAAGTAGGCATTGCCTCTCCCATTAATAATACAACGACTATTCTAGTCTATACGGTTTACAGGATACACATAAAAATTGATCAATGACTAAATATAGCCAACAGCTATGGATAAATGACAAGTCTATGCAACAATTATAGAGTAAAGAAGAAGAAAAAAATACTGAAAAAGGTCTATAAAGTTAACACAGAATACCTGAAATCCAGTGAACGTCCGATAATAAGGATCAAGAAGTAAGCTAGCAAGTGAAACTAGTTGTGATGTTCTGTCCCAGCCATCACTATGCAAACAATGACACAGACGGAAAAGTAATCTTTAGAGCATTTCACAGAGCAGAAGATCCAAGCCAAAATAACAACAAATCATAAGAGGTCAAAGAGGGTCGGTGCATAAGGTGATGAGTTCAACCCATGGTGGCCACCTACCTAGGAATTAATTTCCTACGGACCCTTGGGATCCAAATATTGTAGGGTCAGGCGGTATGTCCCGTGACATTAGTCGAGGTGCATGAAAGCTCGCTCGGACAGTCACGGATATAAAAAAAAAAAAAAAACAGTTCATAATTTGCTACAGGTACAAACTACAAGAAAAGATCAACTACTTCTTACCTGCAATGAACTAGCACCGTTGCTTTTTCTAAAGCAACACGTGCAGCAATCCATGCAGAACCAGCCAAGACGTTTTGAACATGGATTAGCCAGCCACTATCTCCCAGAGTTGATACAGATGCAGACATGCTACTAAGATTGCCTCCACCCCAAGTCCAATCACTATGTCTCTGCAAATGTAAATGGAGAGTGAGTTTCTTTGAGAGCAATAATTCAAAGTAGGGAAGGGAGACGACTTCAAATCAATCTTTAAAATCCATCCATTATTGATCACTTTACTTATTGACATAATTACACATCTAATATACAATTTCAAGTTTATCTGAGAAAAAAAGACAAATCTTTACGCATTATCATGAATTGGATGGACGATGAAGGGAGGGCATACTCGTGCTTCTAAGGTTTCAGGTTGATAGGAGGGAAAGATCTAGAGGGAAGAAAACAGAGAAATAATGATAGTGATGACATCCCATTAGATGACGTTGCATCTTTTTTTTGATAAATTAGGCCAAAATACACCAAGGGCCTTGATATATTAGGCCAAATACTAACCAAAAATGACGACATTCCATCAGATGATCTTGCACCATGAGTATCCAAGTACTCTCTAAGCCGAGTAAGACTTTCCCTCATTGCATGTATGTTGTCAATCCCCAAAAAAACTATCTATTGAGGACAATGAAAAAAATACAATGTTAGTCAAGCATCCAACGAAAAATCAAACCTCGGAGACTCAAACTAACCTCAGATTGAAAATAATTTGATGAAGATTCTGAGCCACCTCCCATAGCTCCATTTGCTAAAGCATTTTTTCTAGGTCTTGCATCAGCTATATAAAGCTTCCTAAAGCGTCATTTACAAGAAAGAAAATTAAAATTATATATATTTCCGAAGTAACAATTCTGATTTTCCTTTTTTTGAATAATTTATTAGCAGAAATGAAATGTACAAAAAGAAAACTAGTTGCCCCCAAAAAGGCTTGGCATAAATTTGCTACAAATCATAATTACAAAAATCTTTTGAAAGAACACCCACGCATCAAGTTGGCAAAAAGAGACCATGTCCCAAAAAACTTCACAAGACAAATAATTTCCCTAGAAAATTCTTTTGTTTCTTTCAAACCACTCTCCAAACATTCATGTTAATTGTTCTATTATTTTCAAAGTAAACCCAAGGGGGAGGAAAATTTTCTACTATAAGTGTGAAAACTGAAACTAGCATAGCAATGTGACTATCAAGAGAAAGCGTAAGGATATAATTTTATTTGACCAATTGTGAGTGAGGAGAATTATCATGATTGACATCCATGCATATGGGAATTCCCACCCAAACAACCCTCACCATTTTCATGGCCTCTCTTAATCTTCCTCTTCCTCTTTCCCATCACATCCTCTATTTCTGTAGCCCTCTCACCCAGCTTCTCACCGTCACAGTTTTCGTCGACATAAATTTTATAAGTGAGAAAAAGTTGGAGTTTAGCACACTGTAATGACTCACATCTGGTTCCAGCAACAAAATTGTAAACCCCACTTTTTAGTTGGTAGAGTTTTTTTCCTTTTCTTTGACTCTCATGTTTAATTATTTTCCCCTATGAGGCAGCCCTGGATTTTCTACTTATATATATGTCTAGATGAAAGCTAGGGAAAAATATAACATCATCATAAGGAACTAAGTAGCACAAACAGTTCAACCCACAAATCGAGGACAAACTTTAAAATAAAAATAGTAGCTATCCATGGAAAGAGATACACCCACCTACGTGATGACCCTTGAACACCAGGAAGATGTGAGCAAAGTGCAGCAACAAGCTTTTCATCAGTATTACTGCAACATGCATCAAATGGCTTAACATATGCACCAACAGTATTCAGAAATCTCTAGAGCTGCAGAGGTCAAATTTCCTAGAACGTACAGAAAAATGCAAACACCCAGTATAATAAGTGAACATTCAAGGGAGTTCTTTTCCCAATGAAATACCGTCCTTCCTATTTTTCTAAGAAATTAAGCTTTTATCAAGAATATACAAAGGCATACGAAAAAAAGAAAGAAAGAAAAAAAGCACCAGCCCAGAGTCTCAAAACAAGTGTCAATGACATTATAATTGATATTACCTTCTCATATTCATAAGACCAACTAAAGGTTGGGATGAACGTGCAAGAACAGCTCCACTACCTATGAGTTTTCATCACAGTTAGAAATATGATTTTGGCTAAAAATAGTGATTAAGAATCTTAGCTTAAAGTTGCTACCCAGATTGCACCATGAAACAACAGGCAAACGACCTCTAGCACGAAAGGTAGAAGCCTGCAACAGTTCTTCATCACTAGCAGTAGAACCACATAGTTAGTTGCATCAATCATCAATAATGAACTTCTTTAAGGGATTAAACGACCTCCCCAAAAATATAGAAAAGGAGGCATTTCCTAATTCTAAGAAAGAAGAACAACTTGATTCCAAATATCTCAAAGAAACAAAAAGTGAATGCTGGAAAGCCTTGGACCAAAAAACAATACCTAATGTGTTTTGGAACAACTAATGCAAATGGATAGCTTTGAGACAGAGTGTAACTGGAATTGATGTTAGTTATTCTCCAGAATTTGTTCGACAATGTGAATGATCCATCTTCAATCATACTCATTGACGCACGCAGGGAACCCTTTCCAAGAAGCCGAAAATACTCATTTAGCAAGCGAACTTTTGGGTCTGTATTACTATACTTGGATGGCCCGGACTTGAATGCATATAAATCCCATATCCTTCCAGGTTTCATACACCTCAATAATGCATCATATACTTTACGCCTCTGTAAATTGCAATACCATACAAGATCTCAGATTATGCAAGAACCAATATGCTAGACATGTAGGTATAATATACTTCGATGGCCCGGAACGTCTCTTTTTATGTTGGATAAAAATGTGCAAAGCTCTTCTTATAGTTATAATTTATCTTATGCATTTTCAATTTTTCAGTTGAATACTTTTCTTGTAATCACCTGTAGGTGTTCTAGAGTTATCTCCTCAATCTCATACCATCAATGAAATTGTTTCCTTTTTTAAAAAAAAAAAATGCAAAACAATGATATTTAAGCAAATAATTACTACAGTATGATCATAATTTATGATAAAGTTGTAGGAATCTTTTAAGGCCATTGGTTTTCAAATTTGTGTGATATTCGTAAAGACAACATGAAAAAAATTAGACTAGGAGTTCCAGTAAAGACATAAGCAAAGAAGGAAAGAAATAAAAAATCTATTTCTAGAGTCATGACGCAGTTCTTTTCCAGTTGGGAGTCATTTTTTTTTTAATATTCGTGACTGTCCGAGCCAGCTTTCGCACACCTCAACTATTGTCATGGGACATACCGCCTGACCCTACAACATTTGGATGCCAAGGAAACCTTTAGGAAATTAATTCCTAGATAGGTGGCCACCATGGATTGAACCCATAACCTTATGCACCCCAAGACCCTCTTTGACAAATTGAGCCACTCTATGATGGTTTCCCAGTTGGGAGTCTTATTAAAGAGTGGAATAATATTTACTTTCTGACCCCTCTATGTAACATCAATGTACAAAAAATACATATACTTTTTTTTTCCTTATTCATCAAGGACCCACGACGTTTCATAATCTCTTGATTCTTAAGCAAGCTTTGATCTCTATTCCTCGCACTTCAGAGTGGAAACACTGGCAAACCACCAATTCCTTTTACACATTCTTGACAAAGATTGAGAAGAACCCACACCACAAGCAAAATGAGAAAAGCAAAAGTAAAGTGTCGTCTTCAAGGGAAGGGTAAAGAAGTCTCTTCATACTGATTCTGTTAATAACTAAATGACAGAGATGTGATGTAATGAGTCTTAAAACTTGCGACAACAAAGGGCAGGAACCAAACTCATAGGAAGTTGGTCAGGAGCAAGGAGTTGCAGCTTTTCTTTTGGAGATATCGGAGCTCTTGAGGTGCAGAATCTTTGTAGCCAATCCCCAATTAAAAGTCTATTTCCCCCCTAGATTTAATATATTGGTACAAAATAAATGAGCTGATCATAATGTATTTTGAGCATACATGGGAAACCTACCCACCACACTAATGTATGCAAGATATTAATATTATTACTTAGAATAAACTAAGCCAAGCCTAAGATACTACAATTTCACAAGGACTGAAAGTACAGACCTGTTTTGATCTTGGCCGAAAACCAAAGACAATAATTCTCATGTCATTTCCTGCAATAAACACGAAGGAAGAAGACCTTAATGACCGTACTTGGCCAGTATGCTACATACGTAGGATATATAAAATAAATAAATTAAAGAACTAACAAGCAACATATGAAGCTACCATTTTATCTATAACCAGTCATCCTAAACCAACCAGATAAATTAGGAACAAATAAACAACAGAAAAGGTCGGTTAATCAACAAAATGTGAGGTTAATCAATAAAATGTGAGATCGGGCAGCATATCTTGTAAACCATGTTACCCATAATGTATGTACTTATGTTTACAAGAAATGAAAATATTTTCATTGATAAAGATAAAATTGTTACAAGGTTTTGGGCCAGCTTCTAAGCCTTGTTTACAATGAAATTATACGGGTCGGTAAATTACATATCCGGAAGAGAACTCGTAAAACAAAGAATCTCCATTGGAACTGGCAAAAAGAGAAAAGGGGGAAGATTTGCGACACATCCCGTACTGGTGCCAGATGAGGAAGTTTGTGGAAAATAATCGCAGTATATTGTCAATCAAATCGACAATGGACCGCAAGTCCCATAATGCATGTACAAATCTAGACACCTCCCTAACACCCATCACATAGATTTTTAAGAGAACAAAGATATTTCTTCTATTTATTTTGTTACTGGCAGAAAGAGAAAAGGGGGAAATTTGTTACTTTACAGATTATATAAATCATTCACGTAAGGAATATGCATCTACAATGACAATTATACAACAAAGCATACCAATGACCTGAAGAAGTCGTCTAGATGAAGACTTTTCAAATTGGCGAGAGACAGAATTTGTCTTCACAACCTAAACCTCGCAGTAAAAAAACAAGCACACTATTACTCCCAGTTTAAAAGCTTCATCGTGGAAAGTACAAACTGCAATAACAGATTGCAGTTTTAGTGCAATCAAGTCAAGAGAATATAAGCAACGAACCCTACATACACATGTAAAGCTTCTTTTTTCTTTTTTTGAATAAGAAATATATCATTGATTAAAGAAAAAGGAGTAAATTCTGAGCACTGAAAGTGCTTGGAAATAACAAACTATAGTACTTGGAAATAATTTTCCGCTTGCTCCACAAGAACTAGCAAATGAAGTTCTATAGTGCCACCAAATAAGGACAACAATTTAGAACCTGTCTTGATTTTTGATTTATGAATTAAAAACTTACTATTTTGTTGAATTTATCAATTGTCGCCAGTGGTATAGTCCCGAGGGCAATAACATCCATCGTTCCTTCACTCTAGAAAAAAAAGAAAAAAAAGTTATTAATCGTCCAAATGATCGAGGACAAGAGATCTTATAGTATTAATGACATCTTGGCTAAATCATGCAACTTCAAAAATTAATGAAAGAAGGATGAAGAGATACCACACACACACTAAAAGAAAAAATATATATATTTTGAGAGAGAGAGAGAAAAAAAAAAATTATATATAAGTTTTAGTGTCTCAACAAGTTAACGTGCACCTCCACAATTCTCACGGACAAAGGTCTGGCCCTACTATATTTGTTGTCAAGAAAACTCGTAGGAAATTAATTCCTAGGTAGATGGCCAACAATCATAAGTTCTAGATTCCCAAGGTCCTTAATTGACCACTAGGCCAACCATGATGGTTGAATTTTGCAAAATAACTAATGACATGTTGGCTCATTCGGGAAAAAAATGAACAAACTGTTAGAAGTCATATCAACATGCAATGTGTGCAGACCTAGTAAAATTATAAGGAGTTTGTTGGCCGTTGCAATCACAAAAGTATCCTATCAGAAATAAACTTTGAAGAAAAAACAATTACTTGCAAAAGATGGGGAACCGATGCCAAGGGAGGCCAAAAAATGCCCACCAATCAGCCTATGTCGCTTGGTTTACATTACCCTTATGGAAGTGTTCAAGGCCAAAAAACGCCCACCAATCAGCCTAATTCTCCTTATCGTCCTATTATAAACACAAACTAGACCGGATATAATAAGCTGATTAAAATATGGAGCTTGCTTCTACTTAGAATAGATTTTTAGCAAAACACAGACTATACTCGTATAATAGATGCAAGCATATAATAATTAATAATAATACAAGCAAGACGAAGATTAAAAAATTAATGAAATTTTCATGAGCAGAAGCAGGGCCTTTAGAGATATTTCCACTATATGATGCATTAGAGTAAGCATCAATCACCTGCTATCTGGCCCAGCAACCCAATGGTTCAAGTTGCCTCTAAATTCTAGTACTAACAAATCACTCATGAGACAAAGAAAAAACCATATCCTTGAGAAGAAAAAATTATAAAACTATTTGAACAACAATTTAATGCTTTCAGTGGCCTATTAGATAAAAGTAATGATCCATTAAAATACTTACTAGAAATAGAAGACGAAAATTAGTTACAAACAAGGTACCCGCCTCATCAGTATTCACAAGAACAACACCATAGCCCTGAAGACAAAACTCAAATGATAAATATCCCGCAAAGATGCCTTCTATAAAAATGATATCTCTCCAAAAGTTATCAGTTTTGTTTTCATAACAGTCAAAGCAAACAGAGTAAGTAGGTAGGGATTTAAACAACAATATTTTATACCTTCAGTCATCCACTACTAGACAAAAGTAATCTGATGCAATGCATTCTCAGGTAGCCATATATATTTGATATGTAACCCTAAGTAGCCATGTATGTTAGAAAATACTATTCAATTGTTACAGATTATGATCCAATAATTAGCGGGTGCTGGAGATGAACCTCCTTTATTTGGATTCCTCGCTATTTACCCAATTTTGAATCATTTTTCTTTAACTCAACATTTTCTTTTTGATATCCGTAACTGTTCAGGTCAGCTTTCGCTGCACCTCGACTAATGTCACGGGACATACCGCCTGACCCTACAACATTTGGATGACAAGGAAACCCATAGGAAATTAATTCCTAGATAGGTAATCACCATGGATTGAACCTATCACCTTATACACCTCAAGGCCCTCTTTGACCAATTGAGCACTCCATGATGGTTACAACAACATTTAGGGTTCACATTTAGAATTCGAACCCGTAGCCAACTTGTTACTATTCGATACATGATAACACTAGAACACTACTCCTTTTGGCTACTTTTGAATCATTTTATTCCCGTTAATTGGTAATCTTGGGCTCCGATCGAATTATAACAATAATTTCTCTGAGAAACATTAATTCATTGACCACCATACATGATCACAACTTATGGTCTTAATTCTAGTGATACGCCTAAAAAAGTACTCAATTATAAAATCATTGCATTTCAGCTGTCGTCCACTCGTCTACACATCTAAAATACACACAATCAAATTCCAAAACCAATTCGAAAACAATTCGTCGCACAAAGAACAAAGAATTCGACAGAAACCGAACCCAACCATCTCGACACATTATACAAAATTCATATTCCAAAACCAAAATTGAACCTCAACAAACCTCAGCGATCACTTGTTCGGCTTCAAGCAAGCAATCCAAGTTGACACGCGAAACCGATGGAGGAACGGGCTGGAAAAAAAAAAAAAAAAAAAAAGAAGAAGAAGAAGCTCAAACCAGTGCGTTTACAGGCGGAGTAGATGAAGAAGAAAAGAGAAGAAGAAACCTCGATCTTAGTCCATTCAATGGCGTCCCAAGTGTAAGCAGCGTCCATCTTCTCCAGAATCGGGGCATCCCTGTGAGACCTCGACCGGCTGGCGCCAGGCTTTGGCGCTGCCATGTGCGTCCAAATCACGCAACAATTTCCCAAGCTTTATTTTCTTTGACATTATCTAATTTGACCCTTTTTTTATGTAGGGAAATATATGTAGTTTCTTTTTTATTTCAAAATAAAATATTTTTAAATTTTTGTGTGTTTGTTGTATTGTTTTTCCTGTCAAAACTATAATAATCACTCTGTAATTATATTGAAATTTAAAATGAGTATATTTATCATATTAATATATATTAAGTGGTGTGATGAACATTTTGTTATTAAAATGAAACATGGTTGAAATGTCTGATTAAAGTTTTTTGTTGTTTTTTTATTTTTTTTAATAAGCAGTTAGATTAAAGTATTTGATTTTAAATAATAGAGACCAAATAGAAACTACACACCAAATTAATGGAGTAAAAATATAATTTTTCCAATTAAAATGGATGATTGATGTGTTGGCTTGTTTATAATCTAATTCAACTTCACGGTTATAATAATTCGATTATGAAAATCGACATTTAAGTCTCATCTTATTTTAGAGTAATTATACATTTTTTTTTTTTTTTAGAAAGTTAGCGATCTCTCTCCAATTTGAACTATCAAAAAGAAGGCAAAACAATATTGACTGTGAGAGTAATTACTAAATTTTTATTTTTGAAAATGAAGAGATAGCCATTTCTACCAAATAAAATCTTCTTTTTATTTTTTTCGGAACTTTGATTTTGTAAAACATGGATAAAATAATAGACAAGAAAATCAGAAGTGAAATTAATATTTATATGGTTATTTTTGTAAAACATGAACTTTAAAAATTCTATAATTAAATTGTCTAAGTCAACACCATTAATAATGTATATTCATTTTTATTTATTAAATTTATCGCTAAGGTGTTGGATAATATATAACTAACAACCACTACATTTTAGAATTATTTCTCTAATTTAGAGATTATTCTTTGACCACGGCTAATGATATTATATAAAACATATAGATTAATCTTTATTTTTCTATTATTATCTTTAGTTCAACATTCTTAAAGAATGAGATTTCAAACATGTAATTAATAGATTTTCTTTGACATAACTATTATACTGTATAAACTTTTTTTTTCCCTCAATTTTTTTTCTTTAAAAAAGGTAAAGTATAATTAAATTTAAAGAAATTAGACGCAAAGAAATTTTCAATTAAAAGATAAAAGCATCTAAACAATATTCCTTTCAGGATCTGCATAAAAGTACTTTTTGGAAGGAAAAAAGATAATTAGAAGGTGCTTTATACCAAAACAGTTGGTTTTTCTTTGTTTTTATTTTACAATCCATAAAGTTTTTTTTTCTTATTTTAAGGAGAATCCATAAGTAGATGAGCAACACTTTAATGTTTGTTCATACACCTCGACTATTTCTACATAACAATCCTCTAATTCCACATTTGTTTAATCAGAACTTCACTCAACTATACTATGAGTAACCACGCCCGTTTCTAAGTCATACACTGGAAGATATCAAAGGAATAGAGACACGAGAGATGTCTACAAATTAATGTCATAAGTGAGTCTCGAACCTTGAGAACTAATCTTATCTTTTTTACAAAACAATCCTCTAATCTCACCTTTTTTAACTAGAAAATTCCTCACTGGACTAAGAGTAACTACGCTCGTTTCTAGGTCATACACTAGAAGATATCAAAGAAGTGAAAATACGAGAAATATCTACAAATTAATGTCATAATTGAGTCTCAAATCTAAAAAACTAATCTTATCCCATTTAGTAGTAAATAATTCTCTATCATGATTTTTTGTTGACTAAAATGCTTGTAACTAAAGTAACAAGTGCTTGTTCTAGAAGCACCCCCAATCACACCTTGAAAACTCATACCTTCACCACCAATAGAATAACTCCAACAAAGTCATAGTATTCTCTTGTCCCCTCTAATTGGTGGATAATTGTGGTGCTGCAATGATGAAATTCCAATATCACAAATCCCTTCATTGTTCCATCTTTTAAGGGTGCTGATTCATTCCCCACTGAGATCACAACAAGTGGAAGGCAAGTCAAGACTCAAAGATTGAGACTTGTGGTGACCTATTTTCCATGGTATATTCCTTGAAGGACCACAAAGCCTAAGAATTTGGTGGATTCAAGATGGGTTGGTATTATTAACAAAAGAAAAACAAATAAATAAATGAAAGAAATGATCTTTAACTATTATGGATCAGTTTAGTAGGTTAGACCATCAATTCAAGAGTTATATCTAACAACTAAATATAGTAAGATCAAACACTATCATGTAAAAATAGGCAAAATGCATGCAAGATGAGATGAGAAAAAATAACCATATTCCCCAAGGAGCAATGCAGTTAGTCGAAGGCCCGAGCTTTGAGGGCATACTTCCTTTTGAAGTCTCGTGTTCGAAACCTTGTTGAGCTTAATATCGAAAGCCCTCTGATGTATCTCAGTGCCACAACCTAAGGACGGGCCAATGGTACTCCGAATATAAGGGAGCAAAGTTCCGATTCCGATCATTAAAAAAAATTCTAAAAAAACATATAGCTTAAGTTAAACAACCACGATATCCCACAAAAGAGTCACAATAAGACTATATGTGGTCCATGTGGATAAGGATGAGAATTAAAGAGAGCACCAATAAATTGAAATATACCTAGAAATCATCATTCAAACACGACAATAAATCCATGAGGAACGGCCACGGCAAGAATCTAAGTTCCTGATAGCTGGAACTGTTCAAGACCAAATCACAAAGTTTACTAGCATATATTGAATAGAAAATGGAAAGCATAATAGCAATTTATGAAGAAATTCTACTTAGATGCATCGTGCTCGGTCTCGAGCGATTTTCTGGATATAATGGCAAGCCAGAATATAGTAGATATTTTACATATATGAAGAACGTATTACTGATACATATACAACTTCCAAATAATGACAACTTAATAGTGGCAAACCATACTTTTACGAGGATGGGAGTAGAACCCATTTGCACAAGCTGAATAACTCTATAAAAGTAAATGAATGTTTAAAAGCTCAAACCTAGCTCGTCAATAATGACTTCTGGTATTGGAGTATTGATAATGCAACCGAGTAGCGACAGCTCTCTCTCTCTCTATCGTGCCGCTTCCAATCGGTCGATGTCCGTCTTGAAGAGCTGAGTAGGCCTCCAGTTTGTTGGACGAATCTGCTGCAATTCAGTAGCCAGTATACCAATTGAATAGAAAAGAATGTTACCCAACAATTTCCAAATATTCATCGTGTATTCGACTGCTGGCACACTCATTGAGAGCTTTTGCATTGAGTTCCCTACCAAACGTCCATAGGTAATTCAGACCAACAAGCAGTTCGGTAATGACCGCTTCGGTCTTTTCTTGATTTGCGAAGAAAAGGGTTTGTACAAGAAGCATATTAGTCCTGGAAACAAAATTTTGTTGTTCGAAACTACGTTCAGATTGCCATCTAACCATGTTATGAGCCAGTGGAGCAAGCCATTCTAGTATCCCAGATATTGCCTCATTCCACTCTCCTGCAAGACCTGTGTCATATGCAGATGAAGCCAAGCTCTTGGCATATGGCTTTAGGGCTGCCCTAAGGCTGGCTCGAACTTTAGCCGGCAGCATATTATAGAGGTCATCTCTAGCATCCAGACCAATCAAATGAGGAGATGCAGCAAGCTTTTCAATTACAATAATGACATTTGCATAGTGCAGTGCCAAAGCAGCACCACCTAGAGTCTCGGGTGGGGCATCCAACAATCGGCACTTAGTAGAGAGCAACTCTTTGCAAGGGTTGGTTTTGTTGCAGGGATTAACGACCTTTCCAGTACTTTCGACTCCATTGATAGGCTGTGAATGATGCCCATTTGAACTAATGTGACAATTGGCAACCGTAGAACTAGGGCCAGATATCATGCATCCTTTAAAAGGTCCAACTTGAGTTAGTCTATTTGGCTTCTGATGAGATTTCTTGCCATTAAATAGGGAAGAGTAACCACTGACAAGCCAATTCTTCTTATTGGTTTTATTGTCAATTCCAGAAATTGGACCTGATCTTATTGCTGAGCTTGTGAGAGGACCTGAATAAGAGTTGAAGTTTCTACCGGTTCCAGAAACAGGGCCTGAAATAGGACCTGATTTTGTAACCGAGCTACCAAGAGGACCGGAATAAAAATTACCGGGTTTGCCCATTTTCGAAATTGGCCCTGATTTAGTAGTAAACCTCTTCAAGGGACCTGAAGCAAATTTAGTAAGACCATTCTCGGAGGGATGAACCATGGATTGCATTAATGAAGAAACTGATTGGCTACGTGCTATATAGTCGGAGTTCATATCTTGTGAATAACTTGTTTCATCAATCCCCACGCTCTGCTCAATTCCAAATACATGCTTGATCCTACTGAATATTGTGAATATGGATCTAGCTAGAAGAAGAATTGTGTAATCATAGGTCCTTCTCCAAAGCGACATCTCTCGCAAATTTGTCACCTCCTGTTGCTTCCATGTAACCTTATTTTGAAACTCGACTAGGTTCACTATATCTGTGTCGTCGTTAACCTTCATCCTCCTAAAGGTTTGCTCGAGATCTGTAAGCATCTCCATCTCCTGATACAAATTTGCATTGACTGAAATAAAGGTCTCCATCTTCTTCACTTTCCTTTCCATCTTCTTCCATGAGTATATCCAACCATAGGGATCAGCACCAATTTGAATTATATCATCAAAAACATGTTCAAAGTTTTTTAAACTAGGATCACTGCATTTCTTCCCGAGCCTGGCAACAGATTTAGCCACATGAGCTAAGCTCTCTGTCATCTCTGCACATATTAAACGTACAATATATTCATCGTCGTCGGACACAAGCTTCTTTATGCCCAATGAATTGGCAATCTCTTCCCTCAACCTCCTAACTTGCTTATCACTCAAAGACTGCCATAGATGAACCAACCTGGACATCAAGGTAGCAATTTCAAATGCCAACACTCCAATTACAACCTTCTGCGCGATTCCATCGCGCTTCCTCGGAGGCTTCCACAGACTGCGAAACCAAGATTCGGACACCATCTCTCCCCAATTTGAAAACTAAGATACTTAAGATGCTCACAACCACATCCCTTATTCTGTAGCCAAAAAATAAAACCATAGACATTAGACATTAATCAACTTAAATATAAGCTTAAGAGTACAAAAACTTCATCAGTAGCAGAATCCATCAACCTAGGAGGATTAAGAGATTCCATAGATCGCTAATTCACAAGATAAAAGCCAAAAGAGATGTTAACAGTAATAATTACACTGAAAATCAGAAGATCGGCAAGGGAAATTAACAAAACCAAATTAAGCTTCCATTCCATACAAGGGTTCAGCCCACTAACTCAACCGATCAACCCAAATCTCCCCTTTCAACTTCGTTAAAAAAGCACACACAGACACAAAACCCAATCAAAACAACAAAAAGAAGAAGAAGCCATAACATTCCGATTCCGATTCCGACTAGATCGTCACCAGATTTCCAAATCCACCAAACATGAACTCGAAATTCCACAAAAAACCCAAAAAAAAGGACAGGATGAATCGAAAAGCAGAGGACTAACCAGAGGTGACGGAAAAGCTCGAACCAGAGGTCTACCGGCGAAGGCGAAACTGAGAAGAGGAAGAAGACGAAACCAAGGAAGTAACGACGAAGCTGCACTCGCGACTGGACCACATGGAAGAGGACACAATTATAAAAAAAAAATTAAAAAATTAAAAAATTAAAAATATTAAAGTTCATTATAAAAAAGATTAGGGAAAGTGAGTGGAATTAAAAATTTTAAAATTAAAAAATAGTGTCGCTGTTTTTTTTTTTTAAGGTTTATATATGACTTTAGCCTTTAGCCTTAGGTCTTGGGCTTTTTTACTCATCAAACAAAAAAAAATTGTTTTTTCTTTTCTTTTTTTTTTTTTTTGCTATAAAGACAGACTAAATTTTCATTTATGAACACTTTTTTTAATTTAATTTAATTATTATGGAGTTTTTGACTAATGAAAATGATCATTAATATATGAGAAGATGATGTGATGACATCTTATATTTAAAATGAAAAATAAAAATAAACCAGAAAGTAGAAAATGAAAAAAGAATTATGAGAATTCTGAACAATAAAGATAAGTTATAAAAAAAAAATTATAAAGAAGAGAATAAAACAAATTAGATTGAGGAAAGAATGATTTTCAATACTTGAAACGTAGATAAGAAAATCTTCATATCTATTCTTAGACTCGGCTTCATATCATTGGTTTATTGTAAGTAGAATTTTTTTTTTATTTTTGTTTGAGACAAAGAGAAGAAGAATTGGTTTTACTTTAATTATTTGTATGTACTTTTAGATATTTAATTTTAATGTGTATGTATTTATATCAAATTTAAAGTAACCAAGTTAGAATTGGACATATAAGAATAACTGAGTTGAAATGGATTAACATTATATAGATGACACAACTACTTTTAAATAATATGAAAGTCAAATATCGATACCAATTTTTAAACCCCAACTTGTGATAGTTGAGTTGAAATGGATTAACACCAAACAAGATAATCAATTGTGCGTACTAACCATTGGTTGAATATCAATTTTGAGTGCAATAAAGTAAAATATTTTTTAATTTTTTTGAAACAAGGGTTACTATGCCCGTCCCTGGACTAAGCACCAAAAACATCAAAAGAGTAATGTTACATATGAGTCTCGAATCTAGAATCTTGAAGTTTTCAACCAATGTGCCACTCCTTATGAACAAATAATTTATTTTTCGTCGATAAATGTCTGTCTCCATTAGTTTACCTAGGTATCGTGTTTATATTGTTATATTGAATTGTTTGCTTTGCATACAACTCTAGTTACTTGTTGGACGGATTCAATGGCCCTATACCAATTTTGTAGTAAGATGCAAAAAAAAAAAAAAAAGGAATTTGGAATGAATTGAACACTTGAAACGTGTCAACGAGTCGAGTGATAATTTCCTAGTATATATTCAACACGTAAAAGCGACTAGAACCTAGTGGGGAAACAAAAAAAAATAATAATGTTAAAGCAGAACAATTATCACACACGTCTGTTTCAAAAACAAAAAAAAGAAACAAAATTATCACACACGTATCCACATAAGTTTCCGTATCAAATCAAATATAATCTACTCGATAGCGATAATGTTTTGAATTGACAGCAAATATAATATAGCATAATTTCAATGTAAGAATTATAAAATACCGACATTAAAAAGTAAAAACAAATATATATATAAAAGTAAAATATAAAACACGGGTTTTTAAATTCCTTATTTGAACTGTTAGAAATGAGGATAATAGATTTGAACAACCTCTCATATTTTGTTAAACTAAAATAAACCAACAAAAATAGCATTTTACTTAAATGAAATAGCATTTTACTTAAATGTTTGATATAATTTTGCTCAATCGGTAAACGTTACATTTAAATATTAAGTTTGAACTTAAGCCAAATTTCTGTTTAATATTTCCTACCATGTATTCCTCTTTTATTAAAAAAATATGTAAATACTAATCAAATAAAAAAATAAAAACAAAAACAAAAAACAAGATTTTGGATTCTTTTCTTCTTTTTTTAAAATCAAAAAGTAAAAGATACATATCTAAATAAGAAAAAATATATGATAAAGTAATGGTAAGCTTGAATTTACCAATGCAAACTATCTCCATAACCCGTTATAATCATTACTCGGCCGAATGGCAATGCGAAAACGAGTAAGGGAAAACAAAAAGAGAAGAAAATGACGAAGGTTTGTGTTAACTTTAAGCTTTTAAATCCTCTACAATGACTACCTTTGAGCAATGCAAGAAAACGAGAGATGGAAGAAATCGAAATCGACTGAAGAGGCGAAATATGCAACGATGGAAAAGAGTGAAAATCAAGACAGTGGGCCGTGGCAATGCATATAGGGCCGGCTTATATTGGGCTAGAGTTTACGAGCTTTGTGGGCCTGTATGTGGGCCCAATTTAGATTTATGAGCCAGCTCATAATGTTCATATTGGGCTCCATTGTAGTGAGAAGAATATAGAGCTTTCTTTAAAAAAATTAAAAATAAAAATACAAAGAATATAGAGCTTAGAGCTTTTAAAACAAATAAATAAATCGAGTTCTAGGGACATCAAGTATGCTTTAGTATTTAACAGTTTGCATACTCGTATAACTCCCCCCGGAAAAAGGAATAATAATAAAAAAAAAAAAAAAAAAAAAAAGGAAAAACTACCATTTGTTGAAGTTTCACTTTGGTCCTTAGCTCTCAAAATCAAGCACTTACATCTCTGACATTTCAATAATACTCCATTTTAATCATCGAGAGAGCAGAACCGTTAGTGAAACACATTGACAAGTTTTAATACTCCATTTTAATTTGTCAATGTCTCACTAACGGTTTCGTTATCTCAAAGACTAAAATAGAGTATTATTGAAATGTAAGGAATGAAAGTGTTTGCTCTTGAAATCTAAGGACCAAAGTGAAACTTCAACAAATAAGTAGGGACTAAAAAGAGTAGGGACTAAAAAGGTAGTTTTTCCCAGAAAAAAAACCAGTCTGTGTCAATGAAAGATCTTAGACGGTAACATTTACAAATACAAAGACACACCATTTCTACTTTTCCTATAAGTAATAAAGAAATAATATAAACAGCATTTCAAACCTTAAATTGATAAGAAAGGCAATAGATTTGTCATACTTGAAGATTAAATGCAATCATCAGCTGAATCTGCCTTTGGCTGATCCTCTAAGCAAACAATCATGCCAAACGCTAATTATCAGAGTTGAACTTAAGTCTCTGCATTCACATTAGTAGGCATAGGTTTACCATCTCAATAGTTTCCATGAGGATGGAATGTTAGTAATGCACATTATGTGTAGGAAAAGGACGGCATATCATTAATATGGGATGATGAACCTTCAGATATCATATTCATCACCAATCATCTATGCTAGGAAGATAATAATTGACAATAGTGCACGGAGAGGCAGTATTAATTATTTTTGTTATTGTTTTTTATATACCTTGTGGTCTAAAATCAGCTTACATCTACTTCTAACTATTTTTTTTGATTTGTGTGTCTGAACTAGCTAATGCACACCCAACTATTCTCAGAGAACATATCGTCTAACCTTACGATATTTGGATGTTAAGGAAATTTGTAGGAAATTATCTTCTAGATTAGTGATTGCTATGAATTGAACTCATAAACTCTTGGATCTCTAATGTTCTTTTTGACCCCGGATAGTTCATATTTGATTGCCAAAAAAAACTTAGAAAATGACCATCGTGGAGTGGCTTAATTGGTCAAAGGGTTCTTGGAGTGGTTCAATCCATGGTGGGCACCTATCCTCTACGGGTTTCCTTGGCATCTAAATGTCGTAGGGTCAGGCGGTATGTCCCGTGACATTAGTCGAGGTGCGCGAAAGTTGGCTTAGACAGTCACGGTTATAAAAAAAAAAAAAAACTTAGAAAATATTATATTTATGGCAGGTGTGCTTGAACCTATTCCCTCCTAAGTCAGTCCTCCACTATTTTCATGAATAAAGTATGCAGTTAAAAATAAAAAAATAAAGTAGCTGATAACCAAAGATGGTGCAAAACAACTCACTGACTCAATGGCAGGGACAAAAAAAAAATTCTATCAGAATAATACAACAGCATTAGTAGCAATGTACCAGAAAATGCTTATTGAATACCAAATAAAATCTTACTCTTTTTTTGTCATACACGTAAACAGGAACAAATGCATGTGTCGTATCCAAGGAACTTACAATTAAAATCACCTTTTCAGTGTCTATAAGTAATTCCCGCTGATATTAAAGAGATAATCTTGAAGAAATAAAACAACCCAATAATGATAATCGATCCCCAACCTGCACGTGATGCACAATTAAACCAGTCAGAGTAAACAAAACAAACCAAGAAGACACTGAACATAGCCACAATGCTTTAATGGCAACATCATATACATGCTTTGTTTGTTTGTTTTTTTTTGAATAAGAAACCTTTGATTGATTCATGAAATTAAATCATAGCACAAAAATGAAAAGAATGTGGCCGAGCTTATGGTAAAAAACAGTGCATTAATTACTTATACAAGTTTGTTACACCTCAATAGGAAA
Organism: Sicyos baderoa; assembly: GCA_037832685.1. Lineage (NCBI taxonomy): Eukaryota > Viridiplantae > Streptophyta > Magnoliopsida > Cucurbitales > Cucurbitaceae > Sicyos > Sicyos baderoa. Next base: position 9,912,809 of record JBBMEF010000025.1, read on the forward strand.
TATATTCTCATTACACCAAGTCAAATGAAAATAACTGCATCTTAATCTTTGATAGCAAAATAGTAATACTGCAGCTTCTATAACGAAAAAGCTAAACTAATAGACAATAATGTTATTGTTTTGTACAGAAAGTGATGAGCCAATCTCCATCACAACCAATTTCACTAGCAGTACAGTAAAATCAAGCTTCCATTGGCATAGCATGTTCATGAAGGATAACAAAAAATTCAAGCTAACCCATGTTCATACCAATATCTACCAAGAAGATTGTAGGGTCAGGCGGTATGTCCCGTGACATTAGTCGAGGTGCGCGAAAGCTAGCCCAGACAATCAAGGATATATATATATATAAAAACACACACACACTAAAAAACGGAGCTCAGTACAGTACAACACAAATATATATCCTACTCCTGCCTTCATTATCATACACTAAGCATAAAATTGAACTATCTAAAACCCCCTTCAACATGAAAAATGATATCCACAAAACAAAATAAATAAAAGAAAATTTTCGTACCAATATCTACCAAGAAGATTTCTTGACACCCATAATCTGACCTTTGTTCGCCAGATCACGGAACACGATACGAGACATACGGAAAAGCTGGTAGACAGCCCTAGGTCGACCGGTGAATATGCAGCGATTCCTCAGCCGTGTAAACGAACTATTTCTCGGCAGCTTCGCCAGCTTACAACGGTGCTCTTCTCGCACGTCATTGGGAAGGCTCGGATCATTGCAAACAGCTTTGAAAAGCTTCCGCTTCACCTCAAACTTCGCCGCAAGCTGGCGGCGATAGTTATCAAGAATGTTCCGCTTGTCCCCCGACATTTCAAAACCCTAATTTAGCGAATTTCATGATTTCATTACCGATTCGAATTATATCCACTGATACGCGTTAATCATTACTCGTCGGTTCAATGCCAATACTGAAAATTCGTAATGGAACACAAAAATAGAAGAAAATAAGCAATAGAATAGTGAGTTACCTTCAAGCTTTTGAATGTTCTGCAATGGCTGCCTTTGAGCAAACAGGAACGTGAGATGGAAGAAACCGAAATCGGCTGAAGAGGCGAAATGGGTAAGGAGGCAATGCTAATAGGGCTGGCTCATATTGGGCTAGTTTACGGGCTTTCGTGGGCCTGTATTTGGGCCCTGATTTTGATATATGGGCCTGAAGCTTGTATGGGCCTATCAAAGCAAAGCCTGGTGTCGAAGATATTTCATATTTATTATTCTTTTAAGAAGTTTAATTTTTTAAATTACAAAGTCTAAAATTTGTTCACTATAATTATTGAGACGTCAAATAATACTGGAGTCGTTGGATTGTTTGTTCACCCCTAATTCTAACACACTATTTATCATAATTTTATACACGCCCTAATGAATATTGACTAGCGTAATTTTATATTTTTATAAAAAATTATTATCAGTAATATATTCTATTTTTTTATATTATATTTATAGCACAATTTTTAAAATAATTTATTAACAGTAGATTAATTTTTATAGCCAGTTGAAATGTTTTGATTTTGGGCTATATACTATACTATAAAAATATTTTACTATTTTTATGGTAATTACAACTGTACACCAACAAAAAAGAAAAAAAAAAAAAACAGAACATTTTGGTTGCCCTGGTTTTCGTTAGCGCCTCGCCGCCGACTCTAAGGGCAGCAGCTGCAACCTCTGTGAGTTCCAATGGCGAAGGGCGAGGATGCGGCGATCAGAAAAAAGAATAAAGCTAACCGGAAGAAGCTGAGAAGCAAGAGCGGAGACTCCGCCGCGGTTTCTGCCCGCGTCGCCGCCTTAATCGCCGCCAAGAAGCGCCGCAAGTCCGGCAAACGCAGAAACTGTCAGGTAACTAAAAACAACTATTCATTCATTCTTCGCACTCTTCGATTTACCAACTTATGAATGTCTACACTATCTAATACGATCATAGTTTTACGGTAACTCATGAATTTAGTTCGCTGCTTGAATTCTGGGAAATCGATTAGCCTAGCCGCCTAGCCGGAGCGGCCTGAATTTAACCTTTTGTTGTCTGTCATCTCAGGCCGATTGGATAACCATTTGATTTTTTGTTTTTGGTTTTTGGTTTTTGAAATTTAAGCCTATAACAACTATCTTACCGTATAATTTTTCTTACTTGAATATCTACCTCTCACATATATTTGTAGAAACCAAACCAAAATTAGGAAATGTAGCTTCCAAAAAGTTGTTTTTGTTTCTAAAAGTTGGTTAGTATTCATCTATTTAAAGAAAGATGAATACAGTGTTAGAAGGGTGGATTAGGAAATTTGAGGAAGAATAAGCTGAAATTTCAAAATCAAAAAACAAAAATCCAAATGGTTATCAAACGGGGCCTCACAACCGTTTTCCATTTTCAGCTATTTACTTGCTTTGTCTGGTATGTGTACTTGATATTAATACCTCAAGGGTTGTAATTATGTTGAGTTTGAATTTGTCCTGTTACAGGGAATGTGCTTTAGCCTTCCTACTCTTGAGGATCCCTACAATGATAGGAACGAGAATAAGAATTTGAATAAGAAGGAAACTAAGGTCACACCTTCAAAAGGCTCCAAGAGGGAATTTCCGAAAGATAAGAGTACTTCAGCACCTAATGGAACCCTTCGAGAGGACGGCCGTAAGAAAGTCCGGAGTTCGAAAGAAGGGGCTGGAGATACAATCACGGATGGTCACATAGCTAAGAAAAGAAAGACAAACCTTGAAAGAACAAAAGTTCATGGAAATGTGAATGATGATGTACATGGCTTTCAAGAAGAAGGCCTTGAAAATTATTTTTCCCCCTCTAAGTTTCTTATACTTTGCTTAAATGCAATAGAGAATGCCATATATCATGATTCCACCAAGAGAAATGACAAACCTCTATTTGCTGATACTTGGGGTATTGAGTTCTGGAAATGTTATTCTTCGGGTAAGGATATTCTGGACACCAGTGGGTTGTCCTCTACCGATGAGAAAATTGCTTGGGTGGTTTCATCGGCTGCTGACAGTATTGCTAGAAAAGAGAAAGAAGGTTTATCTTTTAGTAGCCCGTATCTTTTGTTTCTTGTTCCTACACAAGAGAAAGCTACTCAGGTTCGCTCTATGTGCAAGCCGCTGAAGGGTCTTGGAGTACATACAGTTAGCATACATCCCGGGGCGTCTCTAGATCACCAAATTCAAGGGTAAGCTTGCCTATGTATTATGATATAGTGACTTATAAGTTGTAGCAGATTTTTGTTTTAGCTCGAACGTTGAAAATTTTTAAATTATGATTTTTTTTTTGTTTATCTTTCATATTGTTCCTGCTGATTGTACACACAATAGATTCGGCAGTGATTAATTTGCTTTGTACCATGTATATGAATTTTGCACTATAACGACTTGGGACTCTATCTGCTCTTACTATATTTTATATCTAATTGCAAATTTGCCTCTCTTCTCATAGGTTGAAGAGCTGTGAACCTGAATTTCTTGTGTCGACACCTGAGAGACTCCTTGAGCTCGTAGCCACGAAGGCTATTGATATTTCTTGTGTATCAATGCTGGTAATTTGACAGTCTATGTTTATTATCTTAAGAGTCACTTTGTATTTATGTATTCTCCATCTTTTGTGATGAATTTTAATGATTATTAAATAGTTTTAACGTTTAAGACTTCTTATCTGGTTATTCACTCCCCAGGCTTTATAGACATCCCTTCTACAATGTACTGTCTCAATATTCTTCAAATTTAATGTCTAAAAAAACCTTACTTGCAATCAAGGTCCCTGAAGATGACTAAGTGGCTCGTTTTTTCTTTAGATTTATATGTTGTCTTTAAGATTTGTAATCTGTTGGGTTGTTGTTTTCTTTTCCCTTGATGTTTTATCAGGTCGTCGACGGGCTTGAATCTCTTTCAAGAGGTGGTTATCTTGACATGATACAATCCATCAGGAAATCTCTATCGAGCAATCCACATACAATTGTTTTCAGTGATAGCTTCAATTGTGCATATGTCCCAGTTGTACAAGACCTCCTCAGAGGCCCAATTCGAAGACTGTCTCTTAATACTTCGGTGGCCAGTCAAAGTGCCTACGTTATGCAGTCGATAAACTTCTGTACTTCCGAAGAGGAAAAAAATTCTAAGGTATGTAGGCACATCAACTTTATATATTTGCAATTGTGAACCACAGGGAAATCTCTGTTCAGTCCTCCAGTGCCATTTTTAAATGGAAGAATAATGAAGATGAATTGTATGCTGTTATTGTGAGCCTAACTTCTTAAACCTTGTGGTAGCAGTTGTTTTCCAAATTATGAAATAAAATGGATAAATGTCTTATCCAAGCTTCTAGAAACTTTTGATAGTGGATATGGCCCTTCCATTCTGATTCTAGTCAATCACTTTGGAACTTCACTTTTTACTTGACAATTCATACTCCTAAAGTCATAGTTTGCAGCAATACTAGGAAAAGAGTCTTCTTCTTTTAACATTGTCTTTTTATTTTACTGTCTCTTACACTAGGATTTGGAATTTAATTAATACTCACCATTAATAAACTGTGAAGGTCCTTCAAGCTTTGGATGGAGCCAAATCCAATGGCAGTCAGCTCCACCTACAGCCATTGAAGTTGCTCATTATTCTTGGGAAGAAGGCTAATGTTCACAAATTAGCTGCTGCTCTTAAATCCAAGGGCCATGATATCATAGCTGATGCATTATGCCCAGAATTTAAGAACAAGTAAGCATGATAGCTTGTTTATGCTATTCTAATGTTTTTTTTCTTCCCCTTCTTGTAATTTCGTATATTAATGAGATTGTTTCTTTTCCATAAAGTAATATATAAATGGGGTTTTTGCCGGAATAGACCAAACTGATAAAATATTTACAACACTGGCAAATTTGAAAAAATTTAGCAACTATAGTCAAATATACGGTATAAAGTAATACTTTTTATACTGAATAACTAAT
>JBBMEF010000025.1:9919749-9950015 GCA_037832685.1 Sicyos baderoa
CTAAATATTTTCAAATTTGACTAGATCTGTAATTATTTTGTAAAATTGGAATATCCAGTACAATTTATTCTTAAAAAAATTTAAATATTATTATTTTTTTAAAAAAATTATTCTTTACTGAACCAAATGCATGGGCCTTGTTTGACAACCAACAAGTGTTTATTTTATAATTTTTCTTGATTTTTCCCACATGACGTATCCGTTTTTGGTAAGTAGTTCCTTCCTTGTTTTCCTATTGAAATTCTGAGTCTTTGATGTATTTTGTGTACAATAAATTTACTTCAGCCTATCGTTTAAGTTTTTTGGTTGATGGGTGGTTCGAACCATTCCTACTAGAGTTGAAAGTCATGTCTTCAAATCTTTGTTAAGTTGTTTCATCTCGAGATTTTCACTTATTGGTCATTTTCAATTTTTCAAGACCACAAGCGAAGGTACTTATATTCTATAAAAAAAAAAAAAAAAAAAAAGTTAATTCTCCATTCTCAAATATTTTCTGTCAAAAGTTTCTCCAAGTGATCTATATTTATACTTTTTTGGATGAAGGTGATCTATATTTATACTTTACTAAAACTAATCCATTTTTACTCCTTTCATATTTGTTTAGTTTGGAAGTAGACAGCAAACTGAGGCCCATAGTTGCCAAGATTGACATAGAGCAAATTAACACCATAGATCTTGGAAACTATGAAAGCATATTCATTCTCGGTTCCTTCCCGCCAATAGACAAATATGTTCAGATTCTAACTGGAATGGCTCGACACACGGTCACCGGAGTGTTGCACAGCTTTATAACGAAGGAAGAAGCATCGGTTGCTGGTTCATTAGTTGAAATCCTTGAACAATGTGGGCAGACCATCCCTGAAACTGTAAGAAACTTATGCCTCACATCTCAATCCTGAACATTAATTGCCTCTTGTGGCTTAATTGTCATCATCATGCCTGTGTAAAACAGATTTTGACCATAGTTAAATTATTTTTCATCATGTACTTGTTAGTTTCTACTTTTTCATCTAAAATTTTTACATTTTTTTTTTTAAAGTTCAACAACAATTAAGAGGGGGGGATTCATTTTTCAAGCCCACACACTTATGTTGATCTGCTGCTCAGTTTGGCGACAAGATATGTTCTATAAATTATGCAATTGTGTATTTGAGTTCTAGTAATGTAGGATTTGAATATATGATGGAGTGATCGAGTGGTCAAGAGAGTCTGAGTAACTAAGAGTTTATAGGTACAATTTAGGGTGATAACCTTTCTAGGAATTAATTTCTTATGAGTTTTCTTGACATCTAAATGTTGTAGAGTTACGGTATGTTCCATGAAAATAGTTGAGGTACATGTAGATTGGCCGGACAATCCCAATCATAAAAAATAAAATATAATTTCTTAGTTTGCTTAAAATGGGTGAGGAATTCTGTCACCATAGTTCATGGATTACTCTTAACTTTCCTCTATTTGTGTTTGGTATGTTTTGATGGGTGAGAAACTCATAGGTAGACAGCCTAAAAGCCTAGAAACATCAAAAATGATTTCTCATCCACCAATGACTCAAAATCCCCTATTGAGTTGCTGCTCTCTTCTTTTTTCTATTATTTTTAATGATGAGATTGATTGAGTTGCTGCTTTTAAAACTTGTGATTCAAGGTAGCTTCTATTGTCTTTTTGAAGTTCCTTTCTAACTTCACTATGAGCTTTGAGCTAGACACTCCACCTTTTCATCTAACACTTCTTGTAAACTTGGCTCCTAAGGTTGACCAAACCCCTTTCTCTCACACACAAATGACTCATCCTCCAAATCTCTAATTTAAGAAACTTTCCCGCGAACGAATACGAGTACGATCGAGCATTCATATGTTTTTTAATCATTAAGCTGTTCTTATTTGACAATATTGATCCGTTCCTATAATTTTGTTTAAAATGTTGATATTAGGTTAAACTTATCATAACCCAAGTCTGGTTGATAGTCATTTGATTTTTTTAAAATTCAACTTATTTTTCGTCAATTTCTATGTCATTGTTTTCAACTCATCTAAGAAAGTATATAACATAAAAATGTTGTAGGCGGGAGTATGATTTGTAGTTTGTAGTTTTAATTTTCAATAACAAATATTTAAATGGTTATTAAATAGGGTCTTAAATTGCTACAAAAAAAAAAAAAATAATAATAAAAAAAAATAATAATAATAAAAAAAAAAAAATAGGGTCTTAAATTTTTCTCCAATTAATATACTTGGATTCCCACCTTTGTATACATCTGAATTTCCAAAAGGGAAAAAAATAGCTAAACATTTTATAATATGGTTCCATAATACTGAAGGTACTAAATAGGTTTATTTAGTTTTGTATTTTCAAATTTCTAACTTCTAGGTTAGTCAAATCTAGAAATCAAAATACTTGTTTTTTTAAAAAAAAATTATTTTTTTATCTGAACAACATTATTAAACTATAGAAATATGAAAATAGAAACAATTTGTTTACAACATGTATAAGATAAATTGCATCCATGGATCTAAACCAACCAATAACTAACACAGGAGAGGCAGCTGGTAATGGTCTTATATCCTTACCTACTTTTGACATTTCCATGTAACCAAAGAAACAGAGATCATGTTATTTAATTATTTTAAAAAAAAATTAAATCACAAATTTAGCCTTTAAACTTTGGGTTTTTAAATTTGTATCTAAATAGTTCATGAATCTTAAAAAATGTATAATAAGTCACTTAAATTGTCACTATTTATATTTAGTTTATAACAAAGTTTGTTTTGACATCTAATTATTATACGGTCTCTCGATGTCTCCTCATGATGTTGTGAAAATTCTTTTAGACATGAAATTGAAAATTTAAACCATATTTGATATTTCTTTTAAGTTTAAGAATTTTCATATGCAATATATGAGGTGGAAGATTCCAAACATCTTTTAGTATATTCTTGACAAGTTAAAATCTATTGAATTTTAAATTGGGAATTCAATGACTTATTAAACCATTTTTTAAGTTGAGATCAAAATGACAAACTAAAGTTCAGAATTAAAATTGTAATATACTATTTTTTTTCCTCACAAACAGAGACAGATTACTTGATTTTGCAGTTGATTGCTGGAAGGAGGGTGAAATTATTAAATCATTGACTGTAAATCAATAATGTGTTGGCTGTCTATGCACTTCTGTAATGTGTTAGGAGTCATGCATTATATTTTATTTTTAGTTTTATTTTTTTTTTCTTTTGCATTCCAAAAAGGAGAAATGAAAAAAAAAAAAAAAAAAAAAAACTTTGATTGATTGTGAAGTTCAGATTGGATCTTCAAGTGGATTTATGATTGGAAATCATTTAATCAATCCTTTATTTTCTGTATGGGAATTTCATTAATCTATCTTAGAATGACTTTATAACTAATGAAACTAACCTATTCTTTGCTTTTAATTTGAGTGATTAGATAGTCTCTTTCATGTGTTACATAATCATAAAGAGATTTTCAAATCACATCCGTCATTTTATACGTTTAAGTTGGCCTAATTATGAGTCGAGCAGTTATCATATGCTTAAGTCTCTTTCATGAGCCAAGCAATTACTCAACGGTATTAATATGCATCCAATAACCAAGAGACTTAATATTATATTTAGGATAAGCCATTATAAGAGTTGGTGATGTATTTGTTTAATTTGTTTGCTAGTTATCTAATTTTCTTGAAAATTAATATTTTACTTTTATTCATTCGAGAGTAATAATATTTTTAATGTAGAATTAGTATGAAGTTGCATGCATTGATATATACTTGATGAACCAAAGATTATAAATTTGAATCTTTATTTACGACTCATCTTGCTTATAAAGTTGCAATTTGATAAATAATCACTTGCATGTTCAAATATAATTGGTTGATTAATTATGATTTGCAATCATTTCATGAATGATTTTCTTTCATTTACTTGAAAAATACATTTGAAGCATATTATAATCTCAACTTAGGCATACAAAAATAGTGTTTGTTATTGATTATTTAATTCATTATTTACTCATAATTTGCACTCTTTCCCAATATTGTGGAGCATATTGTCTTGCAAAATAGTGTAAAATCAAGGGTTATCAAACTAAATTTTAATAATTCAATCTTAGTAGATAACAATCTGGTATACTTTAGAATTTGAAATTTTAAAATGTGTATTTTTATCTATTATAATATAATTGCCATTAGCCCCATACATATCTTTGAAATGAATATTTAGCTACTTAGAAAGCCTATTTCAAAAAAAATAAAGCTACTTAGAAAGTCTAGAAGACTAACTTATTTAGTTTAATAATACTTGAAATAATTAACTATTTGTTTAACAATTGATATTAACCATAGCTAAGTAATTTAATTATTTTTTTGAAAATTATATTAATACTGAAAGAGTGATAAATTCATGTAAATTTTGATATGAAGTTTGATAAATGGTTAAAGGTGATTATTTATCACTTAAATACAAACAAGAGATTGAAGATTGAAGAAAAATGGTTCTTTACCACTTCTACAAAAAAAAAAAAAAAAAAAAAAAAAAAACCAATTTCTTTCCCATGTTTGAAAATGATGGCCAATCTATAATATTTAAATAACAACTCAATTAAAGGAAATAAAGATATTTTAAATCAAACCCCAAACAGAATTGCATAAACATGACACTATATTTTGGTATTTAGTCTCTTTCCTTCTAATTTTTCCTAATCACATTCATAATATAAATACTTGAAATCCCAATGAAAGAAAAACCCACTTCCAAATTCCCAATTAAATCTTTTTTTTCTCTCTCTCTAAAAATCAAGAGGGAGGGAAAACAAAGCCCACAAAATCCATTTTCCCCAATTGGGTTTCATCTCAAAAGCTCTATTTTCAAACAAAAGCAACCATTCTGACACTGTCTTTGATTTTTGAGTAACCCACAAGCAAAAAAGCACTTCAAAATTTTGGCCATTTCCAAAGTGCCTTTTCTCTTTAAAAACCTCAATTTTTTCTTTGCCATTTGTTCAAAAGATTCACCAATGGAGGATGTGCAAATGGGGCTATTTTGGCACCAAACCACTGCCCCTTTGATTGTTCCATTTTTAAATCTACTTGTGGGTGTTTGTTTGGTCATGTCCCTAATGCTCTTCTTTGAAAGAGTTTATATGGGCATTGTCATAATCTTTGTTAAGCTCTTTAGGGTAAAACCCCACAAAACTTACAAGTGGGAGCCCATTAAAGATGATCTTGAGCTTGCCCATTTTGCTTATCCCATGGTTTTGATCCAAATTCCCATGTTCAATGAAAGAGAGGTGAAAAGATGGAATATGATCCAACTCCATTTTCATTTTTTTGTTCTAGTTTAGTATAGGGTAGAGATAGTATAAGTTTTCATTTGTCGAGTCATGCTTATGTTGACATTTTAAGTTGATGTTATATGATTTAACCAATTGAGCTAAGTTTATGTTGAAATTTCAAGTATAAAATATGTGATTTAAACAATTTAGCTATACTTATGTCGACATTTTGAATAGATGATATATGATTTAAACACTTGAAATGTGTTTAGGTTGATATTTTAAATTAATTATATATGATTTAACGAGTTGATTTATGCTTATCTTAGTATTTTAGGTTAATAGTGAGACCTTTTATTCTTTGTGTTGTGATTTTCAAATAGGTTTATCAATTGTCTATCGGAGCAGCATGTGGGCTTTCATGGCCATCTGATAGGATCATAATTCAAGTTCTCGATGATTCAACCGATTCTTCTATCAAGGTTTGATTATTTTTCTTAAATATTCTATAAATCACGATTCCTTTTATCTTTTGTTACTTCATTTATATAAAAGAATAAAGATTCAAACTTTTAAGCTCAAAATAATTAATTTATCTAAATTGATCATACAAACTATCTCGTGACTAAATATTTGAGTCTTGCCTTTTATATTTTGTTCCATTAGGAAACTATAAAATGACTTTTATATAATATAAAAAGTAGGTTTCAAAAGGTTTAATTTTAATATTCTTCCGAAACCAATTTTTCCAATCTCAAAAAAAAAAAAAAAAAAAAAAAACCAATTTTCCCCATAAATAGGCTTAATTATTATTTAAATTCCAAGTAAGGGATAGGACACCCACAACGCAAAAACATAAATAAGATTTATATCGTGAGCTAACAAAAAAAAAAAAAAGTAAAAAACACAAAATCGCAAATACTGAAGCCTAATTCTTTTTTTTTTTGGGTAAAAAAAGGCCTTATCAATTGTTCTAAGCTAGGATTAAAAAAATAATAATAAATTAATAAAAAAACCATCCTTCTGGGTTCTTCTCTCAGTTGCAAAATTTGCCATCAAAATCAGCGAGCAACACAAATTTTGGTTGAAACCCATGATTGTTATGGCGATTCCTGATGTGGGTTTGTGAAATTTTGGGGGGAAAATGAACAGGATCTTGTGGAATTAGAGTGCAAGAGATGGGGAAGCAAAGGCATAAACATAAAGTACGAGATCAGAGACAACAGAAATGGGTACAAAGCAGGGGCTCTAAAAGAGGGAATGAAGCACAATTACGTCAAACTCTGCGACTACGTCGCCATTTTCGATGCCGATTTCCAACCCGACCCTGATTTTCTCTGGCGCACCGTTCCGTTCCTCACAAACAATCCTGAAATCGCTCTTGTTCAAGCTCGCTGGAACTTCGGTAAGCTTTTGATCTTAATTTTCTGAAACTTTCATGATTGGAAGGGAGATTTGATTGAGAAATGTGTTGAGATTTGATGATTTTGAAGTTGGTGCTATTTATGGTAAGGAGAATGAGAATGATTATGGAGGGAATGAGAACTAGAGGGAGAATGAGAATGATTGTGGAGGGAATGAGAACTAGAGGGAGAATAAGAACGAGAATGATTATGGGTAAAATGATTATTTGTAATTGGACAAAATAAAATAATGAGTACGATGAGAGTGAAAAATAATGATGCGATGTATTAAAAGTTGTAAAGAGAATAAAAATTAATTAGGATGAGAATAAAAAAAGGATTTTGGGAAAACGTGATTATGAGGGGAATGATGATTCCGGTGGCCTAAACACCCAGGAATCATCTCCATTTCCATTCTCTTCATTTGTTCTTGGTGGCACAAACACACCCTTAGACTAACCAATCTTGGACGAATCCCAATTTCATTTACTGCATTGTTTAATGAGCTATAACAACATATTATGTAACTTGAGGTTCCATCTCAAAGCTAATGAGAGTAGTACAGTAGTAATATTATATAACTCGAGCTCTGACAACATATTTATCAGTAGTACTCCATTGATAAATGTTAGCTCTCACTTTTGCGATACGCAAACACATGTAAATTTTATGAAATATGTTTAGATTTGATGATTTTGATTGTTGGATGTGGGGTTTGTTGGGATTATTGCAGTGAACTCGGATGAATGTTTGATGACGAGAATGCAAGAGATGTCATTGGATTACCACTTTACGGTTGAGCAAGAAGTTGGTTCTGCAACTCATGCGTTTTTTGGGTTCAATGGTGAGTTGTTGTGATTGTGAGATAAATTGTTAATGACTTGAATCTCTGCAAGTTTTGAGCTCTGGTACTATATGAAAACGATGGAGTTTTTGCAGGCACAGCGGGCGTTTGGAGAATTTCTGCACTGAACGAGGCTGGAGGATGGAAGGATCGGACCACCGTTGAAGATATGGATTTGGCTGTTCGAGCTAGTCTCAAAGGCTGGAAGTTTGTCTATGTTGGCGACCTCAAGGTACTCCTACTTATGCTCATGGTTCACCATGTACCATTCATATGAAGGCTTCCTCTAGGGGAGGACACAATTTTAAATGGTTAAGTTTGAATCACTATTTACTATCATGGGTGGGTTGACCTTGTGGACTAATAAGAATTTCGAAATCATAAAGTGCTTAATGGTTATGGGTTTAATCTTCAACTGCCTATAAATTAATTTTGAAAGAGTTACCTTCACAACTAAATGTAGTAGGGTTGGATTGTTGTCTGTGAAAATAGTGAAGTTGTGCGTAAGCTGGTCTAGACACTCGCGAATGTAAAAAAACGATCACAATCTTACTTGAATAGGATCTTTGTTTCTATAGGCTGTACAGCTGTCTTTGAGTTCTTAGGAGATAAGAGCCTAAGTTTGGTGGATGAATCACTAAAAAGAAAACAACCTTAATTGAACAAGATTTGTTCAATAAGTTGTATCAATGTGTCCTTGAGTTCTAAAGTGAATCTAAGGCCTTACAATCAGGTTTACCTTTCACTGGAAATGAGATATAATCTTGCTAGGTTTTGCAGCTGTTAAGCAATGGTAAATGTACATGAGTTGTTTCAGGTGAAGAATGAATTGCCAAGTACCTTCAAAGCCTATCGATATCAGCAACACCGATGGTCTTGCGGTCCGGCTAACCTCTTCAAAAAGATGGTTGTTGAAATCATGAGGAACAAGGCATGGTTTTAATAGCCCTTTGAAACGTTAAATCCATTGGTTAGATTTTCTTCATGCTTCTTACCATTAACTTTCCATGTACCTGCAGAAAGTCTCCATGTGGAAGAAGCTTTACCTGATCTACAGCTTCTTCTTTGTTCGGAAGATCATCGCCCATATCGTCACGTTTGTCTTTTATTGTGTTGTTTTGCCAGCGACAGTCTTAGTTCCCGAAGTATCGGTACCGAAATGGGGTGCCGTTTATATTCCTTCAACGATCACACTCCTTAATGCAGTGGGAACTCCAAGGTCATCTTCTTACCTTGTTTTTTGTTATCTGCATACACGTTTGTCGCTTCTTCATTTGTCAGAAATCAAGAGGGAAGGAAATCAGTTTTTTTCAGAATGAGAAAAAGAAAATGAGCATAATCTCAAAACCAGGAGTTCTAGCAATTCACCTAAAGTTGATGAATATGAAATACTCTACACTGATGCTTACAGTTTTGACTTATAATCTTGCATTACAGATCATTCCACCTGATCATTTTCTGGATTCTTTTCGAGAACGTCATGTCACTGCACCGAACGAAGGCAACCTTCATCGGTCTGTTGGAAGCAGGGAGAGTGAATGAATGGGTTGTCACCGAGAAATTGGGGGATGCGCTGAAGACTAAACCGGGTTCTAAAGCGCCACGGAAACCTCGTTTTCGGATTGGGGAAAGGTAAAGGTTTATGCTAATGTTTCTACCAGTCAAATGTGTGAATAAAATATGCAATAAGAAATAGTATACATACTTGAGCTTTCCACTAAAACACTGAAATTTAAACCCAATTATGTCAAAGATAATCTCAACTTCATTAATGACTATAAACTAGAGTTCTCATTACACTGTTCTTGCTAATAAATCATTCACATGCATTCTGAACTCTAAGAAATCTGGTATTTCATTAGTTTCTATTAGTCCTCAACATTGTCTATTTCTAAGAACTATAGAAACCGAACTATCGAAGCACGTTAAAATACGTTACCGACACATACTAGTGAGTAGAATAACATAGTTGCTTCATGTTTCTGGATTTGTAGAATTCACTTTCTCTCTGATTGTGGACGAACAGACTCCATCTGCTCGAGCTTTGTGTTGGAGCCTACCTCTTTTTCTGTGGCTGCTACGATCTCAACTTCGGAAAGAACGGATACTTCATCTACCTCTTCCTTCAATCATTCGCATTCTTCATTGCCGGGGTTGGCTACGTCGGTACTCTGGTTCCCAACTCTTAGCAGCCTCATATGTTCAACCTCACCCAATTATTTATACCACACATTGCTTCCCTGTGCAACAGAAAGACAAAAAGGGTTGAAAGAAAGAACCATCTAGGGAAGTTTTTCCTGTTCATAACTTATGACATACATATTTTTTGGGGAAGAGCTTTACTTGTTTTTGGTTTAATACAACAAAAAGGTGGTCATTTTTTTTAAGAAGAGTGTTCATTGAGAGTTGCTTCATGTTGTATGGGTGTGAAAAGAGAACAAATAAGAGCTTAATGCAAGAATCTGTTGTATACAGTTATACAGTATACTTGAATTTCATAACAGAAAATGACAAACAAAAATTTTCATTCTCTCTCAACTTCATTGCAACTTCCATACAATGTGTAGCAAGGAAGTGTCATGTTCACATATCTTTTGTCGGTAGAAGTTTGGAGTCTTCAAGTTCTATTTCTTTCGAGATTTTAAGTTCGAAACTTTCAAATGAGCTTGGATTGACCTCGTGGAAAGTAGTAATACAATAAATTTGATTTAATAAAAAATAAAATTTGATGGCACATGGTCAAGAGAGGTCACAAAACCAAATGATTAGTCTTTTTCTTCTTAGATAAAAGTTTGTTTGACCTAGTAATTGAGTTTAAATACAAAAATTTAATTTTGAAAGAAGATCACTATCATAAAATAAGATGAACATAATTTTATTTTATAGAAATTACAAGTATCAATAGTACTCAATAGACAAAGATCTTTACATCTTATCATCAAAGATTCCAAAAATTCATAAAAATTATTGAATTTGGATCAACAAAACACAATTTCAATATAGTGAAACTCATTGATTTAATTAAGAGAACTTTTATGATTTATTAATGTCACAAATACATCTCCAGCATGATACTTGAGGGAACATACATTCGAAGCTTAAGTTTTTTTTTTTTTTTAAACCAATGTTTTAATAGCCATTTTACCAATACTTCTTAGATACATCCAACAAGGGACAACTTCAAATATAAATAATTCTGAATTTTCGAAATTAATATTAATTTAATGTTTAAATTATTTCAAATTTTTTTAATTCAGAAAAAATAGTTAGAAAAAGAATTCGAATCATATATATATATATATTACAACGTAGCATTTTTGAAAAGATATTTTAATTCGGGTTAATTATTTCAATTTTCTAACATGTTTACATAACCGTACAATTCACGCAACTACGAAATTATCGTCTTCGGACTTAATTTAAATGTAGGAAACTGAAAGAAAAATAAGTTAATAAAAGGAATTAAAAGTCTTTTTAGGGGCATTTTTGTAAGAAAAGCCACACGCAGCCGAAGTGAAGCCATTGGCTTCATTCTTCTTTTCTCCCTCGCAATAAAATTCACTCTCTTCTCCATAGCTTTCTTCTTCCCATCATCGCCACCATCATCATCGTCGGCCGTTTCTTCTTTCCGGTCGACGGCAACTCCCGGCGAATTCAACGAAGTCGACAGCAGCCGTACGCGGCGTAGGCGTGAACTGAGCACCGTTTTCCGGCAGGATTTCTTTTTCGTGTTTCCTGCGTCTTTTCGACGGCGGTCCGGTGCGGTGTAGGATCGACCCACGCAATTCTCCGGCTGATTTCTCCTCCGTACGGAATTGTTCCATATTCTTAATCTTGCAACTCTCCGGCTGTTCCCTTCACTCGCAACCCTAATTCCCAATTCATGCGTTTTCTCTTTTCTTTTCTTCTTGGACTGAAGTTCCCCTGTATAAATTTTAGTTGGAAAAGGTCTATGTTATCACATTCGGAATGCTGATTATTCAATTCCCTGTAGGTTCTTCAAGCAAAGGAGAACGGGCGTGTAAGTGAGGATTATGGCTTTAACGGCTCCAGGGCAGTTGAACGTTAACGAGTCTCCTTCGTGGGGATCTAGAGGTGTTGATTGCTTTGAAAAATTGGAGCAGATTGGTGAAGGCACTTATGGGTCTGTTTATGTTCATGATACTTTATTAAATGTAAATTTAGTTTATATAATCTATGGAGATTTCTGTACTTCGTGATTTTTTGTCTGCAGTCAAGTTTACATGGCCAGAGAATTAAAAACAGGCGAAATTGTTGCACTGAAGAAAATACGAATGGATAATGAGAGGGAAGGGGTATGTTTCTCATCCAATCGTTATTTTCACCATCTTGCTTACTTGGGTAGTTTATATGTTTTCACCATTCTAATAGTTCGTATGATAGCTCACTGTGATCTAACATAAGTTGGAGCCTGTATTCTTTGTTACCGTATACGGCTACCTGCCGGGGAAAATATACCGTCCGTGTCATACTTCTATTTAAGCTAGAAGCTTTTGTTTAGTGATCTAACATTCAGTTCACTTGTTCATGTAGTTCCCTATTACTGCCATACGAGAAATCAAAATTCTAAAGAAGCTCCATCATGAAAATGTAATAAAGTTGAAAGAGATTGTAACATCTCCAGGTATCTTTTTAACCTTACATCTGCTTTGTTGCAATTGTGGGTTTTGCTCCATTTTCTACAATTTTGTAAGTTTTGGTGTGTTTTTCCAGGTCCTGAGAAGGATGAACAAGGGAAGCCAGGTATGTTTTTTGTAGTCATTTGTAGCATTAGCCTTCAAAGCCATATAATTGTCCTTTTCATATGAGTAGAATTAAGTTGCATCAGTGCAAGATTTCCTCTTCTTAAATTGTAGTATAGAATGCATGGAATGGCTTTTTCTTATTTGATAGCTCACCTGGATGTGCAGATGGTAACAAGTACAAAGGTGGTATCTACATGGTTTTCGAGTACATGGACCATGATTTGACAGGTCTTGCCGATCGTCCTGGTATGAGGTTTTCAGTTCCCCAAATTAAGGTATTTACAAGGAAGATGCATGTGTTCTTTTCATTGTTCAATAACTATTTGGTGTATGACTAATTGCGGCCGCGTCTCTTTTCTTGACAGTGCTACATGAAGCAACTTCTCACAGGACTTTATTATTGTCATGTAAATCATGTACTGCATAGGGATATAAAAGGTAATTAAAAAGTTATTATTCATTTGTATCCCTTATTTCTTATCCTTTTCACTGTTTAGTTATTGTTTTTATGCTTGTGCTGCAGGATCGAATCTTCTTATTGACAATGAAGGAAATCTGAAGCTTGCAGATTTTGGACTTGCTCGATCGTTTTCAAATGATCACAATGCAAATTTAACCAATCGGGTCATTACCTTATGGTATAGGTATATTGCTCTGCTAATGTATAATGTTTAATTTGGAAAACAAATCGTCATATTGTTTGCAGTTCTCCATATTTTCTTGCATGTATGGAACTCTTTCAATTATTAGGAGTGTATACTGAAAATAAAAGGATCTTGGTTGCTTATAATTTTTATCATCATCGATTTACAGACCTCCTGAATTGCTGCTCGGGTCAACGAAATATGGTCCAGCTGTAGATATGTGGTCTGTTGGTTGTATTTTTGCAGAGCTTTTACATGGGAAGCCAATATTCCCTGGCAAGGATGAGGTAGGGGCTTTTCTATGGAACTTTTATGCTTATTGAAATAAAGGAGATGCAATATTGTCTTAAGAAGCCATATTTTGTGGTTTAGGTATGTAATCAACTCTATCATATTTATATTCACACCAGGTTCAAACAGTCATATCACACCACAGTGTCTTGTCATGAATTGTCCTTTTTCATTATTTTATGGAAATTTTATTCTCAATGGACTAGATTTGCAATCTATCTCATTTTATTTTTTAAATTTTGAGGTATATGTGGTCTTCTGTTTTCAATAATTTATGTGGTGCCTGAATCATGTGCATGGGTTGTAATTGCCTAATAAATTTGTTATTTCCTCATAATTGTATTCTTGAATGCTCAACTATCTGTTTGAAAAAAAACATATGAAGCATTTTCATCCTTCACAGTCTCAAATTCAATCACCTACATGAACTCTATATGAGATTATTTGTCAATCCGAGCATAGGCTTAGTGGATAAGATAAGACACCTATTACCACTCTATAAGTTGATAGTTCGATCCCCAACCTTTGCCGTTGCCAATCTTGAAAAAGTATTGGCGAGGCTATTTTACATGCGCATTAAGGCGTTTTAGTGAAAAGTGGTTTGTTTCTTGATTAGACCATTAAGTTGGCAACTATTCTCGCAAGTCGCAACCCCTTTTATCTCTGGTAGAAAAATGTGAATATTTTGTGCATAAAGATATCAACATATAATAACAAATATTAGACTTGAATGCCTCTTATTATGAGTTAGTTAACTGGCATCCTTAAACCTTTTTAATAAATATTGTAGCCAGAGCAATTGAATAAGATTTTCGAGCTATGTGGTGCCCCGGATGAAGTAAATTGGCCTGGGGTTTCTAAAATCCCTTGGTACAACAATTTCAAGCCCACAAGGCCAATGAAGAGACGTCTTAGAGAAGTTTTCAGGCAGTAAGTTCAGCTAGTGCTTTACCTTTTTTTAGTGCATTCTTGTTCGTTCGTCAGCCTAATATTTTCATTCGTCTTCGATATTTTTGATGTTTGTAGTTTTGATCGTCATGCTTTGGAATTGTTGGAGAAGATGCTCACTCTTGATCCTTCTCAGGTATCACTCTGCTCTCTTTTTTTTTGTTCACGCCCTTGAGGGTTACTTGCTGTAGTTTTTTTTTAAAATAAGAAACTTAAACTTTTCATTGAAAACTTGTTACAAAATATTATGCGACTGTGAAATCAAAGTGGATGTATCATAAACACAAGGAAATGCGGGCTCAAAAAGAATTCATATATAAAATTCAACCAAAGCACCTTTTTGTCACCCTTGAATTGATTAACTCTCAACATATAGATAAGGAGGGTTGGCATATCCCTCGGCCTACTGTAGGTGGGATTAACTTGTGATCCCTGGCTAGTAGGGAGGATCGCCATTCCCATCCCTGATCACGCCCCCTTTTAGGGGTGTTTGAGACGAGGAAAATGAGAACAATTATGGGGAGGAGGAGAATTAGGAGGAGAATATAGAAATTGATAATTTGTGTTTGAGTGGAGAGAATTATTACGAGAAAAACTGTTGTGTTTGAGATGAAGAGAATAATTATGTAGATGATATAATAGAGAGTCTGGGAAGAGTGAGAAGTAATTATGAGGAGAATAAAAAGTAGTTTTTGGGAGAATGAAAAGTGACTATGGAGAAATGTGATTATGGGTGGAATGATTCTCCGTAAGAGAAATAGAATGATCCAACTTTAATTCTCAGTCGTTTTAAAATTAGCAAAATATGAAGGGCAGCAGAATATGTACTATTTCTCATCGATTGTAAATGCTGAAGTACAAGAGTAGATATATTAGAATATCTGCCTGCATAATAACACAACATATATAACAGAAATTAATAATCAAGAAATACAAATAATATGATATAAACTATATAGCATAATAAAAAAATTCCGTTTATTTTCGTGTGATCTGATTCTCTGTGGAGAACTATTTGAATCTTGATGGAATATAATTTATTCTTTTGAAAAAACTCCTTTTACATGGTTGTTTCCCAATGAATATTCAAGTAGAAAAGTCTTGAACAATTTTTTTCTCATTATATTCCATTTTTTGGGGGTTTGGAAACGATATTTTAAATACCTCGCACGTCTATTATTTACTTGATCCATGTCCTGGATTTCTTAATTTGCATTCAGTCTCTTAATTTCTTTTTCTCAATGAATACAGAGGATATCTGCCAAGGATGCCTTAGATGCAGAGTATTTTTGGACAGATCCATTACCTTGTGACCCTAAGAGGTAAACAGATATTTATTTGATTTCTCTATTTGACGTCACCTCATTTTTCGTTTAATCGTTAGTCTCGAAGTAGTGGTCTCGTTGGTGGAAGCGTGAGATCTCTTGTCATATTGACTTGGAGGTCTCAGATTCGAGCTTTCAAGTAAGCTGAATTATAAAATCTTTTGTGTCTCTTGAATCTGGGCACTGGAACGGGCGTGAATGCCGTGAGTATGTAGTTAAGCCAAATATAATACTAAATGGTAAAGTGGGCAGCTCTGAATTCCTGGTCATAAATAATAATTGGAACTTCATTGCATTGATAAAAATCTTATTTCTTATCCAGTTTGCCCAAGTATGAGGCATCACACGAGTTCCAGACGAAGAAAAAGCGTCAACAGCAACGACAACAGGAAGAAACTGCAAAGCGACAGAAGTTGCAACACCCACAGCATTCCCGCCTTCCACCAATTCAGCAGTCGGGGCAAGCTCATGCGCAGATGAGACCAGTATCGAACCAACCTCTTCATGGTTCTCAACTGGCAGTTGCTGGAGGACCTAGCCATCATTATGGGGGGAAGCCTCGTGGACCGCCAGGTCCTGGTAGGTATCCATCAGGTGGAAATCCTTCCTCTGGATACAACCACCCAAGTCGTGGTGGTCAGGGTGGTGGCAGCTATGGCAATGCACAATATGCTCAAGGACGAGGCGCACCCTATGGGTCTGGTAACATGTCTGGTGCTGGTCCTCGAGGTGGAGCTGGTGGTGGCGGCGGCAGTGGTTATGGCGTGGGAGCTCCAAATTACCCACAGAATGGTCCGTATGGTGGTAGTTCTGGTACTGGCCGTGGCTCCAACGTGATGGGCGGAAACCGAAACCAACAATATGGGTGGCAACAATGACAAAATATGGGTTTGAGAAGAAGCTTTAGAAGTTGCTTGGGGTAATACTTGAGTTACATTTTGGGAATATTATAGATGGGTGTGTCATGTTTAAGCATGATGATATATGTGTCCAAAGCAAGAATGAGGATCTTATCCCACTTATATCTGCCTGTAAGTGTTCCCAACTTAACTGATTTATCAGGAATGCACTTTGCATCTTCAAAGTTCTTGAAATCATGAATATTCTTTGTTACCGTATACGGCTACCTGCCGGGAAAAATATACCGTTCGTGTCATTCAGAAAGTAGGTGAATACTAACCAACTTTTAAAAACAAAAACAATCTATTGGAAGCTATTTTTTTTGTTTTTAAATTTTGGTTTGGTTTTTACAAATATGGGTGAGAGGCAGTAAGAGAAAAAAACATGGTATAGGTGTTATAGGCTTAAATTCCAAAAATCAAAAACAAAAATCAAATGGTTATCAAACGGGCATAATCTTATGTCATGGAACTTTGATCCTCTGAATTTATATACATTTAACAAATACAACTTGGTGATTTACCTCTTCAATGAGCATGAGTTTTAATTACAACTGGTATAATAGTGTATTATGTTCGGTTTTCGTTCGTTAGGCCAGGAGTAAGGGAGTTAGACAAGGAGACCAACTTTCACCCTTCTTGTATACCATCGTGGCAGATGATTTTAGCTGTTGTTTCGAAGATTGGACGAGCTAAAAGTGGGAAGAGAAGAAAGTCCACATATTCCTATAAAACACTTGTAAACTTTTTTCCTTTTTTTTGATGTTCGTGAGAAGTGCATCTCGATTTTTTTACGAGACATACTGTTTGACTCTACAATATTACTAGAAATTAGCTCCCTTTGCTCCAACTCGATAAAACAGGCAACCTTTTGATTTTGCTTCCATGTGAGCCGAGAAGAAAAACTCCCATTGGTGTGCTTTTTAGGTGTGGTTTGTGCTCTAATTTTGTTTTCTTAATCTCCTTCACAAGCACACCAAACTATGTTTCTCCTTTCTGTTTTTAGGAGCATCAGATTGCAAACTTGATGTCAAATTTGAAAGAGTGCTAAATAATTTTTAAAATTTTGTTTAATCATATATACCCTCAACCAAACACACTATAAAGCAATGATTCCAAGTTTTTTTTTTTTTTTTTTTTTTATCATTGGATATACACGATGCCACTGCACTTTGTTGGCAATTTAAAATTAGAGAAAACTTCTTTTTTGGTCCCTACCTTTTGGCTGAAGTTTTATTTTGGTTCTTATGTTTCAAAATCTAACACTTTTAGTCTTTGAGATAACGGAACCTTTTGGCTGAAGTTTGGGTTGAAGTATTGTTTAATACTAAATTAGGAAATTTGAGGTTGTGTATTTTTTTTTTATAATAATCTTAATGTGTTCTTATAAATCTAATTGAAACTTAAAGTAAGATTACTGGAACTTGAGCAGAAATCCGGTTCAACCAACCCAAACATAAAATAGATGGTTCACCAACTCGAACCGGTCCCACTTTTATATTTGCCAATCAAAACGCAACACGTCGTACGATTTTTCACCGTCTCCAAACCCTAAACCCTAATCCCCCATTCATCGTTCTCATTGAAGCTCTGAAAATTTCTAGGGCTAGATTTCGTGGTTGCTTGTTGGTTGGTTGTAGTCCAATGGGGTTTAAGGCGAAGAAAGCTATGAAGAAGAAACTCAACAAGGCTTCTTCTCTCTTATCCAACAAGAAGGAATCTGCCGATTTCTTGGTGCGTATGTTCTTCGCACTCTTCATCAAACCCTTTCCATTCCGATTATGATTCTTTCTTTTCTTCTTCTTCTCTGTGTTTTTAAGCCATTGGAGGGCGGCCCTGCGCGTAATTTACCGGCGCAAAAGCCACTGGAAAGTACTGCTACGGTTCTCTACATTGGTCGCATACCCCATGGCTTCTTCGAGAAGGAGATGGAAGGTTTGTTTGGCCACTCGCATTTTCTCTTACATTTCATGTAATTTGAATTTTAAGTTTCTCATTGTCTTCTACTTCTTTAACCCTTATATGGTTTTTTACAGGTTTTTTCGGACAGTTCGGGAAAGTCAAAAGACTACGAATTGCACGGAATAGAAAGGTAATGTATTCACTCTATGGTGGTCAACCGAATATAATTGGTTCAGACGGTCATATAGTTATCAATTATCACGTGAGAATAGTCAAATTGCGTTAGCGGGTACAGACACTTCTTAATATAAAAAAATGAACTGATTTTCCGCCTAACCCTACAACATTTGGATACCAAGGAAATCTATAGAAAATTATTTCCTAGGTTGGTGGCCACTATGGATTGAACTCATTAACTTGCACTCCAAGATCCTCTTTGACCAATTAAACCACTCCATGATGGTTAATGAACTTATTTTAGCTGATAACCATCATTACTTATTCACTTGATTTGAGATTCTTTTATTGCATCTTCATCTGTGGTTTAGTTTGTGATATATGGTTTTTTCTAATGCAGACTGGGAAGTCGAGACATTTTGGCTACATTGAATTTGAATCTCCGGAGGTGCCATATCTGTTTTAGGACATTTGGGCATGCAAATTTCTTAATGTATGTTGTTTATTTTAGCCACTTTCAGTTTATCCTAAATTTGGATTTTGTTACCACAGGTGGCAAAAATTGTAGCTGATTCTATGCATAACTATTTGTTGTACGAACACATTCTGAAAGTTCATCTAATTCCTTCCGAGCATGTTCATCCAAATTTGTATGTAATCAATTTCATTTCTTCCACCATGTGATGTTACTGAACCTTTCAACTAATATTGTTCTTTTTTGCTTGAATGTTGTCATATATGCAGATGGAAAGGTTTTAACTATCGCTATAAGCCCTTAAACTGGTCTGAACTCGAGCGTAAACAACATAACAAGGTATCAAGTATCAAGTTTGGTAAATTATCTTTTAGATTATGATCATACATTTTATATTACTTGTTCTATGATGTTTTTCAGGAAAGAACATTGGATGGGCACAGGAAGTTGGTGGAGAGGATCTTGAAGCGGGATCAAGCTAGACAGAAGAGAATAAGAGCTGCTGGGATTGTTTACGAGTGCCCAGAGATTGTAAGTTTTTTCTTTCTATCCGAAGATTGTTAGGATCGAGTTGTTTCTTAGGAAAGAAGCGTTTTTTATCCGAACTCTAATTTCTTATTATCCTTAAGTTTTAATATTGGTGTAGGGCACGATTTTATGATCTAACAACTTGGATGCCAAAAAAAGATCTTGGAGTTTCTGCTGTGTTTGTCATAATCGTGATTAGTTTTTCTAGAGTGCACTTCTAAACCTATTTTAGCTTCAAGTGAAGTGCACATACCTGAGATCCAATTGGTTAAACCAAAACTTTTCCTGCCCCTTGTGGTCGAAGGCTTGAGCTTTATAGGTGTGCTCCCCTCAAAGTCCTAGGTTCGAGACTCACCCGTGACATTAATTTGTAGACACTTCCCGTATCTCCAATCCTTCGATATCTCCTGGCCTAAAGACGGGTGTGGTTACTCCTGGTATAGTGGAGCAAAGCTCTAATTTGCTGATTCCAAAAAATAGGAAATCATAACTTTTCCTCTGTTGAGAGTTCTCTCTGTACTTTTTGTGTATTGGCCTGATTTTGGTTTTGTTTCCATTGTAATTACCCTCTAAATTACAATTGTTTTCGGCTATCAGTCTCCTCCTTTTTGCGTGTTTTGATAGGTTCTTTATGTAAGACTTTCAATGATCAATGAAATCGTTTTCTTTTCTATCATAAAAAAAAAAACTTTTCTTGATTCAAGGTGCAGTGTCCTTATGTGTGTTGGTTCTGCATAATTTACAGGTGGGCAGTGTCCAACCAACTCCCAAAAAGATCAAGTTCGACAAAGATTAGAACGAGTGTTCAGTTCGCCGAAGCTGTTATATTATCGCACCAGAGGAAGGCAGCAAGGAGGAAGAAAGGAGAGGAGGTGGCATGAAGAATGAATAGCCATGGCATCTTTCTAGTTTCTTATGGGTTGGTAACCTTCTGAATCTCCAAATTAGAATCTTTAAAGTTGTGTCAAACATATTTTACTCTCTGGTATGTATTCCCTTTCCTATCCTTGTGAGTCAGAATTGTAAGCAAAAAAGCTTCTAGCCATTGCATATTCCCTTTCCTATCCTTGTGAGTCAGAATTGTAAGCAAAAAAGCTTCTAGCCATTGCATCTTTCTAGTTTCTTATGGCTTAGGGTAACCTTATGAATCTCCAAACTATCATCTTTAAAGTTGTGTCAAATTAGAATCTTTCGTGACGACTAATGTGTAAAATTTGATATAACATCATTTATGTAAATTGACGTGATAATGGATGTATAAAAGTTGTTGTATGAACATATGAATAATTAATAATAATTAAATTCTTATAATAATATTGTAATTGACGGATTAAATATAATATTTTTAAATAATTGATACTTTCATGAATAAAAGATATTTATTCTTGCTTTCTGAAACTAATCCTAAAAATTGTGTTTTATAATGTTAGAACTAATAAAAAAAATATGACAGGACTAATCGTTTAAAAAAAAAAAAAATTCTAACAGTAGAACTAATTGATTTAATAACTTGATTGTATATATTTGGGTTAAAATACTATTTTGGTCCATCGTTTGTAACTTTCAAATATCTAATTTTGGTCCTTAAAATGTTTAAAATAGTTTTTTTATCTTTAACATTACTAATACCTTCAATTCCACTCTTATTTTTGTTTTTAAAGGGTGGCATAATTGGTTAAAAATTTGTGCTTTGAAAATATATTTTTCTTATGAGGCCTGAGTTTGAGGTTACTTTATGAACTATTGAACAGAAATTCTTAATAAATATACTGATTATGGGTTGGATTTTCTTCACTATAAAATTGTGCTTTACAAATTGACAGAAGTATTTAATTTACACAACTTCCCTCACTCATTCCTTAAATGAACTCAACTTTTCTACTCATTGCACACCCCAGAAATTAGCTTAGGTATCATTTGGTTTTTGAAAATTAAAATTATTTTTTTTAGTGATATGTCTAATTCATGTGACTATAAATATTGGAATTGTAACTTTTAAATTTTTTTGACAACTAAATAGAGTGTACTTCATATCGTACGAAAATAGTTGATAATCAAAATGTATTAAAAAAATTTATCAACAAACAAGCTGGAATAGTTTAGTTGGTTAGAGCGTGTGGCTGTTAACCACAAGGTCGGAGGTTCAAGCCCTCTTTCTAGCGATTTTTTTTTTTAATTTGTAAATATAAATAAGCATTTTTTTTTACTGCCAAAGTTTCCATAACTTTCCATAGATATATCATGTTACATTTCTTATGATCTGGTCTAATACCTTTTCACGATGAAAATATAACAATTGTGGAAGTTTTAAGGGATTCCGATTAAATTATAATTGATGATTTGAAATAATGTATACTAATATAAATTTTTTGTTATTGAGGACCATCGTCTATACCTAATGAGTAATGACCAAGAATTCATAAATTTATCCACTTCCAATTATCTTAAACTAAGATATGCCTTAACCGATAATAAATGTTTATTTTTACCTTCAAGTATTTTATTATGACTTTAACGATACCAGAACTAAAACCTCTACGAAAATGTTCGAATGAATAATTGTATGAGAAGTAAAAAGAGAAAATCGACCCAATGATTTTATTGTTAGGTGGTAAACCATTTCAACACAACAATTATTAATTTTTTTATTTTTGTTTTGAAAGAGTTTACCTAGCTAATCCAATTAATCACACTTCATTTCTTCAGGGAAAAAAAATAAAAATTAACCACACTTTATTCTAAATATATTGATTTTTCTATAAATTTTGAATATTATTAAATGACAATTTATTATAGTTCTAAATTTAAGCGTAAAACGTATTGTTCCAAACTTGCTTTGTTGGGCTATTTTTGGAACCATGTCCAATATAGTTGAAGTTACTTGAAATTTTTTAAAAAAATCTTTTATACTTTAATAAATCAAAATGTCCAGTTTCCATTTTTCTAACATAAAAACATCTTTAACTTTTTTACTTTGTTTTAAAAAAATCAATGAAGAGTTTGAAAATGTAACCCTTTTGATTATTGGGGTATGGCTATGTCCTTTTGACTCCTTTGTCATCCCTCACCACAACCTATTATTAGATCCTACATTATTAATGAGCTTCAACTTAATTGATGCAACATGTGTTTATTGGCTCATCTAACTACTTTTATTTTCTTTGTTTGTATAAATATTCTAAACTTCACTTGAAAATAAAATATAAGCTTTAAAATTTTCAATTATACCATTTCATACAAAATTTGTTAACAATAACTTTATTTTTTAGTTCAACTATAGTGTTTATTTTTTAGTTCAGAAATTTGAATCTATAAACTCTTCAAAGTTTCTAACCCAAAAATCACTTCATCAAAAGATTAAAAAAAAAAAAATTAATTGTTTATTTTTTACAAAATGATGCAGCTGAGATTTGTTTTATAAAAAAACAATGGCAATATTTTTTTCCCCTCTACTATGTATGCATATAATTTTAAAAGATCGTGGGCTTTTATTTAGTGAAAAATAAAACAATGCTAAAAAATAAATTTTAGTTCATGTCTAATCATTATATACATTATCAATTTTATATTCAATAAGATTCTTTACATATTTCAAAAAATTAAAAAAAAAAAAAAAAGAACTGATCTATTAAAATAAAATTGAATTTTAGTTTATGAATTTACAAAACGACAACTAAGTCTTTAAAATGGAAAGTTTAAAGCAACATTAGAAATATTTTGAAGTTCAAATACCAAATAAGATGCTAACTTGTATTTTATATCAACAAATAATCGGAATTAGGTTTAAAACGGTGAAGATTAATTATAGGCACATAAATGAGTAAGCAGATTGGATTCCTCTCCACCAATGCATGCACTCCATGCAATCCTTCTTTATATAACATTAAATGCCCCCAACCCACCACCTAAATTACATTTTTTTTTTTTTTTTTTTCAGTATTTTAAGATTTTTAGAATAATATAATTTTAGTTCTTGGGTTTGTAGAGCTTTGTTTTGAGTTAGTCTCTAGGATTACATTTCAATAATACTATACTTTAATTAGGGGTGTGTTTTTCAATTTACATTTATATTTATTTTAAAATAATGACTAAATTCAAAATTAGTTTAATATTATTGTAATCAACATTAAATCACGTAACAAATGATATGTATTATACATATATAATTAAAAATTATTAAAATGCTAGGGTCTAAATTAAATGTTTTTTAAATATCAAAAAATAGAAATATTTAATTTTGAAATATAGTACAAATGAAACATTAAACCACAATTTGTATTATTTTCTTGAAATTTACTTTCAATAGCAACATTGGGGATTGTATTTTAATTATAGTATTTTTTGTAAAATATACCATTTATAGTAAATTAGATTTTTTTTTTTTAATCTAAACGTATCATCTTATGCATTAATATATTATCGTTGACCAATTGAATCACTCTAAGATGGTTAATTAGTTCATTTTCAAATTAAAAAAAAAAAATACTTGAATGTTTGAACCCGAGTGAATATTTGAAAACTTGTTGAATGTTATTAGATCAAAAAATGACTGAAACTTATAGGCTAAAACATATTTGGGTCATTTTACCTAGATCACCTCATTAATTAATTAATTAATTAATTTTAAAAATACTATTTTTGATATATATATATATATATATATATATTATTATTTTTTTGCTATAATGTTACAACCCCTACTTTTTTTTTTTTTTTTTTTAAGTTCATTAAATGATGTAAATTAACTTTTGTTTAATGAGCCCACACCACCAAAAATAAGTCAGGAAGAAAGAATTAAAAAAAAAAAAAAAAAAATGAAGAGAATTCAAACTACTATATATTTCCCTATAAAATTGCTCCCTCCATCATTCTCATTTTTTCCCTCTGTGAAAAAGCTTCCTTCAGCCAACTCAACAATGGCGTCCTTCTCTTTCTCCGACGACTTCCACCACCAACTTCTCTTTTCACTCATTGCCTTCCCACTCTCTGTATTCATCTTCTTCATCTTCTTCCTCCATAAACGCTCCTCCAAGCCACCGCTCAACCTCCCGCCGGGACCCCGCGGCTGGCCGCTCGTCGGGAACCTCTTCCAGGTCGCCCGCTCCGGCAAGTATTTCTTCGAATACGTCGAAGAAATCCGCCAGATTTACGGCCCGATCTTCACTCTCCGGATGGGCTCTCGCACCATGATCATCTTATCCGGCGCCGACCTCATCCACGAAGCCCTAATCAAGCGCGGCCCTACCTTCGCCAGCCGCCCGCCCGAAAACCCGACCCGAATCGTCTTCAGCAGCAACAAATTCTCCGTCAACGCCGCCGTCTACGGCTCTCTCTGGCGCTCCCTCCGCCGCAACATGGTGGAGAACATGCTCTCCGCCACTCGACTGAAGGAGTTTCGCGGCGTTAGAAAAAACGCCGTCGATAAACTCGTTCAACGGATCCGAGCCGACGCCGCCATCAACGGCGGCGCTGTTTCGGTGTTGAAGAATGCTAGATTCGCTGTGTTTTGCATTCTTTTAGCGATGTGTTTTGGATTAGAAATGGATGAGGAATCGGTCGAGAAAATGGATCAAGTTCTCAAAACCGTTCTGAACACCGTCGATCCGAGAATCGACGATTTCCTTCCGATTTTGCGGCCGTTTTTCTCCAAACAGAGAAAACGCGCCATGGAAGTGAGAACAGAGCAGATCGATTTCGTAGTACAGTTCATAAATCGAAGAAAAAAAGCAATTCAAAATCCAGGTTCGGATATTACCGCAACTTCATTTTCGTACCTCGATACGCTCTTCGATCTGAAGGCCGACGGCCGGAAATCCTCCCCGACGGACGCGGAACTAGTCACTCTCTGCTCCGAATTCCTCAACGGCGGCGTCGACACGACCGCGACCGCAATCGAGTGGGGAATCGCAGAGCTAATCGCAAACCCTAACATCCAGAACAAACTCCACGAAGAAATCAAACAATTAGTAGGCGATAGAACAGTAGAGGAATCGGATGTGGAGAAATTGCCGTACCTTCAAGCGATCGTGAAGGAATTGCTAAGAAGACATCCGCCGACGTACTTCACGCTGACGCATTCGGCGATCGAAGCGACGAAACTCGGCGGATACGACATTCCGGTGGAGGCGAGCGTGGAGGTGTATCTGGCCGGAATCAGCAGCGATCCGAAAGTGTGGAAGAATCCGGAGAAATTCGAGCCGGAGAGATTCATCTCCAGCGAGGAAGATGTGGATCTGACAGGAATCAGAGGAATGAAGATGATTCCATTCGGAATCGGGAGAAGGATCTGTCCTGGATTGGGAATGGCGACGATTCACGTTCATCTGATTCTGGCGAGGCTGATTCAGGAATTCGAGTGGAGTTCGTATCCGGCGAACAGCGAATTGGATTTCACGAGGAAGTATGAGTTTACGGTGGTGATGAAGAATCCTCTCAGAGCCATTGCAAGAACCAGAGATTAGGGCTTAGCCGCAACGACGAAGAACAAGAACAAAAATATCATTATTAATGCTTGTTTCATTCTACTGCCAATTTTCATTTTATCGATCTTTTTTTTTTCATTAGTCTTTTTATTAATCTTATTTTCATTTTTTTTAGTACATTAATCTTATTTTCATCGTTATAAGTTTTTTTTTTTTTTTTTTTCTTTTTGAGATTCATTGTTATAAGTTTATCACAATGTTATTTTACTCCTTTTAAATTAGTATACATTTCTTTTTGACTATATATATTAAATTTTTGCCAACATGCAGACATTTACGTTTAAATTTTTAGATGTTTTAATTATTATTATGATTTGAAATGAAACAATAGAGGACTCAAAAAATGAAAAAAAAATATATAATTTTTTTTTTCATATTCATATTTATTGGGCAGCTTGCGCACTGTCTGTTCCTACAACATTTCGATGTCAAGAAAAATCGTATGAAATTAATTCCTAAATATGACTACCATAGACTGAACCTATCATCTTAATTACCTCGAGATTCTTTTTTATAACCACTCCATGATGATTTAAGAGTCAAGTTTTAGTTCTTTGTTTAGTTTTCTTTCAAAAGTTTTTTTAAACTTCATGTATCTTTTTTTAAAAAAAATTACTATCTTTCTCTAATTTTTTTTAGAAATATGTTTGCCTTTTGTTTTGATTGTATTAAAAATATTGAATCAATTTTTACTAATATTAACTTCAAATTAGCTATAATAACTACTTTTAAGTTTTCTGAAAGTACAAAGATTAAAATTAGACTATTTAAAGTTCATAGATTAAAATAGAACAAATCTTTGAACTAACTAAAATTAAACTTTTAAAATATTAGAGACCAAAATGAAACAAAGCTCAAAATTCAGAAATCAAAATGGTATTTTACCTTATTAAATTTTTGCCAACATGACATTTACATCTAAGGCCCCGATAACCATTTGGTTTTTTGTTTTTGGTTTTCCAAATTTAAACCTATTTTCTCCCAAATTTCCTACAATTTATTTCATCATTTCTACCATATACACATTTTCCCTTAAGAAAGTAGGGGAAGACTAACCAACTTTTAAAAACAAAAAAAAGTAGCTTTCCAAAGTTGGTTAGTATTCTCCTATTTTCTTACAAAAAGATGGATAAATGGTAGGAAGGATGGAGTACATTGTAGAAAAATTTGAGAGAGAATAGACTTAAATTTGAAAAACAAAAAACAAGAAACCAAATGATTATGGGACCTAAATTGTTAGATGTTTATAGGAATATTGAAAGTGAATTAATATTTCTAGGCAAAATTGCATTAGCTTTTCTAAACATTAACTTCTTAATTTGATAGATCTCTACCCTTAAAATTTCATAATTATTGGAGTTGACCTCTTAATTAAAATTAAGCAGTCGTATTAAATCTTCATCATGTTTATACAAAACATCAATTTATTATTATTTTTAGAATAAAGGGGAAGGGGATTCTTAAGACATAATATACGCGTTTTGTAATTAAATATTTTTTAAAAAAAGAAAGTGAAAGTTTAAATTCATAGAATAAGACCCATAATAATAATAATTCAAAATTCAATTCAATTTAACCTCTATTTTGTGAATGCATCTTGCATTAAAACAAAAACTCAATGGAACCATCTACAGGAAAAAAGGAAGGAAAAAAATGTGTTGACTTTTCAATTCATTAATGATAATTGCATTTAGTACATAGATTTAATCAAAAGGATAATAAATAGAAATAGAAGAAACTAGGGAATTTTATCTATACGGATCAATAGTAATGTCTTAAAAAAAAGCCAATTGGTTGAGCGCAATGTCAAAATGCTTTGTATTCTAAAGTGGATGTAGACTCCACCTAAGCGGGTATTTGATTCCAAAGTTCGGATCCGACCTTAGCATATAGAATTCCACCTCAAAATCAATTGACTATAATGAGAATATTCTATATCTCTTATAAATGAGTTGTAGAATCCTCACCTTTCTAATGTGGGACAATTGTCATAAGGTGAGTATCTCCAACATTCTCCCTCAAGATGGCGGCCATATCGGGAAATGCCATCTTGAACTAGATCTTAATCCAAATTTGTGGACCGAAAAACCCGTTTTGGCTTACTTTTTGCTAGGATCGGATCCAAACTTTGAGATCAAATACCCGCTTAAGCTTATGTCCGCTTGGGTGAGGTCCACACCTACTTTGAAATTCAAAGCATTTTGGATGGGATCGAAATTTGGGATCAATACCCACATTATACTCTGATACCATATTAGAGAATATGAAGTTTCACCTCAAAACATCTCTAATAGTATATATGTATAGTTCAAACTTTAAAGAGGCATTTAAAAGGGAAGATGGGAAGGTGAAAAAGTTGACCACCAAAAGTGTTCAGAGAAGTCAAAGCTTCTCATTTTTCCAAAATTGAAAATTACCCAATTCTCTTTTAACCTTATATAAATTTGATTAAAATATCATTTTAACCCATGTTGGCTTTATTTGTTTTTGGTACATAAATATTTTAGTATTAGTATTTTCAGTAAATATGAAACTAATCCCGATTAATATTTATTAAAAAAATCAATAATAATAATTTAATACAAGAAAAGAAGTCATGAGAACATATGAATTATTTTAAAGAAAAAATCACAAAAAAAAAAAAAAACAATTTTAAGCTTTATTGAAAATATAAGAATTAGAAGAATACCCAACCAGTTGAGCTCTGCTGAAAAGAAATAAATAGCTGAGAAGCAGAATAACTATTTAAATTTGACAAGTGTCATAGAGGTAAAGAAAATGTGATAGGTAGTCAACTGTAGTCATCCACAAGAAGAAGCTGCCATAGATGGTTCAATATTTAATAGAAAATGTAGAGATTTTGAATTTAAGTCAATTCTTGCAGTGTTCATAGCCCACAGGAAATTTATTTGTATTTGGGATGACTGATAATGATTATGAGAAAAATGATTATTTGTGTTTGAGAGTGAAAGTAATGATTTTAGAAAAAATAAAATACTGAATATGATGAGAGTGAAAAAATAGTGATGTGATGTATAAAAAATTGTTGGAGAAAATATAGTTAGGAGGAGAATAAAAAAAATGATTTTTGTAAAAGGTGATTATGGGGGAAATGATTCTCAGTGACCAAACACGAAAAATCATCCCCATTCTTATTCTCCTCCTTATTCGACGCTTTTAAAACTTAAAAGAACCTGCTTGACACAAAATTGAAAGTTCCTAGACAATTATACATTTTTTTTTTGACCAAAGAGAAACAGATTTTCTTCAAATATGAGAGAGAGATGAACTATGAAATCAAAGTTGATGGTGTAATTAATGTTGTACAGAAGAAAAGAAACAAAACTGCTCAAAACCAGCAACAGACTATTTCACTACAAACAACACCTATGTACAAATTACAGTGGTAACCAACAACACAGACAAGCTTTCTAAGGAGATAATTAAGGGCATCTACTTTTAGGGCAGCCTGTGACCAATCCAGAGTCCTATCATAAGCAAACAACAGAGAAGCTCAAGCATTTGATGGACTTACTACATTTTTGTTTCTTGAGCCTTTACTATTCTGGTTACCTTCGGTAAACGAGGAGGCGTTCTCTATCGAATCCGCTGCTCCATTGGCCTGATTCTCTTGGATTGGTTCCAATCCACTGTTTTCATGGTCTCTTAATGGGAACCCGCTGCAAGGATGAGCACAGAAATCCGAGTCGAGAGTGTAATGGGAGCGAATGGCTGAACTGTACAAGGGTTGCATCGTTCGTTTCTTGTCCGGGACCTCACGTAACGATATACGACAAACTGGGCATGTTGAATGCTGATGCAGCCATATGTCTATGCAGGTCACATGGAAGGAGTGTCCACAGTAGGGGAGAATTCGCAATAAGTCTTCACTGTGATAATCTGCTAAGCAAACTGTGCATCTGCCATTTTTTAACACAATCTAATTTAGCTGCTATGTAATAATAATAATAATAGGACTAGAAGATTGTTTTGTCATATTCTGGTGAAATTTAGCAATAACCCATTAAGCTCACTTTCAAAACTTCTTATTCCTTTAACTTTTTCGTATGAATTCACCCAGTTCGATGATTTATCCTTATTATAAGGAAAAGATGAAAAACTTCATAAATAACAATCTTAGCACTTTAGCAATTCTATATCATTCCTGTTGTGCAAGTTCTAGATAAACATCTAATCTAAGAAGGAATGCACAAATATCAAATCGAAACATAAAAGGAGGAGAAGAGATGAACACCGTATGTAAGTGGTTCGGGAACGTCCCTACTCCACTGTTATGGAACG
>JBBMEF010000025.1:9950115-9970813 GCA_037832685.1 Sicyos baderoa
ATTAAATAATTGGGTAATTGAGGGAGGGTAGTCTTGGAATGGGAAAACTTTCTCTCACCTCCTCAATCTCAAATTAGTCATCTAATTAAATGGATCAAAATGGTAGCTATTGCATGAATAAGTTTGGAAAACTTAGCTATTTACTACTAATACCCAAATCCTTATTTGTTACAAATAACCCACTAACTTCAAAATTCCACCAAAGCCCTTTAGAATAACCAATTAATTTCAAAACCCACCAGGGGCCAATAACGAAAATAACGGCCAAACCAAAATGAAATAACTTAAGAAATTTTGGGCCGTTACACTCTAGAAGAAGATAGATTTTTTTAAAAATAAAATAAATAAGAATTCATTTAATCCATTAATTTAACTCACTTAAGATTATTTTATTGTTATTTTCTTGGCAGCTCATCAAATTTTAAATAATGGTTAACTTCTTTTAACCTTAAGGACCATTTTTAAGCTTTTTGCAAAGTTGAGGGATCAAAATTGAATTTTTGAAAGTTTAGAGACTAAAATAGAATTAAGATGATAGTCGAGGGACCAAAATGGTACTTTAACCAATTGAATTTTTTTAATGGACCAACCTGAACCAACCAACCAGAAGACCGGTTCACCCACTCGAACCGACCCGCGAGGCGTGGCGTTTAATCGCCCACTACAAATTCTCGCCTTCTTCAAACCTAAACCCTAATGTCCGTTTCATAGTTTCAGTCTTCAAGCTTTCGCCTTACAATTTGCTCTGAAAATTTTGTGGTGAATTTAGGGTTCAGATTTCGTTCTTCATAAATTTGTAGCTGTTGGTTTGTTCGAGTTCAATGGGGGCGAAGGCGAAGAAAGCTTTGAAGAAGAAACTCAATAAGGCTGCTTCTGTCGCATCCAACAAGAAGGAATCTTCCGATTTCTTGGTTTGTACATTCTTCGCACTGTTCATCATCCCATTAGACTCGGATTTTGATTTTGATTTTGGGTTTTTCAGCTCTTAACTAGAATCTAGGGTTTTATGTACTTATTCTCCTCCTTTGCCTCTGATTTTCTTGTTTTTCTCTGTTTTTAAGCCATTGGAGGGTGGCCCTGGGCGTAAGTTACCGGCACAAAAGCCACTGGAAAGTACTGCTACTGTTCTTTACATTGGTCGCATACCCCATGGTTTCTTCGAGAAGGAGATGGAAGGTTTTGGCTACTTACTTTTTAGATTCAGTGAAATTTGAAGTATAAGTTTCTCGTTATCTTGTGTGCTGCGTACGTCTTTAGCCCCTATAGTTTTTGTTTACAGGGTTTTTCGGACAGTTTGGAAAAGTTAAGAGATTAAGAATTGCACGAAATAAAAAGGTATATTGCTCCTATCTGCAAACATGTTCACTAGGGAAGGTTGTGTTACGAAGAACTGCCTGATTTTGTAAGGGTTTTTGTTGAATCATGTTAAATCACCAATTAACCCTAAAGTTAAAATCAATAGATTGGGTTAAATTTAATCATGTCAACCAACACTTCAAAGAGGACCTTGGGGTGCATAAGGTGACGGGTTCAATCCATGGTGGCCACCTACCTAAGAATTAATTTTCTATGGATTTTCTTGGCATCCAAATGTTGTAGGGTCAGACGGTGTGTCCCGTGACATTAGTCGAGAATCATGTCAACCAACAGTTCCCTCCACTTGTTCGCTTAGAAATTCGAGAATGTTTATTGAGTACAAATCAAATATTAATTGAGAATGGTCCCCAAGGGGTGGCGCAGTGGTTGAAGACTTGGGCTTTGAGGGTATGCTCCCCTCAAGGTCCCAGGTTCGAGACTCATTTGTGAAACTACTCCTTCGATGTCTCCGGTACTTGGCCTAGGGACGGGCGTGGTTACCTTGTTTCAAAAAAAAAATATTAATTGAGAATGAAATGATTTGAATAGGAGTCCCCAAGGGGTGGCACAATGGTTGAAGATTTGGGCTTTGAAGGTATGTTCCTTTCAAGGTCCCAGGTTCGAAACTCACCTGTGACATTACTCCTTCGATGTCTCCGGTACCTGGCCTAGGGATCGGCATGGTTATCCTTGTTTCAAAAAAAAGATATGATTTGAATAGGGTTTGATCATAAGACCAGTCATGCTAAATCACCAATCAGGATAACTTTAATTATATCAAACTTAGTTTGGATGAAAGAAACATAGGGTATATAGAGATGTGTAGTAGTCTTGTGATGACATTTGTTAGGTAGTTAGGTTTTTAAGGCTTTCTTGTGAATGTCGGTCAATAGACTTTTTTATAAAAAGAAAAACGTCACCAGATTTTGCTGATAATCTCTCACGTAAGTATTTCTTCTTTGGTTTAATGTATGATATATATTTTATTTTTGTATGCAGACTGGGAAGTCGAGGCATTTTGGCTACATTGAATTTGAATCTCCAGAGGTGCTAAATCAATTTTAGGACATTTGTGCACGTAATTTTTGTAGGGTTAGTTATTCATTTTAATCACTTCCAGTTTACCCCAAATTTGGATTTTGTGAGCATAGGTGGCAAAAATTGTAGCTGATTCTATGCATAACTACTTGTTGTACGAACACCTTCTGAAAGTCCATCTAATTCCTACCGAGCACGTTCATCCGAATCTGTAAGTATATTGCTGCTAGAATTTTCTTGACATGGACATTGTTGTTGAATACTTCAACTAATATGTTATTTCGCTTAAATGTTGTCATATTTACAGATGGAAGGGTTTTAACCATCGCTATAAGCCCTTAAACTGGTCTGAACTTGAGCGTAAACAGCATAATAAGGTATCAATTATCAAGCTTGGAAATTATCTTTTTAGGTCATTGAAAAAACTCATCGATTTTATTACTTGGTTTATGATAATTTTTCAGGAAAGGACATTGGATGAGCACAGGAAGTTGGTGGAGAGGATCTTGAAGCGGGATCAGGCTAGACAGAAGAGGATAAGAGCTGCTGGGATTGATTACGAGTGCCCAGAAATTGTAAGAAACTCTATTTTTTCTTAGTCCCGTTTGATTACCATTTCGTTTTTTGTTTTTGTTTTTGTTTTTTTTAAAACAGGTTTGTTTGATAGCATAGTTTTTATTTTTAAAATTTTAAAAATATTAAAGGAATTATGAAAACTAAAAAAATAGCTTTTAAAAACAAATTTTTGTGTTTGTTTATAAAAAAAGCATGAAAAACTCAAGAATAAATAGTAAAAAAATTGAAATGAAATGTGATGTTTGAGAACAAAAAATAGTTATCAAACATGTTTTTTGGTTTGTAGTTTTTAAAATCATAAAACTAAAATCAGTTATCAAACATATACCATTTTATTTTTTGAAACAAAAAACCAAAAACCAAAAATGAAAAACTAGAAACAAAAAACACGGAATGGTTATCAATCGTGTTTTTTAAGAGAAGAGTTTATTTAATATTGGTGACTGTAGAAAGAAGTTGACCTTCTTAGGGAATTTATGTCTCCATATTGCGGTGTGAATAATAGAGTAGGAACGATCAGTTGTACACTACCACCGAATCACCGATATCTCAAATAAGGTTAAGAGGATGATTATGAAAGAACTTGGGAACGTACTACGTCTCTCAGGAGCTCGCTCACATTGGTAATATACACAGCCACCGTGATGACCCATTTCACTTGTTTTATAAGGTTGGTTGGCTACTGTGACTGAGAGCACCTTACCTTTACATGATTTCCATGTGAAATGCTCTCATTTAGACAATTTTAGGAGAAGATGATATTCAGCTAATCCTTTTTATCAATTCTCTCAATAAACTATTTTATTGACTTGTTGGTGGTCCAGAGGGATTGAGAGAACAAAAGATTATAGGTTCAATAACCTAGAAACTAATTTTTACGGATTTCTTTGACAGTTAGGTGGTTTATTTCGTAAGAGTAGTTGAAATGTGCATAAACTCACTCAGACACTCACGAATATATAACATTTAGCGACATATGGTTCCCCGGGCAAACCAAAAGTTGATTTGCCATGCCATTCTTTTAATGCCGAAATAATAGTGCAGGAGCTGTTTGGCTTTGTGCTGATTTCATGAGTGAAGAATTTTGTAGTTGTTTAGGTTGCTAATATGTTTGAGTGTGGGGAAATTGCAGGTGGGCAGTGTGCAACCAGCTCCCAAGAAGATCAAGTTCGATGAAGATTAGAATGAGTTAGCCTTTGCATCTTTCCAGTTTCTTATGCTCATCTCTAAATTTTCATCTTTGAAATTTTGTCGAACGTATTTATTTTATACTATCTTAAGTTTGTATTACCTTTTATAAAAATGAAAAAGGAAAAAAAAAATTGTGTTGAAGCTTATTTATTTATGGCTCGCGGTTCTGACTTGCAAGGATATGAGCTGAATGGTAAATTTGGAAGTTATTCTTATCCCCTATTGCCTCTTAGGTCTCAAGTTTGAAATTAGTATGTTGCAACTAGAACCTTCAGATTTGTTAAAAGGGGTTTTTGTATGAATGGACCAAATTGATAAAATATTTACCATATTAGACAAATTTGAAAAAATTTAGCAACTATAGTTAAATATACGGTATAAAGTAATACTTTATATGCCTGAATAACTAATAGAGTATTATTTATATTGTATATTATTCAGTACAATTTCTCTAATTAAAATTGTTCCCTTCAACCTAAAAAAGTTAATTAAAATTGGTCTTTATTGAAATTATACTTCTAATTTTTCTTTAAAAGACTTTCATCCTTCTCTATATTTTAGAAATATATTTTCTTCATTTATATTAAAATTATTAATATTTTTGAACTAACTTTCATTATTTAGAAATTAATTTTAAACTTCGTATTAATGTTGGACATTTAAAAGTTGGGTAATTTAGAGATTAAATTAGATATTTGAAAATTCATTGACCAAAATGAAGTGTAATTCAAAATCTATTGATCAAAATGATGTTTTAACTAAAAAAATAATTATATATTTTTGTTCATTGTTTTTCAGATATTATAAAACTATACTTGTTTTGTAGGTTTTTTTAATTAAAGAGCTGAACTGTTAAGGGAGATATTTTTTTTTTTTTTTTTTTTTTGAAAACAGGGAGATAATATATTAAAATATAAATAAAAATTGAGACAGAGAAAGGGGTAAATGGTAAATTTAGAGATATAAAAGAAAACTACAGCTGAAGAAAATAATAATAATTTTGAACCTTCAATCCATTTTAGAAAGCAATAAATACATGAGATTTTTAAAAAAAGTAATACATGAAGAATAACAATTTAAAATCTTTTCAAAATAAAAAAAACAATTTAAAATTGACAAGTGTCACAAAGAGAAAGAAAAAAGGAGCTGCATATTATAATAATAAGTCAATCTGAAAACAGAAACAAAGTCAACTCTAATTAACAAGAAGAAGCTGGCAAAGGTAGTTTGATGCGATCTAAGGATCAGATAAGAGACTAGAAAACAATAAAGTATTTAGAAGTTAAGATCCGATTTATGATATATCTATTCAATAATGAATTTTCATGTGTTATTTTAACAATTAAATAAGACATGCAATAAAATATTTGATGTAACAATGATAAAAAGTGGAGAGATTTACCAAAAGGATCAATAACGTAGTGGTTTCATTGTTTGGTTGTAAACCCGTTCAACACCAGCGTCACAAGTTCGAAATAAAAATTTTAGGAACAGATTTCTCAAAAATTCGATATTTTCTGTAATATTGATTGAGGTCCGCATAAACTGGTCCGAACAATCACGAAAAAAAAAAAAAAAAGTTGACTATTAAATTTTAGGAACAGATTTCTCAAATTTTTTAAAGTATTCAAACTAAATTCTAACTTTCTCTCGATCCGACCAACAAAACTTATAATCTAATCATACTTGTTAATGTTGGTCGACCCCTATGCAGGAAAGAAGTATCCGAATTCGAATTTTTCTCCAAATATGACAGAGGAAAATGAACTATCAAAACAAAGTTCATCATGGTGTAATTTATGTTGCACAGAAGAAAAGTAACAAAACTGCTCAAAACCAGCAACAGACTAATTTGCTACAAACAAACACTTATATATACAGTGGTAAAATAACAAGACAGCCAAGCTTTCTAAGAAGATAGTTAAGGACATCTACTTTTAGGACACAACCATGTGACCAACCCAGAATCCTATCATAGGCTCAAACATTTGATGGACTAACTACTACATTCTTGTTTCTTGAGCCTTTACTGTTCTGGTTACCTTCCGTAAACAAGGAAGCGTTCTCTACCGAATCCGCTGCTCCATCGGTCTGATTCTCTAGGATTGATTCCAACCCGCTGTTTCCATGGCCTCTTAATGGGAAACCATGGCAGGGGTGAGCACAGACAGCTAAGTTGAGGTTGAAATGTGAGCGAATTGCTGAACTAAACAAGGGTTGCATTGCTCGTTTCTTGTCGGGGACCTCACGTAATAATATACGACAAACCGGGCATGTTGAGTGCTGATGCAGCCATATGTCTATGCAGGTCACATGGAAGAAGTGTCCACAGTAGGGTAGAATGCGCAATAAGTCTTCACTATGATAATCTGCTAAGCAAACTGTACATCTGCCATTATGGAACAGAATCAATTTTAGCTGCTGTGTTAATAGGACTAAGAGATTTGTGTTGTCATATTCTCGTCAAAGTTTCACCGTTCTCTAAAATCAATCAGCTAAATTGTCAGCAACACAAACCATTAAGCTCACTTTTTTTTTTTTTTTTTTTTGAGTTTAAAAACAATGGAGGATGAGGATTTGAACCCTTAACCTCTTGGTAATGGGCACACACTCTTGTCGGTTGAGCTACTGCTCTCATTGGCAAGAAGAAACCATTACTAAAACATAAGAAAAAAGAAACAGGTTCCAAGTAGAAAAAGTTTCCAATACTATTTTATATCCTTCAAAATAAACAACTACCCAGTTACATGAATTCTCCTTATCGAAAGAAAAGATGGAAAACTTCCGAGACAACAATCTATCATTTCAAATAACGCCATGCCAATGTCTGATTTTCATAATCAATTCCTAGATACCTGATCATCATGGATTAAATCAGTAACTTCTTAGATCCCCAAGGCCCTCACCTTGTGGGCATGATTATGAAAGAGTATTTACAATCATCTGTAGAGGATTAACTAAGTTCTCATCTTTTAAAATTTAAACAGAAGAATCCTCACAAGGCAACATGACAATATGACCAATGAGTTAATCCAAAAGCAAGCAAAGGTTATTTCGTGAGAGCAAGGAACAAAGAAGATGCGCGAAACCTCCTAAGTCATCAAAGACATCCTTAGCTTCAATAAGTTAATTCTGAAGATTTTTTATGTAGTTTTGTTTTATTTTATTTATAAGAGAATTCTGATATGATCCAGGATCTAGATAATAACAAAGTAAAAGATTATATAAATTAAATAAAGATAACCAAGTTTTGTTAGGTCTGGGAATTTCCCTCTCAAGAGAATCTCTCGAGCCCTACAATAAACCACTCAATAACTCATTTAATAATGGGATCCCTAAACAATACTCAACCCTTCCTAACCTAATTCTAACCCTAATGATTAAATAAGGTAACAAATCAAATATAATAAAATCCTAATAAATGCTAATAATAATCAATGGGCCAGATCGTATCGATACTTTCCCCCCAACGAGCCACCTTGTCCTTGAGGTGTTACATAAAATAAAAATTCATTTTTTTTTTTGGCGGTGGCGACGACAGCAGCGGCGTTGGTGGCGAAAATAGCGATGTTGGCGGTGACGGCGGTGTTGGTGTTGGTGGAGGTGGGGGTAGCGGCAACAATGGCGGAGGTGGAGGCAACGGCAACATTAGCGGAGGTGGAGGTGGGGACGGAGGCGGCGGAGGTGGGGGCGGCGGCGACGGCGGAGGCGGAGGCGGAGGCGGAGGTGGAGGTGGAGGTGGAGGTGGAGGCGGGGGCGGAGGTGGCGGAGGTGGGGGCGGAGGTGGTGTCAAACCCTAGCCGCCATCTCTCTTAAAGGTCTTCTTATGTCGTTGCAACACTCATTTAACTCTTCTCTTAATTCCTTTCTAAGTTGCCTCGATTCTTCTCTCCAATAATCCATCTATGCTATCATACGTTGAAGTACTTCACAAAAAAACTCACGATCACTTGCATTCATGGTCATGATATCAAAGTAAAAGATTATATAAATTAAATAAAGATAACCAAGTTTTGTTAGGTCTTGGAACCTCCCTCCCAAGAGAATCTCTCGAGCCCTACAATAAACCACTCAATAACTCATTTAATAATGGGATCCCTAAACAATACTCAACCCTTCCTATTTATAATAAAACCTAA
The DNA here is from genome assembly GCA_037832685.1 of Sicyos baderoa. Classification (NCBI taxonomy): domain Eukaryota; kingdom Viridiplantae; phylum Streptophyta; class Magnoliopsida; order Cucurbitales; family Cucurbitaceae; genus Sicyos; species Sicyos baderoa. Next base: position 9,958,416 of record JBBMEF010000025.1, read on the forward strand.
AACCTAATCTAATTCTAACCCTAATGATTAAATAAGGTAACAAATCAAATATGATAAAATTATAATAAATGCTAATAATAATCAATGGGCCGGATCGTATCAAATTCATATTGAAAAAGATCCCTTTAATAAAGATCTTAAGAAAGAAGAAAGTTACAAGGCAGAGTGAAACTAAGGGAACCACCACTCAGATTCAGGTCCACTCTGACATGAACATATGGGATACCACCACTGATTATCACATCCTGAACAATTAGTAGATCTGTATTTAAGAGAGAGAAAGTGGGCACTCCATTGACAAATTATCGTTTGTTCCAACCGTATGAGATTTTAAGTAGTAACTCCCTTTTCATCATGATGAACTATTAACCATTTTAGTGTGAAGTATGATGGTTTTATCAATGAATGGAGAGAGAATGACAACTAAGTGCTTATGAGCTTCAAATGAATTGGTCTTGCAGCTGATTGGTTTTTCCTAGGGGTTTACATAATTAAATTGTCTCAACCCATTAGATTAAACTTTTGGGTGATTGGTGATTTAACATGGTAACAGAGCAAATCTCTGGCTAATCGTTTCATCCCAATTAATATTGATTTTCACTTGAGCATTCTCAAATTTCTAAGCCCACAAGTGAGGGGAGTATTGATTGATATAATTAAATTTACCCCAACCCATCAGCATAAGCTTTTGGGTTTATCGGTAATTTAACATGATTCAATAGTAAATGGTAGGAGGGGATGTTACAATCCAGATATTTAGCCCTGTCGCACTGTTTGGGCCATGGTTGAATTTCTGGTAAATGGTGACCTCTTGAAATATCTCCAAGAATTTGTAGAATGGTGATTTTATATGAGATATTTTGGTTAGTTGGCTTCAAGCCTGTTGTAATCAATCAGCCTGGGACCTTAGCAAAATTAATTATTTTTTTTTTTAAAAAAAATCCAAACTTACAATAGATGCCATAATAGAATCTTATCCACAGAAAACAAATATCAACATATATATATTAGAAAAAAAAAGGATTTTCTCGAAAATCATGAAAAGCAATGCAGTGAAAAACTGTGAAAGGAAGGAGCACATACTGAGCATTTCTCATAGATGAGAAGTATTCATCACTGTACTTCTTAGTTGGAAAGTTAGCTACAACGAAAGGATCTACACCGTGCAATCCCCGTTCCAGCTGCAATAAAGAAATTCAACATATAAATAAAGAGATATCCATAAAAGAATCAGCCTAAAGCATGAAAAGAAAATAATAGTATATAAAAAAAATGTATAGACAAATGCCAATGTGAAATAGAAATGAACAAACAATAATCGAGCTTCAGTGACCCTTTTTGTTTCTGTCTAACTCCCAATTCACAAGTAGTTGACTCGACAATGCAAAAAGGCTATAAAAAATGCATTAGCAGACCTATGAAAGAGGGGACATGATATCCAGATTAGACCAAAAAGATAGAGCCAAAAGGGGGAAAGGATCAAAACGGAGTAAGAACCCTGCACTGTTTTTTTTTTTTTTTTTTTATATATTCATGAGTGTCTAGGTCAGCTTAAGCACACCTCAACTATACTCGCGAGACAACTCGCCTGATTCGAGTAACTTTTTGGTTCCTAAAGGCCCTCTCGATCAATAGGCAAATCCATGACGGTTGCATTAAAATGACACTTTAACTATAATGCAGAGAGGCAATCATATCCACTTTCTAGTGAAAAACATGGTGAATGAATCAGCATATGAAAATAAACCCAGAAAAGCAAATAAAAAAGGGAAATAAATTCCCCTTTTGGGTTTGTCAAGTAACATCACAATAAGAAAAACAGCATTAAAAAAGTACCATATATATATATATACATAAAATAAGAGGAAAAAGAAGCTGACCCCAGTGAGATGGGATCTAGAAGCGACTGAGAAGGAGCGCCTTGAAGCATTGAGATGAATCCTGGCACAAACAAGGCGAGTGCAAACGAAGACGATGAACAAAGTGCTCACAGTGAATCCAATCACAGTCATCACCAAATTAACCCCAGAAGACATCATTCTCCAAATACCCTTCACTCAAATTTCCCTTTCAGAGCCAATCGAAGCTCCAAATTCCCCAATCAACGCCTCGAACCCAGCTGGGGAATGGAGAAATTATAAACAAATTTGCACGGAATTGGGTGTCGATATCAGATGGCGACTGTTTCATTGTGCGAAAATCGCAGAGAAAAGGATTGAAAGCATGGTGGAGGAATTGGGATTTGGGAATTGGCAAAAACTGAAAAGGAAAAAACCCATTTGGGGATTTAGGTTGAGGATTCTCCAAAACCCACCACTGAGACTATGATGAGGGAGTGGAGTTGGGTTGGAAAATGGAATCTTCTTCTCATATTTAAAATTGAGGAACTAAATCTGGACTTTAATACAGAGACCTATATTAACTAACTATCAATTACTTGCCTTTAATTCAATATATAAATCAAATCATTTTATATTCCCAAGTTGCCTGCCTCAATTTGGTAATCATCCTTAATTTTTTTTTTTGAAAATATCCTTAAAAAAATTATTAAAGCTTGCAATTTGCTTTTTTTTTTTTTTTCTTAAAATATTAGAGAAGATATCATTTATTGGGTTTTTTACTATCTTAAATTTGCAAAGTTCAAGTCTTGCTCTTAAAAAAAATAGAGAATGAAACTATTTGAGGTGGGATAAACTTTTTTTTCTAGTTTAACGATTAAAAAGGAAATTATTCGAATTCATGATCTTTTTCATTCATGAATTCACACAAATATCACTGTGGTATTGTTGTTACCATTGTTTTTTCAGTTTAACATTTAATTCTTTACATTGTTTAAAACATTTAAATTCATTCAACTTAAACTGAACTAGATAAGTTCATTTTTGTATATGATTTCTTATGAGTAAAAGTCTAAATTAATATAAATAATATAGTCACCATTTCCTCCTCTTTTTTTTCTAAGAAATTTATTACTTTAAAAAATATCAATTTTCTATAAAGATATCTATTCCATATCAAGATAAGTAAACCAAAAAAAGGACACAAAATGAATAAAAGGTATTTGACTACCAGTAAACGGGAGCCCCGCGATGATTTTTCTTTTTATTATTTATTTATTTATTATTATTATTATTATTATTTTTTTTTGATGTCTAAGCTTATATGTGTTACCTATCACTTTAAAAAAAATGTGTATTCCAACTATATTTCAAAAATAAAAATAAATTTTTGGAAGTTATTTTTTATTTTTTTTACTTCTAAATTTTGTAAATGTAAATATACAAATAAGAAAAAAGATAATTGTTGTTTGCTTAAATTTTAAAAACCAAAAATTAAAATTAAAACTAAAAATAAATAATAATAATAATAATAATAATGATAATAATAAAAGAATATCTATTTAAATTTAACAAAGTGTTATAAAAAATCTTTTGAGCATTAACATATTCCATATATCAAGTTGAAGTATAGTGTTATAGTTTCCTAAAAAATATCTGCTAAAGTTATATGAAGTTGAAGTATAGTGTTTATAGTTTCCTAAAACATATTTGCTAAAGTTAAAGATCCAATAACTATAATATAATATTGTTTGTGGAAAATATCTTGGATTGAAGTTTAGAAATGGTAAATGTGATTAGTGCTTTGTTTAGAAAAAAAAATCATGACAAGTAATGATGAGAATGCATAAATTTTCCTTTCAATCTTATCCAACTACAAGCTTCTCTTAAAGCCCAGATCTCAATCAGTGCTGACTCTTGTTTTTAAAGAAATCTCAAACAAATCAAATCAGGTATAAAAAAGGAAAAAAAATCCAAATAAGCTCAATAAACTTTATCATAAGCCTAACTTCATGGGAACATTTGAAATATAGTCCCCCCACTGTTTCAGAAGCCACCAAAACTAACATCTAAAATGTGTCAACCCTCCACAAAACCTGCTTCAGCATTGTCAATAACCAGGAGAAGGGCCAATACCTTTGATATATCTTTGTACAAGGAGGAAACTAAAATGATAAATCTAAAATCTCCAACTTTTATATATATACATTGTAACCTGGTCAATAGGAAGTCAACAATTAACATTTGAGTCAAAACAAATACTAATAACCCAAAAACCAAACACCCCCCAAGCCAAACACTCCTTAACTTAATCCAAACACATTCTGTCCATGAATAGAACACCCATAAACCTGCTGCCAAACACCTCTTAAACCACACTTAAAAATAGTACAGTTGGTATCAGAGCTCAGAGTCATAGATTCTGTAGATGTCAAGTACCATGGACTAAAACAACAGCCTACGATGTAAGCTACTCTACACAATCTATGACTCTGAGTTGTTTTAGAATCTATGACTCGAGTCTAAACTAGCTTAGTTGCACCTAGACTATTTTTACAAGATATATCGCTTGAACTTACAATATTTAAATGTCGTGAAAATTTGAGTAAATTAATTTCTAAATACGCGACTACCATGAGTTAAATTCATCACCTCTTAGTTTTACAAGGTAATTTCGACCATTAAGTTACTCATATGATTTTCCAACTCTATATATTGTTCATTTGTGCCTGCGTTTTTCGAAAAAATCCTAAAATGCCTCTACTTAATCGAATTTCAAGATGTTTCCAACGTTTTTAACTTGAACTTCCAAAAAAACTAGATAACCGAAAAGCACTTGTTTCTACTCTTTGTGAACATCCTTACGATAAGAGGAAGAAACTATTATGGGAGTATTTTGTTCGAGCCTTAGACTTTTTCAAGATAAGGACTCTCCCTTCGCTCGTTTGCTATTTTGGTTATATGACTTGGTATAAACAACTTCCTCTATTTGGTCACTAAAGTTATAACACACCCTCCTATCTAATTGAAGAGGTCCTTTGCAATCTCTTTTTCTCATTTGGATTTATTCTCATTCTTTCGTAATCCTATATATCAATGAAATTGTTTCTTACTCATTGAGCAGACAGCATTTTTGTGGGTCGGCATATCTATTAGTTCGTTAAGGGTGTGGCTCACTAATCAGACATAGGTCACTCGATAAAACCTAGTGGTAAGGTCTAGAACAGGTTTAACTCCAATTTTTTTTTTTCTTCATGAAACCGGAAAATCAGAGCTTCACTCTACTACACTCAAGATAACCACACCCGTCCCTAGGTCAAGCAACAGAAGTCATCGAAGGAATGGAGACACAAGAAGTGTCTACAAATTAATGTTACGGGTGAGTCTCGGACCTGGAACCTTGTGGGGAGCACACCTTCAAATCTCAACTCTTCGACCACCGCACCACCCCTTGGGAACCCACCCACCCACCCGGCTAAATAATCGATAATTTAACACTTAACCCATTCTTAACAAAAAGTACAACATGAACGGTTCACACGAGATTTCCGGATAAATTTTGGTTCGTGGAGTTGAACTTGTATTTTGAGATTATTTTACGCGAAAGTGGTTCGATCTGTAAGCTTGATCCTCTGATTCGTTCTCTATGAATGTTTGTTCTTGATTTGAAGAACATGTTGAGCGTTTTTCGTATTTGAACTGTTTGATCCTTGGAAATTTGGAGAGTCTTCGATTTGGTGGAATTCTCTCTAGTGCTTCAAATTTCTGATCCCCTCAAATGAAGGAGAACTCTTCTATTTATAGAGCTCCTATGGACCATGGACCTGGGCTTTGACGGGCTTGGCCCTTTGGATTTGGACTTCTTGGTTCGGTTTACTAAACAAACTTGGACCTGGTTTAATTTTGACCCAAATTTGATGTAAACCAACTTTTGGCCCTAATTTAATTTTGGGAAATATCGTCCCAAAATTAAACTTAAAATCGTCATAAAATTTAGGATAATGACGTGGCAATCTACGGTTGGCCTAATTTAACACATTCTTGTTATGCAAGTCATTCTCGATACCCCGACTATTAAAAAGATGCAAAAGCAAGAAATATCCAAAAGAATCTTAGGAATTCATGAACTTCTGATGACATTAAAGCAAACACACGTTTTGAACTTTTGATGTGAACTAATCCTCAGTCAAAATGAGTGTAGGATACAAATATCAAATAGTTTATTTTATGTATGGAATGTTGAGAATAACCTGATGTCTAGGCAGAACAATCTCAAATTACAGGACAAATAATAACAAATATTACAAACTTACAGTATGATACAGGGTCAAATCTCCTTTGAAGGCCAATTTCCTTCCAGCAAGTTTGCAGAAACCCAGAGAATCTAGAATTGGCCTTCCAAGGTTCATGAGTTGTCCATTGTTGCAGACCAAAAACAGTTATCCTGGAACCTGAAGAATGTTTCACGTGTCAATACCGATAACTACAGGCAACTATCTATACATATTTGGCCTAAATTGATCATCATGGTATGAATATTGGTTGTTCGGAGGCATTTCTGCGGTCCGACCAGGAAAAGTTTTAAAAACATTATCATTGGGATGTATGTTTGTGGATACTGGTCGTGATGGATAGTTGTGTACATGGGGAGATGGTTGAGCTGTATAGAAGTATGGATCGAAATGTTGCCTCTCGCCTGGATTTTTCCATCTATTCTCGGGAAAAAGGTCGGTCAATCCATCCCGGGTGAAACCTGAACCAGTGTGGTAGTTTCTGTTGCGGAAACGGGCATCTCTTGGAAAACTTGATCTATCCTCCATTTCATGACCAGGGAAAAATTGATGATTTGCAGAACATGCAACACCCTCACCAGGATAATGAGTTGTTGTCAATCTTAACTGAGAACTCGAACCCGGGAAGGCAGTTTGAGTAGAAGTTTCAGCAGCAAAGTCAGTTGGAAGCCTGAAGAGCCCAGCACATCCAATTGGGATTTCTAACATATCCCTAACTTTTTTATCAGAATGGGCTCCAATGGAGTTTTCAATCAATTCACCTCCCACAGAGGGTAATTTGTTGATTTTCTTTGTTAGTGATAGCTTCGCTTGTTTAAGCGCCTCAAGTACACTGTTTAGCGCTGGCGGTTCATGTGGCACCAACGCATATAGATCATTATTACTGTGCGAAGTTTCTTGGTCATAAAAATTGAAACCAGACAACGGCCTCTCCGAGAGCCCATGATTATGTTGGGGGGCATATGAAGGTTCTTGTTCACTATTTCCTTGGCTTTCTTGGCATTGCTTCACATTAGCCATAGGAAAGGTAAATTCTTCATGTGATCGTGAAGAAGACACGCTGTTTGTATTCTGATCCTGCAAGTCTTCCACATCAGCACACAAAGATGGGCCAAGCCTATTGGTTTGAGCTTCCGACGAATCTCTAGTGACACAATCGACTGCAACCTGTCGGTTTGGCTCATTTGCAAGAAAAGCATTATTAGACAGATTTGGGATTTGAGCCCGGATCTCGTCTCTTTCCTCAGTGATATCTGAGTGGTTTCCAGGGTCACAAGAATCCTACAAAACAATGAACCACAAGAGAAGAATAAGCTGTTAAAGAAACTGTCACTGTGCATACAACAATGTGATTCCTCAAAACCAGAGAAAAAATTGTAACCACTCACGAATTCACAATGTTCAACATTTACAGACTAGTCAAGGAGAAAGATACTTAAGATGGACATGAATTGATCATCTTAAAGCTGGTAATTCAATGCCAAAAATCAAGGTCTGGTGCAAAGACATGTCTGACATGATTGACTGTAAAAAATGATAGTCACACAATAAAAGCCGGATTTACTTATTCATACTCCTCTCCTAAGGATTGGAATTTTTTTTATCTTGATGTCATGAAAAATCATGTTTGCTAAAGAACTGAAACATCTTGAGAAAAGAAAAGGGCGGGCATTACTGAAGTTAACAAAAGTTATCTAGCTAAAAGAGGAGAGATTAAAAAAATAAGGGAAAATGCATTTTTAGTCCCTAGGTTTGGGGCGTAGTTTCTATTTGGTCCCTATATTTTAAAATCAAACATTTTTATCCAACATTAAAAGAATGTTCCATTTTAGTCCCTAACATTTCAATAATGCTCAATTTTAGACCTAGAAATAAAAAAAATCATTAGTTACTTGGCGTAATGTTGACTACGGTATAATTAAACTAATTTTAAATTCCAATAAATATATAAAATGAAATGAGTATAAAAGTAAATTCAAAAAACACACAAGGATTAAAATCGTGATATTCATCTTTACTTTAGGCTTTTTCTTTTCTTGTTGCTTCTTTTTGGCTTCTTGTGTTTTGCTTCTTGTTTTTTCTTGGTTATTTTCCTTTTTCTTTGTTCGCCTTTTTGTTTCTTATGTACTCTTGTTCATTTCTTCAATGAATAAATTTGTCTCTTGTTTCAAAAAAAGAAGTAATAAGTTTCTGATGGAACATACGGGAGTACTGTTGTTATTTTCTCTGAACTTCTCTTCCCATTCTCTTTGAGCCTTTTCCATTGCTTCATATTGATCAATGAGTTGTGCTTGACATTTCAATGTCTTCTCCATATCATTTACTTCTTCATACCCATCTAAATCGTGATATTCATCTTTACTTTCTACACTATTATGAACTTCTAAAGGACCTGAGCATGTCTTTTCGTGAACTTCGTAGCCATCTCTCAATATCTTGTGCTCATCTACAGAGAAATCTCGAGAGTCTTCTGAATAAGTAGATGGTGCAATCTCTTGAGAACTTTCCACACGTGCCTCAGATTTGGGCTCTTGCTCCCCACCTAGTGGTCTGGTATGCAGAAATACTAATTAATATTTCGAGTACAAAGTTCAATAAGTGTTCATAACTCTATAAAATCTCTTTGGCACATAATCTAATGACTGAACTACATTTTAAGGAGCTACGACATAGTAGAAGAAGCCAACAATAGGTAAGCCAGTTAGAATTACTAACGAGTACAGTATGTCGTAATTAATTGATGGATTCTATCTAGTATTAGAATGATAAGGATTGATAAAGTAAACAATGTTTATTCTACATACTATTCGAGTCAATATTAAGTTATTAACTTCTAACTTTTTTAATAAGAAACAAAGAACAAATTGCGCAAAGGATAGTCACAAAAGAGAAGATGGGAGATCCCACACTGCCAAGGGGTTACAAAAAAATTCTCAACTGAGTCACTGACCATGATATGAACAAGATCATGATTACAGAAAGAAGCATAGAAAGAACAACAAATGGAAGCAAAAAGCCTAATAGAGTCTCATGACAGTTTTTGGAAAACACTAACTTAAGTCAAACATTGAAAGCAACTTGGTCCAATAAAATCCTCCAGCAGGACACAGAGCGCACACCAGTGAGAAGACAAATAGTAGCTAGGTTATTTCCTTTGGATTAAATCTGCAATGTTAAGCTTACTTTGCAGTAAAAAAAAAAATCACCTTCCTAAGCACCTTTTTTTTACTGGGAAATCGGAGTTTCGGTCCACTATCCCCGAGGTAACCATGTCTGTCCCTCGGCCAGAAACCGAGAGACATCGGAGGAATAGAGACACGAAAGATGTCTACAAATTAATGTCACAGGTGAGTCTCGAACCTGGAACTTTGAGGGGAGCACACCTTCAAAACCCAAGTCTTCAACAATCGCGCCACCCCTAGGGGACACCTTCCTAAGCACCTTGGCTATATAGAATTGAACCAAGTCAGTGTTGATCGAGCATTGATAGTCCGACAAAGAGGATGTGAGAGAACTTACCGTGAACACGCCAGCCTTGTTGAGGGACCAGCTTCTGGAGCCCTCCCTAGTCCCTAGTGCTCAGACTATTAGATACCAACAAGTTTTGCGAGGCTTCCCATTTTAAGGCCTCTTCACCCATTAGATTCCTCTAACGACAATACCCAACTTCAAAGGGACTCTAATATTAACTTCTAACTTAAGTTGTAACTTTATTAAGATAAGAGACATTGAGACAATACTTGCTTTGCCAAATATATAATATAAAAGAAGGGGACAAACAATCTTATCCAACAGCTTATATAACGAAAGAATAACAGTTAAAAAATTGTTTCAGAAATAGCACTAAAAGAGATTAAAATTCCACAAAAAACACCATTCTCCATAAAGGAGTCTGAAAGTTTTATTTCTTTCTATTCAAGTATCCAACAGAAGCTTTAATCACGTTCAACCTGCTCTACTTCATCCAAGTCAAAAAGGGGACAAAAAATAAATAGTTTAAGCATACCTTTCATCTCTACGTTTTATCTGGCGGCAAGATCTTCCACGTTGGTGTTTTGGTGAAGAAGAGCCGATAGAAGTAAGACTGCTTCGACTTCTTACGTTAGTTTTTTTGTACTTCTCACGAGTATGTGGTGAATCATTGCGTCCGTTCCAAGATAGGCTTCCACCTAGCACTGGAGAAGTATCAATATCAGAACCTGAATATTCTTCAGGTTCATTTCTCCTTCGTATTGATCTGGAGTTTACGTCCTTTCTTGCAGGATCATTCTCAACTTTTGATTCACATGGTGTTTCACGGTCAGAGTTTGAATCAAGTGTTTCAGAAATATCGCTAGCGCCATTATCTTCTAAAATGGCAAGTACATCTGCTGTGGCCTTTTCAGCCATCTTTCTTTGAAGAGACACTATCTTAAGCTGCTCCTCCAATTCTGCAACCTATGGTAAATAATATTTACAGGTCAAACACATGAGACAGAAGCTAAAGAAAACCAACAGAAAAAAACACCGAACTCTTTTTGCTAGTTCATCAGCTCTGTGTCTAGCACTTTTCGAAACGGATCTTTCTGATAGCAGTCGAGCACGAAGAAACTCAATAGTCACTGCAGTTGTGTCCTCCACACCAGGAACACTCCTGATACACCAATGATCATTAAAAATACACACAACCCAGAGAGAGTCAACAAAGAGGGGAGGAAAAGAACTGAGGAAGTAAAGAATGCAAACTAAATTTGAGGCTCGACATCAATCACAGGCACTTCAGCATTTAACCATAACCAACATACTGCCAGAGTACAAATACAGTTCATTTTCACAATAACCCATAAAGTTGTGTGATGTTTTAAAACATTAAGTTACAGAAGTTGCATCCGATCCCCAAATCTACAATAGAAACTTTTGTAAAGAAACAATTTCGTTGATGTATGAAATTTACAAACAAACAAAAAAAAGTGAAAAAGTGGAATCCACAAACCAAAGGAGTTACAAAAATCCAAGATAGAAACCATAAATCCCATTTCTCTTGTAGGTATATCCCATCCATGAAATTTCTCGCAATCTTTAGCATCGAAACAAAGCTGTTTACATTCTTCAGGAACTCAAATGTCGCAATCGTATCACTAAAAGAATGGAATGATACACGAGAAAAAAAGAAAATTCCTCAACTAAATTGCTAGAAGAACATAAACAAAAAGAAACCATGAAACTTTTCATACGCACAGCAGTCTAAGCCAGCCATGATGATACTAAGGTCAGGAAGTTAATTCATACTCCAGAATCATAACGAAAAAGTTACTTAAAATCTTGTAAATCTTATGTTATGCACTTCGTTCAAATTACAACAAGCTCAAATTAAAACGGAAAAATCCCAACCAAGACGTAGATAAACCCTAATCAAAAGAGACCCCACGAACTAAAATCAGTTCAAGAACTGAAAAGCAGAGCAAAATCATAATAACTAGATCAAAATCAAAATCAAAGACAAACCCAGATGAGGCGTACCTCGGATCTTGCTGATCCTGATCAGGATTCTCCATGATCTAATTGACGAAAGCAAGTTCAACCTCGAATTACTGTGAACTGAGCATAAAAAACATTGAAAATGGAAGAAGAGATGAAGATTGAGAAACCCATGGTGACCTCATGAGGAAGCTTCCATGAACCCTAACGGAGACTTTTACTTTTACTACCGGAAAATGAGGTGAGAATGGTTGAGAAATTCCATTTCCACAACCATTTGATTCAACAAAGATGGGACCAACTGCAATTTCTGAATTTTTGGGTCCCTTCGATTAAGAATATTAATTCCGTTGTACTAAAGTATTGTCTCTAATTTACCATTATTCAAATACTCTTCTATTTTTTCTACCATCATTTTATTTGCCTCAAATACAAATACTCTTCTTTCTTTTTTTTCATCTTTCTCCTAATAGTTATCATTTTTCTTGTGCACAAATACCTGGGTGTTTGAGCAACCAAGAATAAGAAGGAGAATGTGAATTTTTTTTTTTTTTTTGAAACAACCAACAATACATTCAATCACAACACACCACCAGATCCTCCTCTAAGAAGGAGCCAAAGTTTAAGGGAAAATTACCCTTCCAAAAAAAAGACTCATCCTCACAAAGAGGAAATTAGCCTTCCAACAAAAAGAGAACCTGCAAGCCTCCTTGGCTAAAAAATCAGCAGCCTTGTTCCTAGCCCTACAACAATAAGTAAAATTAACAATACCAAGGCAAATAGAGAGCCTTTTAATATCAACTACAATATT
>JBBMEF010000025.1:9997339-10010278 GCA_037832685.1 Sicyos baderoa
ATTTTTATTTATAGTTTAATTTTTACATTTAAGAATAGACATAAATTTAAATGCCAAAAAAGTGAAGACATAACCTAAAGATAGTTTCTAAATTAAGACATTCTCGAAGTTTTCCCTCAAAAAAAAATGAAAGGAAAAAAGAGAGGGCATTTCATAGTGAAAATTCATATTTTTATTTGAGGATGTTACACTGTTATTTACATAAGAATAATATACAAGGCAGAGAGTTTGATTATTCTCTGATTTTCAACATTTAAGCACTGTTCAAAAGTGGTGCCTCAAGGCCATCCTCTTCCTCCTTGCTTTTATGTCCCTTCTCCCTCAGCAGCCAACAACCATGCCATAAAGAAATCACCTGTCCAGTACAATATTTATTATTATTATTTGGTCTGTTCTAGAGTGTGGCACCAGCATACTTCATCGAGAAATTAATTCCTACAATCGCTTCGAACTTGAGACATTGAAGAGACTAGAGTACATTCCAAAAACCAGACACTCAACCCACTACGCCACCCCTACGAGAGTTTGTCTCTATGATTTTTTCTTTTTAAAACCGTGACGGCTTGGGCCATCTTTACATACATTTCAAGAATTCTTTTGAAACAATCGTTTAACCTTATTACATGTGATTGTCAAGTTAGATAGGTAGTTATCATAGATGATACCTATTCTCTCGCTCTTATTTAAGGTTGTGTCAACCCTCGTTGAACTTTTTTTTTTTTTTTTTTTTTTTTGAGTTTGACCTATGATGGTTGACCATTGGTTTATATTACAATTTTAATTCCTAAACTGCTAAACGGACAAATATTTGTGTTTAGAAAATTATACTTACGAAGTTTAGAAAATGCAGAATCGAAAATTCAGAATGTTTTTACTTTTTAGTACTTTCAAAATTCACCCAGATTTATTACTCAAAATTTGACTCCTAAAGACCTATTATACACTCAATTTCATACACAACTTTGAAAGTTCACTAATTCAACAAAAACCTATAATAGAACCAATGAACTATCCTAAAAAATATTTGACCTTAATCAAACTCAAACAAATCTATAACCCGAACCCGAGCCCGAAACCTAATAACCATCAGATTAGGTTGATCAAATTAATTTAAAATTCCAAGGAGAGAGTGAGTGTTTTACCAAGCATATGGAGGCACAGACAATGCTAAAGCCTTTACAATCAAAAGGGGCATCACTAGAAATGAACCATGCTGAAAATTCAAAAAGAAAAGCAGTTAGTAAGCAAGTTTCTTTCAATCAGTTCCATGAAGCACTAAATGGAGAAGCAAAATGAAACCAACTCACAAGTTAAGGGACTCATCACAAGTGGTGACAATAAACTTGCTATTGACTCTACACCAGCAACAAATCCCTGCGCCTTCCCCTGCCATAAATAGTTTAGTTTAGTTAATGATTATCTATGTTTGGAGGGAAGAGAATGGTTATAGGAAAACCTTTACCTGTGTTTGGAGTATACAAGGAATAATTATGGGAGAACCATTAGTTGTGTTGGAATTTAAGGAATGATTATGAGGGAACTAACGATTATCCACGAGAGAATAAAAAGTAGGTATGGGAGAATGAGATTATAGGGGGAATGAATATTAATGTGGAAATAAAATAGTAATTATAGGAGGAATGATCGACGGTGGCTCAAACATGGTCTTATTTTTCTTTCTTTTTCATAGCAATGATGTGTTCATAAATCATATATATGGCAATAGAATGAACTATGAAGAACTTCGCTAACCTGATTGGTTGAGCTTGAAGCTTTGGAGATAATGGCAAAAATCTGTAAATGGTTGGAGAATTCAAAAGATTAATGGATGGCCCGATGGGAATGAACATATAAATCAACTCAAGTTATTCGAAAATGATTACACGAGTTCATCGTTTATAATACTTACTGCAGGTCTTGCTAGGACATAAATGATTTTAAATGAGCCAGCCAAGTATGCTACCTGAGAGGGAAGCAACATCAATTACCAAGCTTGAACGACTCAAGAAAAGATCATTCTTTTCAAGTAAATCAAAATTTGAAGGCCATTTCATAATCTTTTGGTTTTGGATTTTGAAAATTAAGATCTTGTTTCATAACTATTAGGTTTTTTGTTTTTGAAAATTAAGCCAACAAATACTACTTTCACTTGGTTTACATGTAAAAAACATAAAACTTGTTGGTTGATATAATTAAATTTACCCCAATCCATAAGCTTAAGCTTTTGGGTTGATTGGTGGCTTAACACAACTCAACAAAACTAAAACGAAATCATTATTCAAACGGGGCTCTAAAGTATATATATGTGTATATGTATATGAAATATAGTGCATACCCATGCTGCCCATGCCAAGCCATAGAACAATGCCTGTACAGCAAAAAAAAAAAAAAAACTTTTAGGACTGTATTTATTCTTCTTTAGAAGCTTCCCAATCCCTCTTTATTTTCTTGAGGTTGAAGCTAGCAGGAACATATAAACATATAAAGAGGAAGTTAAAAGTATAATATGCAATGACTCACATAAGCTACTGATGCAAGTATTGCCAAGCATAATATAGCTTCCTCCCCAATCAGTGGATTTATAAGTGGTAGCACCAACATCTGAAAGCAAATTTGATCAGTTTCTTCCCTTGAGTATTGAACTCTCTAATCTATCCAACTGATATGAGCGCGGCGACAATTGTCGTTAATGAAAACAGAGTTCGAGGAGAGGAGAAATCTGTTAAATCTATTTAAGCATTGAAATCCTATCCTTGTAACCTATCAGCTGAAGCTTTGAAATCTATTAAAGAGCTCGAGATTGATGCTATTTGTATTGGTTGTGTAGTAGTTTGTTAGAGAAAATGACTTCTTTTCAGTTCTAGTTAGAGAAAAATTTACCTGAGTGAAAATTGAGCCTATTCCCACAAGCATCAAGATTTCTGAGTTTTGGTTTTTATCAAAGCCAAAAACTGCCTTCAAATAGAACTGCAGTACTTTCACATTATTAGTTAATGATATCAAAGAAAAAACAACTTTAGCTAAGCACTCCACTTTTGTAATTCAATGACCTTCATAATTTTAAGGATAATAAAATTCACTTTCATCAAAATTTTACCATTAGGACACCAGTGATGCCTGTCATTCCCAACTTCAGGAAGAAAGAAACATAAGTTATGCTCCTAAGTGTTGGGCTGCAAAACATAATGGAATTCATCAACAATGAAGCTTTAAGAACAATGATTTACAAGTTTAATACTTGAAAGTCCCCTGTTTTTTATTTTGTGCCTAAGGAATACTTGACCAACATATTTTAAATTTCACAAATTTAATTTTATTTTGTGTCTAATAGATTTGTTAATTTTTTTTAAAAAAAAACAGATGGAAATGCTAGGTACATGTCTTATAAAATTGAAAGTTCAACAATTTGACATTTTTTAAGTTTAGATACCTTATTATACACAAAGATACACATTTAGAAACTAAAATTGTAATTTAACGTGCAAACATGACAGAATGGTTAGAAAGACAATACTTGTCGATGACTATTTCCGCTGCATCTCTCATAGTTCTGAATCTTCTATTAAGAACGCTGATTGTCTTCGACAAGCAACCAGATTCTCCATCACTCTGTGACACTGATTTTACCGTCTCGGCCAGGAAGAAATACATGTAAATGGGACAAAAGATCAACAAAACTATAGAGACCTGAAACAGAAAAGTGAATTCCTGATGTGAAAACTAGAAAATGAAACGATGAGTTGTGATGGTAAAGAGCTGCAGTTAATACCAAGAAAATGTAATTTCCGGGAAGAAACCGCGCTAACAAATTTCCAACAACATGAGAAGCAGAACAAAGGCCAGTGATCCAAGCAAATACTGCAGCTCTTCTACTTTCATGTACAAGATCAGCCTACATTATGAAAATGTCAAAGAGATCACTTAAACTGTAATGTTTCCTTCTAAACAAAAAGTTAAGACCATGATTGATTGCAAACGAATTTTGTTCTACTTTTCTGTTTCTACCAATTGAGCTTGTTAAAACATTGTGAATTTCAGCAATAAATATAAAACTAAAAAGAATAGCTTCCAAAAACTTTATTTTTGTTTTACAACTTTTAGATTTCAAAAGCAGTCTAACAAGTAGGAAGGAAACAAAATGTTGGAAATACTATTTGGATAGCAAAGGCATATTAGTAATTAGCCAAGAAACTGGTTCTAAAGAGGGAGATTTCTGAGTTAGTATCTCTTTTTGGTTAAAATATCATTTTGGTTCATGTACTTTGTGACTTGTTCTTTGTACTTTCAAATCTTCAAATTGACTCGATACTTTCAATAAATCTTAAAAATAGACCCTATTTTTAGTTTACCATTAAATTTTCTAACAAAAGAAAAGTCATTAGCTTTTCTTGAATGAATTTTAGAAACATATTTATATTGAATCTTTTCTTGCATATAAATTTAGACACTTGAAAGTATTGGGACTAAAATGAAATGATGACCTTATGGTTTTATTTATTTATTTATTTTATATCCGTGATTATCCAGGCCAACTTGCACGTACCTCGACTAATGTCACGGGACATACCGTCTAACCCTACAACATTTGAATGTCAAAGAAACCCGTAGGAAATTAATTCCTAGGTAGGTGGCCACCATGGATTGAACCCATCACCTTAAGCATCCCAAGACCCTCTTTGGAAACAAGGCCACTTTATGATGGTTGCCCTTAGGTTTTGTAAATGTTAGGTGGGAAATTGAACTAGGAATTTGAACTTCCAACCTCAAGAAAAGAAGTAGATGTGTCTCAACAGTTGAGCTATACTTATGTTGACATTATTTATTTATCCGAGAGAAAGCTAAAAAATAAGAATGATATCAAATAGGACCGACAAAAATCAAAATAATAATAATGAATTGTCCTTACGGCATATGCAACAGAAATGAAGAATATGCTGCCTTGACTCAG
The DNA here is from genome assembly GCA_037832685.1 of Sicyos baderoa. Taxonomy (NCBI): domain Eukaryota; kingdom Viridiplantae; phylum Streptophyta; class Magnoliopsida; order Cucurbitales; family Cucurbitaceae; genus Sicyos; species Sicyos baderoa. The sequence goes on from JBBMEF010000025.1 coordinate 10,002,288, forward strand.
TATCTTTGATATCGTACGAAGCACATAGTAAGCATATACATAACCCTTGGATTGTTCCCAAACAAGTAAGGCTGAAACAAAAATGCATCAAAAAAAGCCTTTAAAATTTGCTAAAAATAAAAATGCATATGTTTTTCATAGAGGATATTGAAACAGAAACGTACCAAAAGGAAATATGCTTGTTGATACTGTTAGTAGTAGCAAAGGTTTTCGACCATACTCGTCTGCAAGCTGACCAAGCAGTGGAAGAACCACCATTTTGAAAATTCCAACCACCTGCAAATAATCCAAAAGAGAAAACTAAGAACATCATCATTATCATTATCATTTTCATGGCATTAGGATTTGGATAATCTTGTGCACTTTTCTTTCTAAGTTCTGAAGAGAAGGCACATGAGGGAAAAAAATGGTTAAAATCTCCAAATATTATAAGGTATGTTTGGCAGTGATTTCAGCGAATATGATGTTTTTTATAAGTGGTTTATTTTTTTTGAAAGGATTAAAAAATATATATATTATAGGTATGTTTGGCACTTATAAGTGGTTTATTGAAAGTGATTTTCATATAATCATTTCTTATTTGGTTCTACAATGTTATAAATGTATATTCATACAATCAGAAGTAATTATGAATGATTAAGGGCGATTAGGAGTGGCATTTGGATAAGTGGAACATGAGGAGATTTTTACTTAAAAAATTATTATAGTCATTTAAGAAACTTGATCTCTCACACTAGCATAGAATCACTTTGATTCATTGAAAATCACTTAACAACTGTTTTTTTATATCTGTGACTGACAGTTATTGTCCAGGCTAGTTAATGTACACCTCGACTATTCTCACATAACAACTCACGATCTTTTGGTTTCTTAAGATCCTCTTGACCACTAGGCCAACTCAGGACGGTTATCACTTATCTAATGTTGTGATTCTAAAATAGAAGTTCCAAAAGTACTCCCAACTCCCAAGTGTTGCTATACTATATCAACAGAATAGTATTGCGAATTAAAAAAAGAACAGAATAGTATTGCTAATGTAGATTTATTCGTTACCAATGCAACTAAAGTTTCCACTAAAAAAATGGAGAAATGTTGGCCACACAATTTATTGGATTCTTTCTTTATTTAATAAAGTTTTTGTGGGTCCAATAAGGGTGCCAAACCAGCAATCTGGTTTGGTGATCTTGATGAACGTACAAGACTGTTTTTGTTACCAGGAAATGCTGTGAAGAAAATAGAAACAGACAATAAAGCTATTGTAATTTTCAAATTCTGGGAGTATTACCTTTCCAGGAAAAAAGACACAGTACTGAAACATTTTAACTTTTTGACTTTTGTGTAAGAATGGAAGCAAATACAATGATTTAAAAAAACAAAACAAATAAAAAAAAATCAAAGCCAACTTATAACAACTAATTTCACTGTTCAACAGCTTGACTTGACTTTTTAGTTATCAAGATAATCGATACGAAATTAATTTGTAGATAGGTAGAAATCAAGAATTGAATTCCTAACCTCTAAGGACTTTGTGATTTAAAAAGCCCTTGTTTGGCCACTTAAGAAATTGCAAAAATACCGAATGGGTCGGTGGCACAATTAGTTATCTAGTTTAGTGTTAATCCGGGTTCGCTCCCTCGAATCGGTATTTGTAATCCCCCTCCCCAAATTGTACTCAAAAAACAAAAAATCACTATATTTTGGAATTGTTGGGTTGCCAAAAAGAATGATGAGAAGTCAGCATAATCCCAAAAAATGATCACAAAAAACAAAAAAAATTAAAAACAACAGCAGTCTATGTAATAGATACCAAATTGAACACTGAAAACAAACAAAAACACATAATCAGAAACAGAAACAGAAAAATTGAACAGCAAAGTATATAAACAGATGAAAAATTACCGTTTGCTCAGTCCCATTGAAGTAAATGGCTTGAGGGCAAGTGGGATTTCCAGGACAAAGAGCATTGGTGACAATATCAACAAGAACAGAAACAGTCATTTCTTCCGCAACCCAATGGACACATAACGGCAACAGCAAGTGAACCAGAGGCCTCAGCTCTCCGAACCCACATTTCCAGGCCGCCATGTGCGCGCCTTCAAACCCACAATTTTGTCCTCTAATCACAAAATCGATAAATTTTATCTGGAAACAGAGAAAAGCAACAGAAACCCTAGATTTCAGTTAAGGGGAGAATCGAAAAGGAAGCTGAATTTAAGAGATGGGTTTGTAGAAATATGAGATGTTGAAAAGGATTTGGGCGGCTGGGCAGGCCATGGGCGCGCACGAGTTGGCGTCTGGAAGGCGTGTAGCGTTGCGTGGAAAGTAACGGATGATCGAATAAAGTATGAAACATGCCCTTGTATCATGGATAACGTATATGAACTGATTTTTTTTTTCTTATCTAATGTCACCCGACCGTCTGATCCTAGTCGTAAAAAAATAATTTTTAAGTAGGTGACTACTACAGATTGAATTACGTAAGACCCCACTCGCAACTTACGCCTCTTTTATACTGCCTAACCTTATTCATAGGACCCTCTTTGATTACTTGAACACTTATGAGCATATGCCCACTTTCATTCCCTTTTTTTTTTGTTATTATGAATTTAGACTAAAATCTTTTAGGTGACGTTTAGTTCATTGGTTCGGAATCTAATTTTTCAAAATTTGGATTCTTAAATATTCTAATTGAATTCTCCAAAATGATTGATTATTGTGTTTTGATTATGGATTCTGGCTACGGAATAACAAATATTGTTTGGTTTGCCATATATTTTTATTTTTTTGTTACTTGGTTTGTTATATCCTTACTCCATAATGAAAATCATAATAAAATATTTAAAAAAAAATGTTAGATATTATAAATTTATATAAATTTTATTGATAATAATAAACATAAATAATATCAAAATTTAAAATTTAAACTCTCCTTTTGGTTGAAGTATGAGTTTAGAGTCATTAGACCAAGAACAATTTATATTTATATGGTAAAAATAATATGGGGAAACGAACTTTCATAAAAAATATCTAACTTTATTCAAAATATAAAAAGAATAAAAAAATGTAATCTAACAAGACTTTGGCTTATATTTATTTTATTGTGAGTTGACTTGAGCATGGAACTGCTTAATCAAAATTCTGTATCAAAATCTAATACAATTCTCATACTTTAGAAGTTTATCCCTAAACTTACAATATTGGAACAATTCAGACTAGGGATTATGAAGTAAATGTTGAAGACGTCAGCTCTTTATTCAGCATTCTGTTCAGATGAAAAGTCAACAGACTTATTCAGCATTCAAGACATCAGCTCCAAAAATTAATTTCATCATTATCCTAGTCTGCAATTTATTATCCCCCTAACAATTTCATTATCACAAGGACTAAATAAAATTAAACATTATTAAAATGACAAGGATAAAAGTGTTTAATTTTGAAGTTTAGAACCAAAATAAAACTCCAACTAAAAGGTAGGAACTAAAAAAGTATTTTTCCCAAAAATATAACATAGAATACTCAATTATAATACAATAAGATTAACAAAATTGAAAGACAAAAAAGGAACAAAATCCGAATACTAATCCGAATACAATAAGATTAACAAAATTAAAAATATCTAACTTTTTTCAAAAAAAAAAAAAAAGAGCTTAAACGAGCGAAGATTCAACCTAGGATGATCACAACTTAGGTTGAAATTCAAATGTCGAGATCATGTTGTAAGGTCTCGCACAATGCCCACTAAAAGAGATAAAGGAATGATCCTAAGAAATTAGAGGCTAATAAATATAATATGCATGGCCAAAAGGATTAAGCAACTTGGACATTAAGTTCTGCATTATACAGTGTCATAAAGCCTACAACTAAATTACATTTAAAAGAAATTAAAATCTCATCCTAGAGAAAAATGGCTTCTACTGCTACATTTTTCCATCATAAGAGATGGTGATAATGCAAACAATATTTGAAATTGTTTTAAAAAAATATTAGTATTGAATGAACAATCTAATCTCTCTTACATTATCATATAGGTTTGGCATATCCAAAATATGTCAGCCCTTCAAATCCCAGTAACTGCTAAATTTTCAGACTTCTTTTCTTAGCTACGAATAAAAGTTACATGACATGGTACTCTACTCTATAAACCATGACGACAAAAAAAAAAAAAAAAAATTAACCTCAAACGGCCTTTTATTCTCTGCATAAACAAAGTACCCGCATGGTTAAAGATCGATCAGCGTCGTTGTGGCCCAACGTAAGAAAGAATGAATCGACCAACAACTCTTACTCCATTTGGCCGCTTGACTTTACGTCCTCTTCCTCGACGTCAAATTCTTGTTCCACGCCCTTCACCTATAAATGAGAATAGGCATTCAAATCATAGATCATAATAATTATAATATATAATTTAGAGACGTATAGGTAAAGTGAGTATAACTCAACGGTAATGGAGTTGTATTCCTTCCCTTGAGGTCTATACCCCACATTATTTGTTCTATAAAAAAAAAAAGTGACCAACACATTATTTGTTCTATAAAAAAAAAAAGTGGCCAACAAAGTATATATTAGAATTGGGCTAAGCAGCTCTGAAACATCATTTTATTTTTATGTCCTTCCTTTAAAGTGATTCGCAATACCTTTGTTCATTTTTTATGTCCTTCCTTTAAAGTGATTCTCAATACCTTTGTTCTTATAGAACATGCTCCATTTGTCAGTGCATTCTTTGGATAGCATGTATGATTATTTGAGGTAAAAAATGAACAGTAGCAAATTATCTTGCATATAAGTCATTAAGAATCTTGAAAGAAGTTGACCGTTACAGCGGGTGTGAATTCGCTGAATACTTTCATCATGCAACTAAATGCATATAAGAAATATCAACAATCAACAATGCGTAAGCAATTGCGCGAGAAATGCTAATGTGAACCAGGTACCTGTGCAACTGGAAAATTGGATATGCTTTTCATTGTATATAAGTTTACTACAAACATAAGAGGTCATATAATCCTCACCTCAGGCACATAATGCATCAACATATTTTCAATGCCAGATTTTAGAGTGACAGATGAGCTTGGGCAGCCACTGCATGCTCCTTGCAATTTCAATTTGACAATACCAGTTTCTCTGAAGAAGACAGAAATATAGAGTTCAGCCGATATAAGCAGTATGATACTTTACAAAACACCTTTAACTGAATCAAGCAAAACCTACTCATCATATCCCTTGTACACAATATCACCACCATCATCTTGCACTGCCGGTCGAACACGAGTCTCAAGCAGTTCTTTGATCATAGCAACAGTTTCAGAATCATCCTAAAAAGTGGGCACAAGTGGACGGATATATTAAGAACTGAACTGTACCAAACTACTACATAATGAAACAACATGACAAAACATATCCTTATAGGAAAGATTCAATACTTGCATGGCAAACAACCACACGAGGTCAAACCTCAAAGTTAAATATTATTAAAGAAAATTTGACGTCTGATAGAAGACATTGTCATACTCATTAAAAGAAACTTTTCATTCAATAAATAAAAATAGACTAATGCTCAAAAGATACAAGGAGAAAACAGTTGGAGTCTTTTATATTATTCCTTTTTCTTTATCTTGCCACGCTTATGTAGCTCTCCCTTTTGCTTCAACATGATGCAAAAAAAAAAATTGCACTGAGAAAGTTGAATGTACATCTTTTTTTTTTTTTTTTTTTTTTTTCTCTCCGTGACTGTCCGGGCCAGTTTTCGCGCACCTCGACAAGTGTCACGGGGCATACCGCCTGACCCTACAACCTTTGGATTCCAAAAAAACCCGTAAGTATTAATTTGAAATTAATTCCTAGGTAGGTGGCTACCATGGGGTTTGAACTCATAACCTTATGCACCCCAAGGCCATCTTTGACCAATTGAGCTACCCCATGATGGTTAAGTTGAATGTACATCAAAAAGACCAATATGGAGATCAGAAAACAAGTTCCTAGCCAATGTTGAATCCCAAGACCAATATGAATTAATTTCCTATGGGTTCATTCCATGGTGGTCACCTACCTAGGAATTAATTTCCTATGGGTTCCTTGACATTCAAATGTTGTAGGGTTAGGTGGTATTTTTTGTGACATTAGACGAGGTGTATGCAAGCTGGCATGAACAGGGACAATCACGGAAAACTATGCAAGTGCATCAACTTGTTAAACACTAACTAGCATTAAAAAGTTTGAAGAAAGGGAACAATATGTGATCGATAAAACTGATTAGTTTATTAATGATTAAAATATAATAATGAAGTGCGTAAATTGCAGTTAGAACCTAGAAGACATACTTCATTGATGGATGTGTCCATGGCAGCAGCAGTTTTAGAGTCTAGAAACAATGGTTGTCCAGAAGAATAGAAGTCCATGATTGCGGCAAAAATTTCCGGCTTTAGGAAATCCCAAGAAGCATCATTTGATTTTGTTACAGTAACAAAATCTGATCCAAAGAAGACTCGGACAACACCTTCACAATCAATCAAGTAAGCCCCACGCCAGGCATCAATACAACCATTGAGAATACTTCTAAACCATCACCAACTCATTGTAAAAATTAAAAGTCAAACTAACAAATCAATAATGTCCTTACATATAGGAAACATGAAGCAAAAGAATTATCTTTAGACTATAAGAGTTAGTTAAATTAAATGGCATGGTTATTTTCGGTAAGGTAACCATCCTCCATAACCTATACCGAGATAAGTAGCACTTATTAATTATGCCACAACTTTTCTGCACTAAGCTGGCAATAGAGATAAATAAATATGTTCCTAAGCTCATTTTCAATTGCAATTTTGCAAGAGGTGAATACTAAAAACGAAAATCAATGTGATCAACAATGCGCCTATGCAGCAATTCAATTCCAAATGCTCAGATCAAAAAATTCTTATGCACGTGGTGAGTTCCAGGACTCTATTTAACTTATATCTCCTGCACTAGAAAATGAGAAGTAAAAATATCGAACCTATAGACTACGGAGAAACTACAAATACATAAATTTTCTCCTATAACAGCATTGGGAAAATTTTCTGCCTTCTCCACCCCTCTCCTTCTACATGAAAACCATTGATTTTGAGCATAGTACACCAGTGGTGCATTGGTTAGACTAAATAATGATTTCAAGTATTCAAAGTCCATAATTTCTTTTCTATGAAACAATTTCATTCATGCATGCAATTTATAAAAGGAGGGTGAGGGCATAAAAAATACCAGAGAATGGTTACAAAAAGTTTGTCCAATTTCAATTATGCAAAGTCCATAAATCGATCAACACAATCAAATACAGACAAAGTTAATGGCTTTCAGTTAACTAATTTCGTTTTCGAATATAATCATTCCCATAGAGAAACAGAGAAGAAGATAAACATCCTACTAAGTTACCATGTACACTCGAAAGTAAATCTCAATACCGGCATTTATTGAATTAAATGGGTCTAGAACAGCAAATATTCATGCAAAATGGGGAAAGAAGACCCTGAACATCTTTATAAAAAAAAAAACAAGAAATCAGAGTTTCGCTCCACTATACCTGAGGTAAGAAGACCCAAAACATCAATATTGATTGTTGAAACATTTAAAGACCTTCAAAGATAAATAGCTATGGTCTCTTTGACAGGTAAACAAACGCAGCCATACATTTTAAAGGAAGATGAAGAAGGAAAAACCAATCTCCAAATTGAAAATCCAACGGCAATCTTACCCTAAATATTCAGTCCCGAGGACTCCTCAAATGCTTTAACAACAGCAATCATATTGTTAAGAGAATTAGCTCGTAAGGAGGAAAAAAGGATCGTATCATCAGAAATTCCCTCTTTTACACAATCTCTGTGTCAGAAATTCCCTCTTTTACACAATCTTACCCTTGCTAAGAAGGCCACAGTCCACGAATGTCGTGATTTTGCTAATGAAGCATGGAATCTGAATATCAGAAGGAATCTCAAGGAGGAAGAAATTATGGAATGGAC
>JBBMEF010000025.1:10010378-10023671 GCA_037832685.1 Sicyos baderoa
CCTAGAAATTAATTTCAAATTAATACCTACGGATTTCCTTGGCATCCAAATGTTGTAGGGTCAGGCGGTATGCCCCGGGCCCCCGTGACATTAGTCGAGGTGTGCTTGTGCACACAAGCTGACCCGGACAGTCACGGACATAAAAAAAAAAAAAAAAAAAATGCTCTAGTTAGCACAAATTACATTGATGGGTGGTTACCAAAATAATTACAAAGGAACTTGAACTACCATTTCAATTCATCGAGCATCATGAGACACTTCAATTCCCTGAATAAGCCCATCTATTTCTATTAAACCATAGTTTGTTGCCTAAAATACTAGCTCTCTTCATGTTCCTTGATGCATGAGCCTTTTTCCAAAGATTTTAATAATCTTACTCTTGAGAGGTAAAAAGTTTTGACTGAAGTGATAGATAAGATGATAGATAAGATCAGTGAATAGTAGATTTTGTCATTAATGTTTCTGGACCCTATTTCGACCTCCTTTATTACCATGAATTGAAAGAACTTTCGATCCTTGAAAGCAGCAAGACTCCTTCCCAAGTATTTTTTAGGGTGTTTGTTTTTGGTAGAAGAAGAGTGGTAACAACCACCCTTCTAGAACTCTTGTTTGTATTTGGTGGTAAACAAACACCTTTAACCATTCATCAAATCCTCCATCAAACTCCACATCAATCTTATCACTCAACCTCTTCTAACACCATTCCCAATTATCTCAACCATTACTAACACCATTCCCAATTATCTCAACCATTACTAACACCAATCCCCAAACAAGAAATTAATTATCACAACCACTACTAAAACATCAATCCTCAAACGAGTAGTTAATTACCTCAACCATTGCTAACATCAATCTGCAAACGAGTAGTTAAATTACCCCAACTACCATTAACTCTTCCACTCCACTCAACTCAACTCTTTTCTACCAAATCCAAACACACTTTATTATTATTATTTATATACATGAGTGTTCATGCAAGTTGCATGCATCATTACTCTTTTCACATGACAACTGCTTGAATTCTATTACATTCGGTTACCAAGGTAGCTCTAAGGATATTAAATCCTAAGTTGGTGGTCACCTTAGATTTTCATTATTTATGTATTTTTTTTATTAGTGGACTAACTCATGGTGGTTGTAGGACAATAGATTCTTGTCCTACTCAAAGATTGCTTTGCTAATAGTGAGGCAGAACAGTCTCCAAGGAGCGGGCCTCATTCGTAAGGGTTTGAGGTCTCTTGATTATTGATCCCTGATCTCGAGGTCTTAGGTTTGAGCTAGCTACTAGGTGAGCTTAAAAACAAAAATCTTTGATGTCTTCAATCTAGATCTTGGAGCAGATGTAGGATACCCCAGTACAGGGGAGCTAAGCTTTGGCTTTCCAATTATCGAATACCATTTAGATTGAGGGCTTTGATTTTATCGTGTGGTAAGATTTAGAATTTCCTCCTAAACAAACTACATCCGGTGTTTTCTTTTTGTGTTTAGGAATATGTGAACCAACAAGGAGATTTCGAATCCTTCCATCGCGACCTGATGATCGGATTTGGTAAATGGGAATTCGATCCAATGCTTCTTGAAAACATATTTCCTAAGAATGAAGGACGTGTCCATCTATGGCAAGGCGACGACGACAAGCTCGTGCCCGTTAAGTTACAACGTTATATCGCTCAAAAACTTCCTTGGATCCACTATCATGAGTTACCTGGAGCAGGGCATTTGTTTGCAAGCACAAGGAAAATGAGTGAAGAAATTGTAAGGTCGCTGCTTGTGCAATAAAGAAGACATGTCTTTTCATTATCTTTCAGCTGCATTTCTTTTTGGTTGATGAACACAAGTTTCAGCACAGTAAAACGATCTGCTTTTTAAAAAAAATACTTTTTAAGGATTATATCTTATGAAACCTCTTGGTTAGGTAAGAGACCAATCTGCTGTTTGATGGTGTATTAAATCCAAAAACTTCATTATTCAATTGCCTCCACTCTTTAAAGTGGAGAGCCCTTTTTGTAATGGCTGGTATTTCCCTTAAATACCGTTTTGGAATGATAGTATACTTTCCAAAAAAATTAATCATGTGGTCGAGAAAGGAGTCCTACCTAATTAAAAGCAATGGATTTAATCCATGGTGATCACCTATTTAGGAATTAATTTCTTTAGACATCCAAATATTGGTGTATTAGGCGGTATATCTTGTTAGTATAGTCAAGGTATGCACACGTAAATTAGCTAAGGTACTCAAAGATACAAGAGATGCGCATACTTTGCTATAATAGAATTGTGTATACTTGCACACTCTAGATACAAGAGACGCGCATACTTTGGTTAAATTTTATATTTCGCTGGAGCATAGTAAAAACGTATTTCTTGAACACTGTATTTTTACAACAATAGCCTACGAAGATAGGAGCTTCAGCAAGCGGTAGTTATCATACACAACCTCTGGTGGATCAGGAACAATGCTATTAGGAATCAGACGATCCCCGGGAAAAGAAATTTGGAAGATAAACATTGACGTTTCGTGGTCTCCGACGTAAAGTATTGGTGGTATGGGTTGAGTTATCTAGGATTTTCGGGGAGCTGTTAGAGCCATTGCTCGGTGAAGTACCTTTCCAAGTGATTTGTGATGGTCTTCAAGTGGTGAAGGATACACATCTTGCCCATGTGATAGCTTAATCCCATGGGTGTTGCTTCCTTTCTTAGACAGGATTGTAATGTACTGGCTTTGGGCCGGTTTTAATGATATGGTTTTGAGCATTTTCTTAAATGAAAAAAAGAAAAAGAAAAAAAGATAACTAGGCAGTCTCAGGGCCCTAAACCAATGTCTCAATCCAACATATGTCGAGTTTTAAAACCCTAGAAAACAACAAATTATATTCTTCAATTCGTTATTGTAAGGATTTATTACCTCGAAGCTCGGCCTTGGAAGATTTGCATATTTGTTGTGGGACAGTATATGATTCTTCAACTCTATACAAATAAATTTATTGTCTCAAGATGAACAAGCTTCGAGTTAATCAGTCATTAGTGCATATGAGAGCTCGAAATTTTGAAATATAAAATTCTAAAAATGACGAGATAGTGGAACAAACAAAGGGTCCAGTGACAGTTACATTTGTGATCATGTTCCTCAAGATCTTAGTAACTATCGATGTCTGTCTCGGGCCTCCGCAGGTAGTAACGAAGACAATTTACCGCTACCTGCACATTTGAGATGTAAAAATGAGTTAGATGTTTTTTTTGTATAAAAGAAATAATGAAATATATATATTTTTTAATATTTGTGAATGTTTGAATCAGCTTATGCGCAGTTAGACTATTTCTTACGGGACTAATCGTCTAAGCCTACAACATTTGATTATCAAAAAACCCATAAAAAATGAATTCTGGGTAGGCGATCACCATAAATTGAATTCATAATTTTAATTTATTCTCAAGCCTCTCTTAACTACCATACCATCACGTGATGGTTGAAATGATGAAACAAAAAAAAATGTCATTTAGCTCAACGAATTAAGGTGTTATATTTTCGGTTGGAGTTTAAATTTTGTTCTTATTGAATTCAAGAAGAAAAGGGAACCCAGCCTTATGGATAAGGGGTCCTTAAGACCAAGACTTCTTCTCTATCACTTCAACCCTCCATAATTGTTTACAGTCATTGTCTGTCGATAGTTTTTATCTTGATTATTAATTGCAATTTTGTTTATGAACTTTCCTCCGTGAGTGTTTGAGCCAACTTATGTATAACTCGACTATTCTCATGTAATAAATGGCTTATCCTACTATATTTGGTTGTCAAAGAAACTCATAAGAAATTAATTTTTAGATAAGTAGTCAGCATAGATTGAAATCAATACTTCTCATATTTCTCATACTTTATGATTCGTAAGCCCTTTATTATGTCATTCTAGGATGATTACTCTTATTATGATTATAATAAACATTAGGGCCGTGTTCAGAGCAAGGAGAATGAGGGGGAATGTGAATACGAGGGAAAACACTAGGAAAATGATTATTAGTGTTTAGAGGGAAGGAAATGGTTATGGGTGGAAGCATTATCTGTGTTTGAGGTGTAGAGAATGATTATGGAAAACAAAATAATGAGTACAAAGAGAACGAAAAATTGGTTACATGGAGAATGAAAAGTGGCTCAAACGTGAGGTCGTGAGCAAGAGAATTATTGTCCATTTCCCAAGTTTTGATCCCCTTGCCCCCAACCACTCTCTAGATCACTTTTCCAAAGGTGCAAGAAAATGTTGTTACTTTTAAATCACTACTCCCAGAATATGCCCAAACACACACACTAAATTTCATGTACCTGAGACAGTGAGCTATTTAGGGCAGCTCCCCCGTAACTGACATGAAACTTGTCTTTGGCCACCAACCCCTAGAGATCAAAGTTCAAATCTCGTTGTAAGAAAGAGAAAGAAAAAGCAAAAGAGAATGAGAAATAGAAAGAAGATGGGAAGGGAGGCAATACTTCTGTATCGATCTCTGCCGATTCAACCTCAATGTTAATATCGGCAAGAATTTTTATGACTTCAAGCAGCAATCCAGGTCGGTCTGCTGTCTCCAAACATAGTAAGCTATAAATTGAAAATAAAAATTAGTTGATAATTCAACAATTTACTCTGCAAATTTTTAAAATTACATTTCAGAATTTGCCATGTACAACAATAGCCATTAGATGGGTAGCAACAAAATTTTCACAACAAATTGCAGCAAGATAATAAATCAAGTAGGGCAAACCTCCTTTTAGGTCCATCAGCTTTCACGTTAACATGAGTTGCAATATCAATATCAAGCTGCATGAACCAAAAATTAAAAACTCAATTACTTTCATCAACACGTAGCTCATTGCCATGGAAAACAAAAACTTTATATGGAATCACCCGATATTTGTATGTTGAATCATGTTAAACCACCAATCAACCAAAAAGTTTAGCTAATAGGTTGGAGTACATCTAATTATATTAATCAACCAGTCCTGTTACTCGCGGGTTTGAAATTTAAAAAAATATTCAAACAAGTGGAAATCAATACAAAATCAGTGTACAATCAGCATACACAAAAGTTACCGATAACTATTTTACTTATAAAAAAAATATTAAAGCAACATTCATGTAAACAAAATTCTCCTAGAAGTAGATTGCAAATAGCTATCGAAAATCAAACAAAAAGAACCGTGGATAATGATTTCCTGCAAAATCTATAAAAGATACTCATAGTTATGCATTTTCAAAGTATTTAATAACAGAAGTAATGGACAATCATCCACAAACCTTCTCTGAACCTCAATTCAATTAGAAATTACTAATTTAAATTTGAGAACCTTCAGAAAATCTTGTAATGTCAGTCAGAAAAAAGAGTGCTTACTCAATCGATGTCAGCACTGTGAAAGATTAAAAACATAAAGAAAAAAGGGAGGAAACAGAAAAACCTGCAAAGATAAATGAAAATTTGAAGGAACGTATAACAAGTTCTTGGCTATCTGGAGGAATACTCAATACTGTACCATGTGGGGTAGTTTGGAACTTTACCAATATATGTACTTTAATGAAATTATGGGTGATAAGAATGAGATTTGGGAGTCGGGATGATGCTAAAGCTATTCGTTTTCTCGGGCTCTGACACTCTTCTGTAATCATTCAATTTTTATATGGTTAGTTGGAAAATTCCTTTGTAATCCTCTAGCCTTCATTTGAGGCTAGATCCTTGTCTCTTTGTTTTTTTTTTTTTTTTTTTTATATTTTATTAATAAGAAACAATTTTGTTGATAGGATTAAATTATAAAAAAGGGAGAAGAGAAAACTGTATCTAAAGGAAGACAAATGACTCGTCGAATTTGATGAATGATTTTCTTTTCTTTAAAATCATTTTTATAGGAACAAAGAAACCATTTCATTGATGTATGAAATAAATACAGAAGAAGTCATGTATGTGATAGTTAAAAAAGAACCCCACTCCGCCAAAGGGTTACAAAAAAGATCCCCCGCTCGCTTTCTTTAAATACAATTATATATCCATAAAAAAGAATATGGGCAAACACGGAAGTTATATACCTTCTTCTCTGGAGGCTGAATTCCAAAAGCCTCACCCATTGCAAGCTTTTGACTAGATTCCTACCAAGAAACTAGAAAGATAAGATAAAGAAAATAAGAGGAACTATTCAGAAAGTTAAGTGAGAGATCTACTTTCAGATCCAAAACATCAAGACAGTCATTAGTATGTTCAGTTATTCAGTATACATACTGGGTGATACTTCAGAAGGTTGTTGATGATGGTTAAACGAATGCTCTCCAACAAATCAGGATCTTCTACTTTACGGCCTGAGTCTCTACAGTTACAACCATCGGAATACATGTTAAAAGATTTGTCAATAGTTATATAAGAGCACAGGTAGGATGTCCCTGAAAGAAAGCTATTAGAGGTATCCAGATTCCAATACGTAACTAAATCCGTAAATTTCACAAATACTCATAAGAATAGACTAATATAGAAATAACACTCTAAATATCAAGAGTTCGTTGATATAGTGATATATATTGATATTAAACATAAACAGAAATACAAGATGCAATAGAGAGACAAACAACAATGACCTAACTGGTGAATTCGAGCGAGCACCATTTTGAGTGTCTTCTTGTTCGCTAGGACTTCCTTTCATTCCGGAAGCCTTAACCAACTCAATATACTCGATCCCCTTCACCACAACCTTCCCTCCCTATTTAACTACTCCCCAATTCCCAAAAGGCCTCTGGTAACCACAAAAACATGCCCCGGACCACTTTGCCCCTCCCTACTCTTTTCTATTACTTTAGGTTCTCACAATAGCACAATATATATATATATATATATATGATCTAAATTCAAAATCTTATAATAAACTCTCTATTGACAAGGTTTGGTAGTTTGTGAAGTTTAATACCTCTTTGGGGGCATCCGACACTAGACTTTTTTGTAATTATAAGCTTGGTTTGATTTTGTTGCACGGGAGTTCCTTTATGTAGTTTCTAGGACGTCCTTTGTGTTGGACTTGTTTTTTGTTATTTCCATATTTTACTTCATGTTTCTCAATGAAAGTTCGGTTTTTTACCAGAAAAATAATAACAAGTTCTCAATTAACAGAAGGCTGACATATCAGAATCAGAATGCTGACATGCACCAGAACTAAGAATCTGAATACGGGGCCATACTCTCACTTCCATATCAGAAGTGGGCAGAAGCTATGGCCTGGCGACATAGCCCATGCATTAGTTTTGGATGTAGACCAGGAGTTGAAATATTAGCTGAAATCTCCAAAAATATCTTCTTATTATCTACTTCGTGGCTTCATTAAAAATAATTTTCTTCAACTTGAAATTTCAACTAAAGATTAGGACTTCTCCTGCAGCTGGCCTATGAACATCCCTTCATTCAGAAGGCCAAAATGACCTTGACTACTACCTTTCTTTATTCTACTTTTTGTTAAATTTTGAAGGAAATAAATCATGGAATTTTACTGTGGCAAGGAAAAATAGGAGTTAATGATCTAGTTTGTATTCATGTGTCTTATTACTAAGCTACCAATCTGAATATATTTGTGATAACGTGTACTTTATTTTATTACCTAATTTGAGAGCTTTAATTTCATTGGATTTCATATGGTTATATCCCTTTCTTCCATAAATTGCAGCGATGGTAGTAATGCAAGCAGAGCAGAGCAAAAACAATGTGGATAAGCTTTTCGTAACTATGTTTTATCCTCGATATGATCTTTTGTACTAATTTCCATCATCAATGGAAGTCTAGAGACATGTGGATAAGCATGCTTATGCTTTAGGGATATTTTGAAAGCAAAGATTGAAAAATTCTTTAAGACTTACATGGTGATATATGGAGTCGGTTTAAAAAAAAAGTGTAAATGGAGTCATAATTTTCTACTTCCACACTTATATCACCCTTTGTTAACATACAACTTGTGATATTCCTCAAAATAAAGAAAAGAGATAATATAAATTGAGAAAGAAATGATGAATTTGGAAAAGATAAGCTAGGGAACTGTCTAGCAACCACATCAGAGAGGAGCTCAAATGAAACATTTAAGAAATAAAACAACTTACAATCTTGTCAGATAAAATTTTGTTTGCTTGACTGATCCTTCTGTGCTAACAGTTCCCTTTGCCACATCCAAACCCAAGTCTTTTAATGCTCTCATCTACACACAAGAAAACCAAGAGAAGATGATGAAAGACGATTCAGTAACATACCAGATGATATTTTATAGAAACTAGACTAGAAGCATTGTCTTGGCTCTAAATTCAGACCAAAACGTTCTTTTAGTAAATGTGAATTTCTATTACACAAAATGAGGTTAGTAGAAATAAATTTACACATAAGATTCCTATAAACCAAAAAAAAATTATTTATATGATTATCATATATTGCTTTAGCATTCATTAGCTCTGACCACATCATTGAGATTCCTACTAGTGAATAATTCAAATATAACCCTGAAACCAACATCTAATATGAGTAAAAAATTTAGCATTGACATTGTACCATACAACCTCAAATGACTTCATATCACAAAAGAAGAATGATATATATGAAATCTTGTAACACAACTTTAAGAAAGCATATTCCTATAAAAAATCCCTTCAAGGTCCTAGGTTCGAAACTTACCTGTGACATACTCCTTCGATGTCTCCGATGCCTGGCCTAGAGACGGGCGTGGTTATCTTATTTCAAATAAAAAAAAAAAAAAAAAAAAAAACTTTCAGAAAGCATAAGATAATGGAACAGCAAAAGTCACCGTATCAATAAGAGCTCCAAGGCGATCACCAAAACTGACTTCCACTATTGTTGCACTAGAGTCTGAATCCTGATCTATGAGAACTATGGGCATTGGGACGCTATCTTGATCAAATAACTGAAATAAAAATGATCTCATCAATTGCACAGTTTTAAAGTCATCCAGATTTATTACTATTGATAAAGATTAACAAACGGAAATATTCGTACACATAAGTCAAATTATCTGAACAGTACATGATTATAAGTATTTTGCAGCAAAATAAAAAGAATAAATTCTTGAAATAAAAAATGAATTCGTTGAATGGCAAACCCAAAGAGATTTTGAGTCCAGTATCTTTTACAGCTGAAAAAATATATGGCAACTGAACACAACACATACACACACTTCCCAAAGTAAAAAAAAAAAAAAGGCATCAACAACAGGATAAAAAGTAAAAAGGAGTGCCTAACATTTTTGTAAATGAAAAAAACCCATACTTTCATAGAGCAAATGAAAGGGATATACAATGGGCTACACAAAAGCTAGTCCAAGCCAAACAAAGCCAAATCGAAACCACATAAATGTCAAAACAAAACTAATAGTTTGGCCTTCAACTGTGTTAAGAGTAGGAAACAAAGGATAAGTTAGAAAATATTTAGTCACTAACACCCACAAAAAGGCTAAAAAAGAAGATTCCTAACATAGTAACATTGTCTTGACAATTGCAAACATATAGAAAGTGAGAGAAAATAAAAACGCTTTTCAAATGTTTTGGCAATCAATTAAGAACGAGATTATTCAATATTCAATATATATTTTTGAGATCAAGAAACAACCTAAGGTGTTTCATTTCTAAAGTAGTAAAACAACTTCTATATGATAGCTCATTCGAGAGGAAAGCCAAAAAAAAATTGTCTCATAAAGTTAAAGTTATCCTTTTGAATGTTTGGTTGAAAATAAACAAAAGGAGTTTTAGGGTAATATAAATCAACAGGAGGACACTGGAAGGACATTAATTTGTTGAGCTCTACGTGTTGTAACTTTGTTTATAATTATAAATTTGAAATAGAGAGATTTTTAGTAACTTTGTTTATAATTATAAATTATAAATTATAAATTCGGTTGGGTTTATAGGATGAAAAAATGTAAATAAAATGCAAGAGAAGAGAACTTTAACGTTTTAACTTTATCATGTACAAAACAAGTCCAGCCTCGATCATATCACAAGAAAGATTATTCAATAGTAGATTTAAGAAGCATATCACTGACCAATGATATTGGACTGACTGCATTCAAATCATTGTTTGATGCACTCAGGATATTCCTGCATAAGATTCGATCAATATAACAAATAGGGCATAAGCATTTACTTTAGTAGCATAAATCAAAAGGACATCAGACACAAGAGTTGCATGTTTCAGTGAACAAGAAAGAATGAAGTGCAAGAGAATCATTGAGATAAACCAATAGGGGAAATCAAAAGGCGTCTAAACTAATCACTTGATATTTAACGATGATTGAAAGGAATCAACCAAAGTTAAATGATATGACTTCATAAATAAGAGCACTCGTTATTTTTTTGATATCCATAACTGTCATGACCAGCTTGCGCGCAGATCGACTATTGTCATTTGTCACGGCACATGACATACTGTTTGACCGTACAACATTTGGATGTCAAGAAAAGCCATATAAAACTAAATCCTAGGCAGATGGTCACCATGGACTAAACTCGTGGAGCAGATATCATTGATAGCAACTGTTTTTTTTTAGTTGAACAATAATTAGGGGTGGGGGAATCCAAACTCATGAACTCTTCAATGACACACACTTATGCAAGTTAAACTGTTACTCTATTTGGCTCATTGACAACAACTGTTACTTGCAAATCGCATAGCGTTTAAAATTTTAGACTCGCCGTGCTCAATGATAAACCATCCAAAAACAGATCGTAGAATATACAAATGGAACAAGGGCAAGTTATATTTTGAAGAAGAAAATCATACCAGACAATCAGCCAGATTTCCTTCACACAACTAACAACCAGCTTCTAATAATTAAGCATAAAAGAGAGTCCACATTACCGCTGCTCATGTGTGCAGAGTATAAGAAAAACTAAGCAACAACCAAACATTCCCTATTCGTAGAAATACAAGCAGCTAGCAATATCAATATTCAATATAACTTGTATACAAACCATCATGGAGTGGCTCAATTGGTCAAAGAGAACCTTGTGGTGCATAAGGTGATGGGTTCAATCCATGGTGGTCACCTACCTAGGAATTAATCGAGGTGCGCAAAAGCTGGTCCGAACAGTCACGGATATCAAAAAAAAAAAAAACTTGTATACAAATCCTGAAGCGAAAAACAGTACTCTAAAGTCAATTAAAATCCATTAGCTATTACTTCGCAAAATGTAAAATGTTCAAGTTGTAACTCGCAAAACGAATTCCATGCCAAGTCAAAAGTCCAAAACCCTACTCTCTTAGCCAGCATTGCTAATTTTGACATTATCCAGAAAACAGATCACCAGAAGAGCGCAAATCGAGCTAACAACAAATTAAGATACTCCTTACGCAAGCAGACAAGGCCAGAAGACAATTAGCCAGTTCTTGATACTCAAGATCATTAGATTCAACAAGTTTCCGTTTCAACTCATCCTCAAACACAAAAGTAAATAACAGAACGAAACGAAACCTTACCATTTCCTCGAGAAAGTCAGTCCAGCGGCTCCAGAGGCGCGGTGAGAGAGATGAGCCGCAACGAACTCCGAGTCGGAAAACCTAGAACGGGAGAGAAACAGAGAAGGAGAAGAGTGGGAAGAAGCGATGAAGGCGGAGGTCGAGGTCGCCATAGCCATGGAGGAGGAAACTGGATCGGAGTTGAAATCGGAATTTGTTTTTTTAGTGAGACTGGTTGGAATCCTGCGTCAGCACGTGGGACCCACTTTAATCTGATTGGTGTTACGTCTGAGTCCTGCTTACGTGGCGTGTGGGGGTTTCTGAAACACAAATCCGAGTAAATCACTTCATTTTTCATATACTCTCTCTCATCAACGATTTCTTTATTCTTCTTCAGTCGCTTTCATCTTTCCCTTTTTATCTTTATTTTTTCTCCAGATTGAAGCCTGTAATGAGTCATTGGCTTTCATTAATATTATTATACATAAAATTCTGAGTTTTTTGACATCCATTTTTCCATAGTTTAATGTCGTTGATGAAGATGTTGGGATTTATGATTGAATATTGAATTTGGCTGCCAAGACTTTTGGACAAAGAAATTAGGGTTTCAATTTTTTCTAATTCTTTGATTTCGTTCAACAATTCGTGGCTGAACTATCGCTAGCTAGGTAGTTATTCATAGTCGTGTGAGCGTTGCTTCGTTCATCCAAATTGCATCTCATTCTTGACGGACTGACGGCAAGAATGAGATGCAAATGGGAGTGGTTTACAAAAAAAAGAAAGGAAATTTAAAATAAAATTATTTTAGTTTTTTTTACTCAATCAACGTGTTGGAGGTAGGAGTAGCCACTTGATGATAGATTTATATTATATATTTTTAAAAACAATATTACTTTTTTTTCTAACTGAATCACAATGTTTTTTAAAAAAATAAATAAATGTATTTAATTATGTTATGTTTTTGCATCATACAAAGTTTTATTCGTTGAGTTGAATGGAGTTGCTATAATTTAATAAATTAATTATGTTATGTTTTTGCATTATACAAAGTATTATTTTATAAAAGACATGGATAGTATTTAATCTTTCATTGTGTTTGTAGATCTACTTCAAATCTTGTCGTCGTCGACTTCTTTCGTGGATTGCAGCGTCGTTGGTCTCGCGTGCCCAAGTTGTTTTAAATCTTCCATTATATTTAATCTTCCATTGTATTTAATCTTCTTTATGGCATGTTTGGAGGAAGAATTATAAGAAAATAATAATTTCAAATAATAATAATAATTTCAAGTATTATAAGAAAATAATAATTATAATAGAAAAATAATAATTTCAAGTATTATTAGAAAATAATAATTTATTAATATGATAAACAATTAAAAAAAATAAAAAATATAGAACTAATATTCAAAACAAGTGGAAAAATGAATATGTTTTTAAAACTCAGCTTAACTTAACACTAATACCAAACACAGCTTAAGTTAACACTCAGCTTAAGAAAATCCATGCCCCAAACAATAGTAAGCTTAACTTAATCCAGCTTACGAAAGTCTGTCAAACAAACACGGTTTAACTTAATACCCAGCTTAACTTAACACTCAGCTTAATTTAACCCCTCTTAACTTAACCCCAATCCTTCCCCCAAACACACCATTAGAATTTAAAACCAACGAGAACAACTTTTGAAAAAAATGGTAGAGTCTCGTGCTGGTAACGTGTTATGAAACTAATAAGGAAAGCTAACAACAAAGAACAAATGAAAAGAAAATAAGAGATGATAAATAGAGAGAATTCTTATTCATTATTGGTGTATTTACAAATGAGAATACAACCCTTATT
>JBBMEF010000025.1:10033779-10048387 GCA_037832685.1 Sicyos baderoa
TATCGGGGCGAGTGATAGTACAATATTGTAAAGCACCAACAAGGCTACGATACGCCGTCGGGTTCTCAAGAGCATTTTCATCATTAATAGATAATGTTGACCCAAATGCCATAGGTGTCGGAACCTCTTTACAATCGAACATATTTGCTCGAGTTAATAAATTTCACTAATAATTCAATAAATTTAAGAATTGGCTCATGTTCGACTAAATTTTTATTTGTCTAAACATCATTTTAATAGCTTAAATGTGTATAATAATATCATTATTTAATTGTAAATCAGTTCGAACCAGTAGATTTGATCTCGAAAATTAATTGTAGTAAAAAAAATATATCGTTATAACAGTGTTGAAAGAAAATAAATTGTCATAAGACAGTTGACTAAGTCGTCATTAGCGTCAAAACAAAGTCGCTGACGCTGACCGAGTCAGACACGTAAAATAAAACGTTTTAAGGCAAAGTGTATGTATACCGATCATCTTTCTCGGTAATTTTCCTTCGGATCAACGGCTGGTAGCTTTCCTACAGAATTTTTCCTCACAAGTCCTCTCTCAAGATCAACGGCCAGTAGTTTCCGACAGAAGGACGGCGCTTCGTCGATCGGCGACGGAGAAAGAGCGGCGGCGATGGCGGTTCGAGGAGGAAGAGAAGCTTTCATGGAGTTTATGGCTTAAGGTGAGAGACTCGTTTTCTTTTAGATTTTCTCGTTTTAAGGGAAAAAGTGTATATATATATATATAGAGGGACCCACGAAGACTGAAGCCTGATTAAGGGCCCTGATTATGGCTGCGGTGTACTATGCCGATTTCTTCTTTTCTTTCATCTCTATCGGAATCTTCTCGGCGGCTGTTTTCTCTCTCTCTCTTGTTCGCCGTCGCGAATTATCTCTTACAGTTTGATCGTTAAATGCAGGCAAGTTTTTTGTTATTTGGAGTTTTGTGTTTATGAATGATTCAATTTCTTCCTGGGGGATTAGGAGTTCAATTTCTTGCAATTCGCTGCCGAACCCTAGAGGTTTCGGTTGCGCTAGGGTTTGGAGTTTGCTTGGTTTTGGGAGTATTTCTGATCTGTCTTGTTAAAGACTAGCCAATTTGCTAGAATTGAATTGTTTTGAGGATTTGATTTCCTTGTTCGCCGGAATCTTGGTTGGGAAACCTTAATCGTAATCGCAGGTTTTTTTTTTATAGTACTGAAAATTGAGGGTTCTTTTATTTTTTCCGATAATTGAGCATAATTTTGGTTTTTAATGTTGAATTTCTTTTTGCTATGCACTCTGATTGTGAATGGAACTGATTTGATGGTCCGTTTGATAGCCATTTGATTTTTTGTTTAGTCAGGGTTGGAATTGATTTGGTTTTAATAGTCAGGGGTTGGAACTGATTTGATGTCATGGTCATTGCAGATAATTCTAAGAATTTGCTGCTCCAGAGCTGGGTTCTGGAGTCCTGCATATTATAGGGAAGCCGTTTTTGCTGGGGTTTTGTTCAGCTAGCTTAAAGTTATGGCAGGAAATGTGAGGTTTGAGTCCTCGAACTCAGCAATTCAAGACGAGTTAGGATTTGGGGGTAGCTATGGCAATGGACAGAGGATGAGCCAGATGAGTAGCAGTTTGGATAGGTCTGGAAACTATCGCGACGGAGGTGAGAGCCGGATGTTTGGTTTGGGTTCAAGTTCATCCCGCGGTGTTGCTGCCTCCACCGGGGATCAGCCTACATTATCTCAGTTTTTATTGTTGGATCCTATAAAATTGGGAGAGCAAAAGTATCCTCGCCCAGAAGAGTTAAGAAAGGCTTTCGAGATGTCATTTGGGGCAAATGCAGAAGATGGCTCATTTGGATCTGCTCGTCCGAAGCATCCTTTGGCTGTGGAGGAGATAAAGCGGTTCAGAGCTTGTGTCCTGGAAGCATCTAACAAAGCTAGGTACTTCATTTTTATTTTATTTTATTTTTTTGATCAGTTTTGAATTTCCACATTCACAGGATATGCATATGTGTTTTCCCTCTCCTTTTTTGTAACTCTGTAATGCTGCAATCCTCAAGTTTGAAACAGTTATATCTTGATAGTTACAAATTCTATTAGTACATTTTTCATACTTAAATTAGGGTGGGTCATCAAAGTAACTGTTAGGTAAGTTGGCTTGCAAGGGTAATTAATTAACGTTTTTTGGAGAGGTAACCCATTACCCAATGACTGAGAAGTTACAAAACATGCTATTAAAAACTTATTTAAAATCTTTACAAGTATTATCAAGTACTAATTTCTTATTAAAAGAATTATATTTATAGTTTGTCCTTCTTCAGCTTTCAACTCCAGCCACGTGACCATTTTCCCCCAGGAACTTCCATTTCTTTAATCTGGTGCCCGCAAAAAGCTTATTCCAAGAAACCTCCAAGAGGGTGGATGGCTGGCTCCAAAGAAAGAAAAATCTAACAAACTATTGTGGCTTAGTACCATAAACTCAAAGAGTGAAAATGAGGTTTCTTGTTTCCTAAAATGTACCTCAAATAATCCATGTTTTAGGAAAAGTTCATAATAGCATTGAACTTTGTCATTAGTATTATTTAGTCCTCTAAAAATAAAGATCCATAGGAATCCTAACTAGATTTTGTTCTTCCAAATGCCGTTAGTCAAACCTTTGTTAAGGATAAATACAAGAGTTGGGAACTGTTGAGAGAGAGATACTATAGATTTTTCTAAGCTCTTTACAATCCAGGTTCTCTTATCAGCAGACTGGGGGGATGAACAAGAATACATTGAGTGTCTTTTTTTACGGGAAACATGTACTTTTATTGAAGAAGAAACCCATTCAAAAGAGATATGAGGTTTTCACATACAACCAAGTGGTTACAAAATAGCGGCCCAATTGGTTGGTTGCTATATAGAACTAGATGATCATAATCACAAGAGAGACGAGAAAGAATGCACCAAGTAGGACAAGAAGCCATTTATGCCCCTAATAGATTCACAGTTTCCAGTTCCTCTTCATCCCTTAGGTCTCTTCCTCATAAAATATTTCATCGGAACAAGGATATTGATTCTGCCGATCATATATTTTTCAGGGGTAGAGCAAGAAGAATGGATGAATCCTTGCACAAATTGAACAAGTATTGTGAGTCCCAGGTTCAGAAGAAGCTAATCAGGAATGAGATCTCAACTAATGAAAGGCCAGCGCCTAGTCTGTTGAAGAAGGGAAGTCAGGTTCACCGAAATTCTCCAGATGTTGTGAATCAGAGACTCGAAGACAGGGCTAAAAACAATGTTCTTAGCAAGCGAGTTCGAACTTCAGTTGCTGAATTAAGGGTCTGTTTAAATTTTATTAATCATCTTTCTTTTATTATAGTCATCAATATATACTTCCGAAACTGTTATTGTCCTCTCATATAATGAAAGTTATTGATGTACATATCTTTGTTTGGTTTCTTTTAGAATTTTTTTTATTTTAATTATATATATTTGTTTGGCCTGTATTTGTTTTTGCATATCTTTTAGGAAGAAAGCACTATTACTGGTTAGTGATCACTTATTTGCTCTGCATGCATTTGATGTAATTCAACTTATTTTGTTTTTCCGTGGAAGCTGTTAGACCCCTAAAAAGTCATAGTTTTGGGATATTAATATAATATAAGGGAATAGTAGTAATCAGTACTTAATGCCTTAGTTAAATAGAGGAGTTAGGGTTATGTGTGAGGGATGAATATTTTAACAAACCTGTACAAACTTGAGTGTCTGGGTCAGCTTACACGCACCTCAAATATTCTCACGTGACTTTCCGCATGACCCTACTACATTTGGATGTCAAAGAGACCCGTAAAAAATTATTTCCGAGGTAACCATGGATTGAATCCATAACTTTTGGTTCCTCTAGGTCCTCTTTGACCACTAGGCCAACTCACGATGCTTATAACTATATATTGAGATTTCTTATTGCTGTTCGAAATTTACTTGAGCATCATTCTTCAATACACACCTATTGGCATGGAAGTTTCTTAGACTTACACTGCTAGAGTAATTTTATATATATTTTTAACTTTTAATAGGCTGAAGGCCGGACTAACGGTGTTATGAGGCAGCCTCCACCCTTGGGAAGAGATAGAGATTTGCTTAGGGATGGAGGTGAAGCTTCTGATCTAGTTGAAGAAAAAATTCGCAAACTTCCAACTGGTGAATCATGGGACAGAAGAATGAGAAGGAAGCGGTCTGTGGGTACAGTTTTAAACAGACCTTTGGATGGTGAAGGAGAGCTAAAACGTGTCATGCTTCATAAGCTTAATAATGAGCCAGGAGTGCAATCAGCCGAGTCCCAAAGTGTCAGGTGATTTATTTCAGCACTACCATGCTTTTTTTTTGGCTACAAGTACGAATCTTGTACAATCCAAAGTTAGAAATCTAGCTTGGAAATTGTTAGTAATGTTCTATAACCAGCAAGGTTGCATGCTAATCTTGACATTTATACCCTTTCTTTTTTTAAACACCAATTGATTTATCATTGGAGTTGGCCATTTGAGATCGTTCGGTAGATAAGTCTCTAAGGTGACTTTTGTTTTAATCTAAGTCTCAACCTTTTATGAACCTCCCACATAGCAACATATTGTTTGTAATGTTCTTTAACTATCAAGGTTGTTGTAAATAATGACCGTTTTTTGTTGTTGAAAAATTGTAAATAATAACCTTAGG
The DNA here is from genome assembly GCA_037832685.1 of Sicyos baderoa. Taxonomy (NCBI): domain Eukaryota; kingdom Viridiplantae; phylum Streptophyta; class Magnoliopsida; order Cucurbitales; family Cucurbitaceae; genus Sicyos; species Sicyos baderoa. Next base: position 10,038,453 of record JBBMEF010000025.1, read on the forward strand.
AAGGAGCAAAAGTATTTGGAAATATAGATACTTGTGTATTCCTCAGCTAATTCAAGTCCAAGAAGTATGAGTTCTTTCTGGCTGTTACTTTTTTTTTACAAGGAAACAAAAACTTTTTAGTGATGAGTGAAAAAGTTGAATATTGTCCTATCTAAACTAGTTATAAAACCCCCCTCCACTGATGTAAAAGAGTGGTGAGGTTATAATACAAAAGGGGGAGACAGTAGCTCCAAACTAAAGCCATGTATGTAGTCGAATCAATAAAAGAGTTATGGTTTGTTGGTTGTCCAAAAAGATTCGATTGTTTCTCTCCAACCAAAGCTTCCAAAAATATGCATAGATGAAATTTCTCCACAAAATCTTTTCTTCATCCTAGGGTGGCCAACAAGAATGTAATCTCTTTTTTTTTTTGGATAGAAAACGGTAACTTTCATTGATAAATGAATATTACAATAAGATGATGCCATTGGGCAAATAAGAAGGTAATGTCATAGTTACAAATAGGAGAAAGTCTATGACTCCAAAAAATTCATGTGTATAGTTGTTTCGATGATGGAAGGGAGGGAAGTATGTGTTACTTTGAAGATATATAGTCGAGGGTAGGGTATATGTCTCTCGGCCAGGCAATGTACCAACCAAAAGCAATTTGAATAAAAAACTGAGAATATCATGACAAAGGGTGAAGTAAAAATTCGATGTCTTTGTGTTTCTAGGTTACATTGATGGCAGCAGACTGTGAAAAGAAAAATCCAAGGCACCTTTAATCATATTTCTTGGAGGTCTTAAGTCGAAACTCACGAGTGTGCTTAATTGTAAAATGCCTTGTTGTATTGGGGTCTGGGCTGCACCTCCGAGTATATAGTGGGGCAAAACTTCGATTCCTCGATTATAAAAATAATAATTATTATATTCGAGTCTGAAATAAGAATTGCTTTATACGACTTTGTTTGGCCAAGTAGAGTGGATGGATTAGCTTGTTTCATTAAAAGCAAGGAGAGAGAGGAGGATGACTATATCATTTGGTTAACGAGCCACCTATATTGGGGGAGATGGAAATTAATGAGGAGCTTATAAAATGTATCCCATCCCTTTCTTTCAGTTCCCACAGGGATTGATTTCTTATCAGTGTGATGGAGAGCAACCTACAAGCATCCCTTTTTTGTATGATGCCTTTTTCGACCCAAATGCCTTGATTGGTAAAGTGTTCTTCCTTGAAGGATTTATGCGTGAGAGCTGCAAAGAGAAGGGATTTGAAGGTTGCAAGCAACCAACCATTGTAAAATTTCTCACTTGAAGAAAGACTTGTCTCTTGTGTATAACAAAATCTTCACTCTTGAGCCTCTGTTGTCAATCTCGATCGAGTAGGTCTTTCTTTTGATGTTGATGGAACACTCCACCATAAATTGTGACGGCGCCATAAAATGGGTTGGAAGGTTGATGATGGTGTTTGATGAAAATGGTAGTGGGTAGAAAAGGAGAGAGAATATGGAGGGGGGCCATTCTTTTGCTAACATGTTCACATTTAAATATGTAATCCGTACATTTTCGATTATGTCTTCATGTTTATAAAAGAGTAACATATGGAGGGGCCCAAGGGGTGGCACAGTGGTCGAAGACTTATGCTTTGAAGGTGTGCTCCCCTCAAGGTTCTAGGTTTGAGACTCACCCGTGACACTAATTTGTAGACACCTCCCATGTCTCCATTCTTTCGATGTCTCCTAGTGTCTGGCTTATGGACGAGCGTGGTTACATCGAGTATAGTGGAGCGAAACTCTGATTTTCGGTTTTAAAAAAAGAGTATCATATTTTGTAATTTCATTAATAATTATGTATATTGCATTCTTTTTCCTTTGCTTTACCTGACATATTCAGTTTATGGAAACTGGAGATAATACTTTTTGGACAGAAGTTTATTTCATGTGTCATTAGCTGCTTAATAATGTTGTATATTGTATAAATGTTGAAATACGATGTTAATTGCAGATTAGGTTCTTCTAGTGGTATTAGTGGCATGAACAAGTGTGATGGAAGCTCTTTGCCTACCAGTTCAAGTGTGCGTATTATTCCCAAGTCCGAGCCTGAAAAAAAGGCCACTCTTTATAGGGATCCTACTGGTGTACAAGCAAAGGACCGACTACAAGTTAAAGGAAATAATAAGTATGCCATTCCTTTTAATCTACTACATTAGTATGAATGAGTTATTTTTTCATTTTATGATAAGAAACGATATTATATATCATAAAATGATATTATATTTAAAAAATCATGCATACATATACAATGACAATTTTACCCGTACAAGAGGATGGGAATGGAAGAAAATAAGTGCTGAATCAATATTGCACTTTATACTCATCTGAATGGGCATTGTTTATGAAAATAACATCTTAAATGATACGCTTTTGTTTCTCTATACATGATTCCCCCGCCTAATTAATTTATTCAACCGTTTCTTGGAACGATGTAAATGTACTTAAGGATTTGTGATTTTATGCAATTAAGCTTTTTTTAATTTTTTTTTTATTATTATTGGCATGTTTTCATCTACCGCCATATTTTGAGTACTTTAAGCTAAAGATGCTATTTTTTTTAATTAATGTGAAATTATCATCAGATTAAATGTTCGTGAAGATAGTCATGTAGTTGGTCCATATTCACTGGCAAAAGGAAAGGGTTCGAGGGCACCTAGGTCTGGCTCTACTACAGCTGGAAGTTTATCTCCTAATCTTTCACGCATGTCTGGGGCGCTTGATGGCTGGGAACAACCTTCAAGTGCAAATAAATTTCAATCAGTAAATGGGGCTAGTAATCGCAAACGTCCTATGCCCAGTGAATCTTCTTCTCCTCCTATGGCTCAATGGGTTGTCCAAAGGCCACAAAAATTAGCCCGTACTAGAAGATCTAATCTATTATCACCTGTTTCAAATCATGATGATGTCCAGGGTTCTGAAGGTTCTCCTTCTGATTTAGGTGGTCGAATGGCTTCACCTGCGACAAGTGGTTCATTTCTAGCAAGAAACTTGTCTTTTGGTAGTCATCAGGTTAGGGTGAAACAAGAAGTTGTCTCATCTCCTGCCAGGTTATCTGAGAGTGAAGAATCTGGTGCTGGTGAGAATCATGATAGGCAGTTGAAAGAGAAAGGATCAGTGAGTGGGGAACCAGATGAAAGAATGTTGGTTTCTGCTGTTCAGAACAATTCTCCTAACATATTTCAGTCATTGAAGAACAAGGTACACGTCAAAGAAGAAGTTGAGGATTGTGCTAGAAGACAAGGAAGGAGCGGTAGAGGTTCATCATTTTCAAGGGTTTCTGTTTCGCCGGCAAGGGAGAAACTGGAGACTCCAAGTTTGACTAAGCCACTAAAAAGTGCAAGACATGGTTCTGAGAAAAATGGAAGGTGGTTGATTTATCAACATTTCTTTTCTATATATTTTTTTACTATTTCTTATCGTTAATCTTTATCTTATTTATATGTAAAACATTCAGCAAGTCAGGGCGCCCCCCACTGAAAAAGTTTTCTGATCGTAAGGCTTTCACCAGAGTTTCACAAACATCAGCTGGTGGTTCCCCCGATTGTACAGGTATGTTATGTTCAATTCATATGGTGTTCAAGAAATTAGTGTTTAATATGTCATGTATAAAATTTACAAAAGGTTTATCCAAAATAAATTATAAAAGGTTGATGGATTTATGGGGTTGTTACAGACCTTCCTATTGGGTTAGGGCATAGCTACAAGAAGTGTATTAGACAATTTACACTGAGAAACACCATGGTAATAACAATATCAAAGAGTCTTGCATGAGGTTGTTCCTTATCTAAGAAAACTCTTCCAAAGTAGAGCTTGCTTTAGCCTCTTTTAGGCAATGTCCTGAAAACCCTTTACCAAGGAATCGGAGTACCGGCCAAATACTTTGAGGATTATCTTTCTTGAAAGACCAATTTTAGTTTAACCAACATGCGTGATGTGTTGATGATGTTGAATGCAAATGCTACTACAATATGTTTTTGTTTTATTAGGGTTTAGATGTATGCTTTATTTATTGAGTGAGTTTTTCTTCCTATGAAAAGAAAAGGTCTTTAGGTTAAATAATAACTTCTATAATGATATCATCGTACTCCTATTTTCACAAAAAAAAAGGGATTAAGATTAATCCACGTGTGGTATGACGATGTGAAGCATGATAATGTGCTATAGAAGTGGGAATTGAAAAATTAGTGTAAGAAAGTTATTATTTCATGTTTAGTTTCTCGATTTCCATTGAGACGACAAACGGATGTATATCGGAATTGTTTCACTTCCTATATGTTACATGTGCATTAATATTTTTATACTTGGTTTATAGGTGAATCAGATGATGACCGTGATGAACTCTTAGAAGCTGCAAATTATGCCTGTAATCCGAGCAGTACGTATCCCTCTTCAAATTTTGAATTTCTTCATGGAAAAGAACGTCTGTTTGTATGTATGCATGCAAATTTGCATATTTCTTAAACATGTATCACGGTCATGTTATTCTTTTTTATTTTTTCTATTGCAGATGTTTGCTGCTCTAGTTCATTCTGGAGGAAAATGGAATTTTTATTTGCTTCCATCGGCCAGGAGGATGAAGCCTTCTTGAAGCAGCAGGTGAGAATTATAATATTCTATTATACTGCTAGTGACACTAAAAAATATTCTTAAATGATCATTTATCTTATTCTGCAGATATCTCGATTCAAGAATGATGAAAGTTTTTCTGAAACATTGGACCATGAGAACATTGTTTCGGTGTGTCTGATTTTCAATTATTCATTAGTTTTAAGGCATATATAAATTATTCAAAACTGAAGGTTCTACAAAATTGCTAGAAAAGTAAAGTGAAGATATAGGGTTTTGCCTTTGTATTCAGCATCTTCCCTTCCCATCTTTGTTTCGATAGGTCATTGTAACACTTTCACTCATCAATGATTTTTTTTTTGTTTCCTATAAAAATATAGTAGGGTCGAGTAGTTGTTCCGGGTGCGTGTAAGGCCTATCACGGATATAAAAAAAATTTATTATTACAAAAGACCTCAGTGGCCACATTAAAGAGGTGCATCCTCACAACTTCTTGAAGGATTACCTAATATAATTGAAAGCTTTTTTGTATTAAAAGATCATGGATATTAAATTGAAGGTGTTTGTGGATATTAATTGTTTTCTTTTCTTGAAGCTTTTTTAAAAGACCTCAGTGGCCACTTTTCTTGAAGGATCACAACATAGCCTGTCAAAGTAGATCTTTTCATCTTTTCTACAATCATTGTGCAATTGAGTACTGTTTTGGGATAATAGTTTACCTAAATCTGGAGGAACAAAGTAGGAACAAATAAAAAAAGTCATCTGTCTATATAATTGTTTTCTTTTCTTTACGCGTAGTTATGAAGTTGTATTTTCCCAGGGTGCTTTTGTGGCAGAGGAGGATTTATCACCTCAAGCACTTGGTTCTGGACAAAAAAGCCAATTCTCATTTGAATCACAGAATATGTCTAGAAATGTTGATCAGGTTGATGAAGCTGAGGACTTTGGTACTTTAAGTGGAAAATTAGAATCAGAAAAGAGGAAAATCATTACTCCACTGTACCAAAGAGTATTATCAGCTTTAATTGTTGAAGATGAAATGGAGGAGTTCCAAGAAAGAGGAACACATATGTTTTCACAATTTGGGGGAGATGACTTTTCTGGTGTTATGCATCCCTCTCTCGATGTTGAGACTGGAAAGTCCATTGGAATTGCGTTTGAATCTGAGTTGAATCTTAAATCTCAGCTAATTGCTGGTCGTAGATTTTCTAGCAATGGAAGCACTACCTACAATTTGGGATCAAGGTGGGAAAGCCAGCTGTTCAATGATGATGTGAATCGAGCAGATCATGGATATCAACCACTAAACAATGGATACTTCCCGGAGCTTCATGAAGATGGTCTTGATGGACCACTAGGCATGCATTCGAAAGAGTCAAATGTCGTTTCTGTCTTTAATTGCCAATATGATCAGATGTTGGTAGAGGATAGACTCATGCTGGAGCTCCAGAGTATTGGATTGTACCCAGAGACAGTGGTATGTATTTCGGGATTTACTTTGTACATTTTATGTATAACTTTCTGTGTAGTTGCCTTATTTTATTATTTTTCTATTTTTCAATGGTATATTTCATAGCCTGACCTAGCAGATGGGGAAGAGGATACTATAGATCAAGAAATTCTTGAATTAGAGAAGAAACTGAACCAACAGGTTGCAATACTCTCTTCATATTGCCTTTATGTTTTTCATTTTAGGTTTTCATAAGATTTGGTTGTGCAATCTCCTTTGATTCTAAGCTTTATATTTGGTGCTAAGGTATTAACTTATGCTGCAGGTTGTTAAAACAAAAGTTCATGGAAACAAAATAATGAAAGCAATTGAGGAAGGCAGGAAAAAAGAAGAACGGTGGGTTTTCAGTTACTTAGACCTTTCCTTCAATCTTTAGCATATACATAGCAACAAGATTACTAATCGTGAGATATATATATTTTTTAAATGTAACCTTGTAGGTCCCGTGAACAGTTAGCAATGGATCGGCTTGTTCAGTTGGCTTGTCTAAAGCAGTTGGTATGCAAAAATATATATAATATTTTTGCTTAGTTTTTTTTTGTTCTCTCTTTTGTTGCCTTATATTCATGCAAGACTTTTCTTAGTCCTTTTCCAGTTTTTCGTCTTAGCATGGATTATTAAAAGATCGTGTATACTTAGCATGGATTTACTTCTGAAAATTATTTTTCCTTGAAATTGAATATGGAATGTAATGCTTTGAATCAAAACAGAAGGGGTTTTATTTTATTTTAATAAATAGTCTGATTGATTCAAAAAAAAAGAAAAGAGTATTCTCTTGGAAGATGGAAGTATTAAACTGATGTTGCAGTTTGTTGTAAATAGGCCATGTTCACTTATTATTTTATCATATGATTGATATGATAGGCCACTCGAGGCAGTAGTGCTGCGAAATTGGGGATCCCCAAGGTATCAAAACAAGTTGCTTCAGCTTTCATGAAAAGAACTCTCGCTAGATGTCGAAGATTTGAAGATACACAAAAAAGTTGCTTCAGCGAGCCTGCACTTCGAGATGTTTTAACTCAGCCTTCTAACCGAATTGATGCAGACGTTATGAATGGTAATGTTTCACTTGTTTTCAGTTAGTTGACTCACAAAAGAGACGTTTGCTATTTTTTTTATGTGTCGTCACTTGTCGAACTTAAAGTGTTGCCTTAAAAAACGTCAAAAAATTCATTCAACCTTTTCATCTTGTATGCTTGGTTCTTAACATATTATCTACCATTGCAGGTTCCTTTCCTGGTGAAGCTCATCACAATGGTGTGCAGAATCATAATGGTGGAAGGGGATTACTTCATTCTTCCGACCAGGACTTCACCCGAAGTGGGCCTGTATTGAATAGAGGGAAAAAGAAAGAAGTGCTACTTGATAATGTGGGAAGTGCTTGTATGAGAGCTGTATCGACCGTGGGTAACAGTTCATTCGGTGGAGCCAAGGGGAAGAGAAGCGAAAGAGAAAGGGACAAAGATATGTCAGCTAGATTATGTGTTACCAAAGCTGAGCGTTCATCTTCTGGGGACTTTAGGGTTGACCGTAAAACAAAAACAAAGCCCAAGCAGAAGAGAGCTCAGCTATCTCCTGCAGGAAATAGATTTGTAGGCAAGTTGACGGATGAAACTTATTCCGACAACCCTGCAACTAGGGTTTCCAATGAAGTTGGCAATGGTAGAACGAAAAAGGAATTTACTGTGGTCTTGCCCCATAATAATGCTACTGAGGATTCGTCGAAGGAAATTAGTGAATGTACAGATTTCACAAATCTTCAGTTGCATGATTTAGATTCAATAGAGTTAGGTGTGGGCAATGAACTTGGTGGCCCTCAGGATCTTGATTCATGGTTGAACATCGACGAGGATGGATTTCAAGATCATGATGCAGTGGGCCTCGAAATACCCATGGATGACCTCTCTGACTTAAATATGCTTTTATAGTGATTGTATAGTGTACCTTTTCCCCCCATTAACTGGGGTTTTTGAATTCTTTACTTTAGTCAGGGGAAGCTCCATGTATAAGTTAAGCCTCTGACTAGGGGTGGTTGGGATTGGGGAGGAGGAGGACAAAATTGTTTATGTAATCAGATAACTCTTCAAATGCAAACAAACAAAACAATTTTCTTAGAAGATTTTTGTCATTTGTTGTTCTCAGAAACTAATCTTTAGTTTCTCTTGCATGCCTATGCACAATGTAGTCAGTGATGGTGTTTCTGTTCTTACCTTATTACTAATTTTATATTTGCTAGTGATTGTTCTTACTTGGTTGGATTGTTAATTTTGCAGCAAAGTTAGATACCTATATTCTAACTCCAGTATTTGAGCAACTTTGCAGGGGCTGTTATTTTGCCGAGTTTAAAGCAATTAAGAGGACACTTTTGCTGAAGATATGAAAGCCTGGAGGTCGCCGACTGTTTATTACCGATTGGTAGTCGTTCTTGTATCACCTTCGAATGTTCGAGTTTACTCTTTTATTTCATAATTTTGAAGAAAAAATAGATTCCCTGTAAACTGTTAAGTGATTACTTAATTGTAATTTCCTTTGGTTTAGGGTCAGGATGGGCTCCTCCCCATTATTATTTAAGTCCCTTCATACTTGTGGTAAGATACGAACTTATAAGAAGGTAAGTCACGAATTGTTTTTTATTACTTTGGTCATTTTTTAATGTCTTTGAGTCCTGGTTTTCTGCTAATCTCTTTAGTGTTTCTGAGGTAGGCATTCTCTCTTGCATGGAAAAAGCTTGAACATCATTTCAGTCATAGTTGTATGGACAACTGTTCATGCAAATACTCCAAGGAGGAGGAGGATTCACACCTAGGTTGGCGATAATTTTCATTTTCTCATGTAATATTCGTTAGTGTTTTGGTCAGTTTATGTACACCACCGTTTGATTCTATAGTATTTGAATGACAAGAAAATCTACTAAAAGTAACTAATTTTAGGTAGATAGCTACTATGAATTGAATTCAAAATCTCGTTAACAAGGGTTAAAAGATTATTTATATAGTTGGCCAAACAAATCCTATTCTTGCTAGGAAATGAATTTTCTCATTTTTTTAGATTATGTTTGTTGTACCTTATGCTGTTTTCTGTAACCCTAACATGTCATGTCTTTGCTACTAGCTATTCATACATCATTGTTCCAGCAAGACGGAGAGATTCAGATTCTAGAGACCGGTGTCGTCGAAGAAATACTTACCGTTGGAAATGGACTAGAATATAATAAGCTAATTGCTAGTTGAAATTTACTTTTTATTTGTAATTTACTTTTAATATATATATATATATATATATATATATAATGGTGCCGTTCAAACTTTTCAGCAATATGGTCTCATGGACGTATAAAATAATATGGACTGAGAAATATACATTATTCTAAAAATAATGTGAACGTAATTATTTATGTTTTGTAAATATAATCGAAGAGTGGTACCCTCATAGTTGAGGCTACGGACTTCAAAATATGTTTTTTTGAAGGATCTCTTCAGTGTCATAGTTTAGAAAAGAATAAATGGTGTCGTCGATATGAAGGAGTGAGGCTTTGATTCTTGACTTTCAAAAAAAAAAAAAAAAAAAAAACAATGTGTTATTTTACATTTGAAGTCATAATTAAAGATAATTAATGTATGTTTTCTATAGAAAAGAAAAATCATATTTAACAAATATTTTAAAATATCTTCAACAGAAGAAATTAAAATTTATATCTATTTAATTCTTACCTTCTAAATAATATTCGGTAGGTTTGCTAGAATACTCACGGATAACTCTCATAAATTGAGAGTTAAAAGTAGGAAAATAGATAAATATAAGCAGGAAATCGCTAACATTGAGTATAA